>JAWWEO010000045.1:24019568-24171934 GCA_035582975.1 Ormyrus labotus | reverse complement strand
ACTTCACGGGCTGACTGTAGGTGTGCGCGTAGGGTACCTTTTTCCTGTGGCGCCGACAAGCGGAAAAAAGTGGAAGGACTTCAATAACGTCACAGAGAGTGGGGGGTCGTCGGTCCACCTCTTTATCTTACACCGTGGGGGAGGCAGAAGAGTGTGTGAGTGATGACGAAAGCGCAGGCGCAAAGGCAAGGCGCGAAACTTTGAAGCTTTGATTGAAAATGCTCTTGGGAAGCCAATTTACTTTAATGGTGTATGTAATTGTAGGGTATTTTTTCAAATTAAAAGTGTGATGATATTGATTAAAATAGGAATTTTCATCGGATATTGTCCTACTATATAAAATATTTTTTTATTTTAAAAACGCGTCATTTCCAATATTTTGAAGTCAATTTTTGAACATGTTACCTTATTTTGCAATCTTTTGTAATTAGCTGTTTCTATAAAGGATTATAAAACTTGAAATTCGCAAGACAGTGAATAGCAAGTCGTGGGAAAAATCAGATAAAACTTTGGAAAGTATTATAGCCGTAAAAAAAATCTTTTTAATTTTGTTTCTGTATATACTGCTGCTAAAATATTTTAAAATCTAAGCAATGATGTAAAAAACAATAAAGAATACTTGACGACTTCATTTATTGTAGAAGTAAACGTGATAATAACATTGTTTACAGTATTTCTCGACAATTTTCAAGGAAGATATAATCATTTGATACTGATAAAAAATAGTCTTAAAATTTCTATAAAAAAAAGAAAGAAAGACGCCTTTAATTAGAAGCAGCTTTAATCTCGGAAAATTCCGCTTAATCAAAAACTACCAGAAAGAGCTTTTAATCATTGCGATTCCCGTGCCGACTGAAAAATAAAGCCATAAATTTCGCGACGCATCCGCAATACATCCACACGCTTCCGCGTATCGCGATCGGCCGCGAGGACTTTAATAATGGAAACAACGTATCTATTCCTTATACCGCGGCTCTGTCGATTTTCCCGGTAATCCGTTGGCGGGGAAAAAGCGCAGAACTCGAAATTAAAAGCATCGATCGCAATCAGCCGCGCGGTAACGCTGTTCGCGCGGGGAAAACTTGTTACAAGGAGAAAATGAAGCTGGCCCGTATAAAAAACTTAGGTGTAATTCCGGTAGTTGGTAACAAGTTTTTGAAAATTCATCGGGAACTCGGCTAACTGGGTTTTACAATGCCTGTGTACAACGAAATGTTTCATAATTCACGATTGCGGGTGCTGAAATGAAAAGCCACTGCTGTTTCAATTCAAGGATATCCGTAAGGTTTATAAAGAAGAAATTTAATATTTCGACGTTCTGCGAGGAAAATTAGATTTTTTTATACACTGCAGTTTTTGTAAAACTTTTTTTTATCTTTTGTAATAAATAAAAAGAGAATATTTCTCATGTTCCTTAGAATAAATTCGGGTAAATAAGGTACAATTAAAACGACGATGCAAATCTATGCAAGGAAGAAGGCAAGTATTTTAGGAGCACTTGCACTATTTCAAGCTGATCGATTATCGTTAATTCTTTAGTGTAAACATTAACTGTGCATTTGAGGTGTACGTTTTGGGAAAAAGGTTATTTGCTTTGATAATTTGAAACAAATTATCAAAGAATAAAATTCAAAATTTCGTTGGTCATAGATTGTTTGTAAATATATTTTAACAGTAGACAATAAATACAAAATAATTATTACTAAACACTGTAATTTAAAAAAAAATCTTGACTCATTCTTAATGCTATATCCTTATTTTTAGAAAAAGATCAGATTAATATTTTCAACGCGTACAAAGTTATTCATTTGCTGTAATGTTGCTGTAATGTGCAATCTTGTAAAGAACTACCTTGGAGTTCACCATGTGGAATACCCGAAAAATCCAAACTTGCATTATTGAACATGTTCATAGCAGCTGTTAAATTCAGAAAACTTATTTGATGTGCAAAATAGTTTAACATCAGGTGGCCCATACTTATCGTAGTATTTAATTCGTAAATGGTGAAATTGAATTTTATTCAATCATCTTAATGAATAGGATATCAGCTTAGGTGATAATAATGTTATATATATTTATTGAACTCAACTAAAAAATAAGAAATGTTAGCAAAAGCAAGTAGGATTAGTACTTCTCCAGTTAAATTGAAAGACCGAAAAGCGAAATAGTATATTACGCAACAAGGGCAGAAAGAATGAAATTCCTGCACTGCGCGACATGATGCCCGAGGCGAAGCCGAGGGCATCATATCGCGCAGTTCAGGGCTTTCATTCTTTCTGCCCTTGTAGCGTATACTATTTTTCTTTATAGCCGGTCGAAAGTACGTTTTCACTGCCAACTATTATTAAAAACGATCTAACCTAGTTATAGCTGACAGATCACTGCGCGACTTATCTAACGGCTTATAATGGATATGCGTACTTTCGATATTTTTTTTATTTTTATTTTTGTGTCTCTCTCTTACGTACTTTCCTGGGTTGCGATGCCTGCCCCAGTTCTTTTCGGATTTATTACTGAAATTCTATATATTTATTTTAAATTTTTAAATGAAGCAACAATTTTTGACTTTCGCGTGGACAATTAGTGTAATTGCTGACTACAATAACAATTTGCCAGTTCCTTTTTTCATGTATTCAAACAAAAATATGAAAAAAGCTACCGTGCAACCTCCTAAACACATGTAAAAATTGAAAATTAATTTTTCTATACCGCTAGATTCAAAGTTACTATTAAAGTCACTATCATTGAGTCTTGTTAAAAATTTACGTTTTTCATAAAACAGCGTGTGTATTCCGGCTTCTGCCAAATGCGATGTAACTTTGCTAAATTTCGATCGAAAAGGCGAATCCTCAGAAAATACATACGATGCACTTCTTTCCAACAAACTATTATCAGATATATGTAGTTGTGAGCTCTTTGCTACGTAATAACTTATATACGAAGCAGAATCGATACAAACTATTCGGTCACCTTTTAACAAACGGATGATGCAATTAAGAAGACCATTCATTTTATGATATCTTTCGCGAAGCTTCTCGTAACCCATGATCTCCATATGGTACGTCAGTGCATAAATAGTAAAATTAGATTTTATTAAATCTTCGTAAGAATTAATGAGCATAACAGGTGAAGCAGTATTTATTGCACTTAAATAGCTAAAAAAGTAAGTGCTTGTCGCAAAAGAAGCAAACATTAAACTAATGAATATTGCTTTGCCAACTACAGTTTTTGGTATTTTTAAAACAGGATGATTTGCTGTGACTCGAACGAAATTCAAAATTGCGTTGGCCATAGATTGTTTAAAGATATATTTCAATGTGAGCGTAGATAATAAACAGAAAATAATTATTACAAAATTCTGTAATTTTTTAAAGAAAATCTTTACATATTCTTCATATATCTTTATTTTTGGAGATACTATTACTATTTTAGAAGTTCGATAATTATTAGATTGATACTTCCAAATGTCGCGCAAATAGTATGCATCTCCTGTGCTATCTGCATTGTTGTAAAGAACTTCTTTGAGTGCACCATGTGGAATACCCGAATATAATCCCGTATTATGGAAGATTTTACTAGTAGCAGTTAAATTGAGAGAAGTTATCGCTGTGCAAAATAGTTTGAAAGGAACTAAAAGATATTTATCGCAATTAGATTTATTGAAATTAATCATAGGCATATTTATATCAACTACAGCTGTTTTCAAATTGTAGCCATTCAGATTTTTTACTTTGTCAAAATATAAATCTTCACATGACCATCTGTCTGTAGAAATAAAATAATTACTACCGCAATGCAATCGATATGAATCAACAAAATATATGAAAATTAAATAAAAATTACTGTACTTACCGATGTCTAAAAATTGAGTTTTAATTTTTTGAGGAGAAAATTGAAACAAAGTCCAGTAAGCAATCGAAACATTTTTTAGTTTAATTTCTTGCCATATTGCAGGTGCTAAGTTAGTAAAAGCATTAAAGGTATAAATAAGCACTGATCCATTGAATGTGTAGCAAACATAAATTGCAGATAAAATATTAAATGACCAAACTACATTTAAAAATTCGTTTGCCATTTGACATCCTGAATTCAAGTTTCTATTAATAATTAGGTAGTTTGCTTCGTGATTCCACCAAATAGAATCTCTCAAATTTGTCAGTGCATTTATAAGATTTGCCTTAGATAAAGTAATAATAACGACACCTGTGGAAGGCTCAGTTTTCTTACTGAAATGAATTTCTTTCAATTGAAATATTCTTTTAAAACGATAATATTTCTTAAAAATATCGTTATTATTCACTTCAAATAGATTTAAAGGAAGAAAATACGAAAATAGTGAATTCACAACAAAATCATTGGCGTTATTTCTATAACTGAGCAAAAGAATCTGTTTTGGTTGGAAACATTGACCGATAATCTTCACCTTAAAATAATGAGAAAAAACAGCTTTTAAAAGAGTAATCCTATCAATATTAATTGCAACGTATTATCTAAAATCTAATAAAAAAATAAATATCTTACCGACAGTTTCGAAAGTCGTTCTTGATTCACGTTAGAAAGCTTAATTAAGCCAGTAACATTAAAATATTGAATAAGAATCATAGTTAACAATAAACCAAATAATTTGTTTATCACATACATTTTCATTATTTATAAATATACTTTGTTCTTATTAATTAAAGATATTCTATTTCAAGATCGTACTTTCATTTATTTAATGTTTACTGAGCCACCAAGAAGAAATGGTCTCCTTGTTTTTCCTTTTTTGTAAATACCTTCTTTTTATTACTTTTTAAAAAAATCAAAATTGTAATCTTTGATCTGGACATTTGATGTGGACATTTTTTTTATTGCTTTCTGCAAATAGACGTATTTATAATGACTGCTTTTTCGCTATACTTTCAGAAAAACAATCGATTTGGCATTGGTTTTTACATAAGAATTGTACACGATTTAATTGTGCACAATTTAGTCTATCTTATACATAAATTTTACCTGTGCTAAATTGTGCACAATGTTTTTATTATTTATTTAAAGATTATATTTTTAATATTATAAGTCTTTTATTACACGAAGATTTTTTTTAAGATCGTATTACTCTATTTACGATAAGATTAATCATTTGTATAATATTTACTGAACCACAAAAGAAGAAAGAAAGCCTACGTGTTTTTTTTTAAATACCTTTGTTTACACTTTTTTTAAACTTTATTATTATTTTTTTAAAACAAATGTATAATCTTTGATCCATTACGTGCCCATTTTTTATAGGTTTCTGGCGAACATACCTACTTACAAAAACTACTGTTCATATATTTTTAGAAAAATATAATTGATTATTGAATATTAATGTTTGCTTTATTATTTATTTAAAGATTATATTTTTTAGTATTATAAGTCCTTTATTACTAGAAAATTCTTTATTACCAAATTAATAATTTGTTTAGTGTGTTCACTGCGCTAGCGAAGAAATAGTATCCTTGTTTTTTTCCCTTTTATAAATATCTTTTCATAATTATTTGCTATTTTGTTGGCAAATGAAATGAAAGGGACGCAAAAAATTATTCCTTGTTATCTAAAAATCTAAAAGCTTCACTTTATTTTTGTAAATAAACTAAAAATCAATTTATCAATACGTCAATATCCTAGGATTAATACAAAATATTTTTATGAAACTTCTGGTGCAAGTAAATGCTTTTTCTTAGAAAGAATTGAAAAAATCTGGGTTACATTTTTATTTTCTTTTATTTATTATTTTAGATCCTAATTACTTTATTCAAAGTAAAATATGATCATATTATTTGTTAATAATTATTTATTTAAAAATGATTTATTACAGATAAATTATGTATAATCAAAAGTCTTGTACCGTATCGTGTCGGCAACTACTTACATTATTACTTCGGAATATGATGGTACAAAATTTAATTATAGAATAGTGCAAACTGGCTTAAACCAGCTGAATCCTACGTTTAAAAGCATTTCCCTGTATTCTAATTATACTTAAATACTTACACCTCATTACTTATACGAGTTTAAAAAATAAAACAAAAATTTCATTTAATCATTACTCTCATTTATGCTAAACAAACAAAAAAAAACGCTTTTCCGCATCCAACCTCGCACGACATAAGCCTCTCGCCCCACATCTCCCCCTAAAAAATGAAGCAGCCGCGAATCGGGGTGACCCAAAACGATCTCCCGCCCGACTCGCGCACGAGGACGCGCGGCGTTCGATCGTCGGCGCCTCGTCAATTAATGAGAACAAATCCGCGCGCGACCTTTGGTCAGTCCGCCTCGTAACCCGGATTCGGCCGGAACCGCGCTTCGTCGCGCTCTCGGGCGCCGCGCTTTCCGTCATCTAAAATAATGAAGCGCTCAATAATTCAGCGCTGACCGACGGGTTATAACCGGCGGCGGACCGCTCTCGTCGTCGTCGTCGTCGGATGTCGCCGGCACGACGGAGGAACGATGCTGCTGCTGCTGCTGCTGCTCGCGGCGACGACGCTGCTGGCACTCAAGTGCGCCGCGGGCTACAATGACTTCCCTTCCCTCATGACGGCCAACGCTACCATGGGTGCGTCCTTTGTGCTGGGAGTGGAGAGGGTTTTTTTTCGAGTGCTGGCTGGAGTGTATATATAGTAACGTTAACGTAGTACTTATAGTCAAGGTTCGGTTTAAAGTTTGATTTTTCGCTGGTTTTGTTTGAGAAAACAGGGCGGAGAAAGGGAATTTACGACTTTGGGTCGATACTCGTTACGATTGGAATTTTATTTTTTTTTAATTGCTTTGTTAACGCGAGTTTAATTGTTCGTACGGTTTTTCTAAAATTAAAACAATCAAAAGAATTCAAATGTAATTGAAAGTTCAAGTGCACTTAACGAGCTCTTACTTTGTTTAAAGAGAGCACGCACCTCGATGGCACTCGACAAGCTGGTTTGAAGGACTTTGATTATTACTTTTATTATTAAATTCGCTGTCGAGTGCTTTTGAAACGTTGTCGCGAAATGCAGTTCCACGGATGAAAAAGAGATTTGATTAATTATACGTTTCTTGTTCATGTGCAGCTGTTATCGTCGAAAAAGGATTCTTCAAGCAAACGGAGAATTACAAAAGAGCATTGACGGAAATTTCTGAGGTAATTACGAGCGTCATCAGAAAGCACATGCAAATAAGTGGCATAGCGGTCACTGTCTTCGGAGATACAAATGTCAATTTGGGACGGGGTAAGGACCTCGTACTTCTAAAGTTTCAATGTGTAAATCGGTAGATCTTTTTAACAATTAAATAAAAAAATATCAGAAAACTTGTAGAAGAAATAAACGAAGAAATTTTTACACCGCGACGCTTGAATTTCGACACACGTTTTCGTTGCAGATTACACAGTCCTACTGTCCGTGGCAACGTGCCAGACGACTTGGCACTTGCTAAAGTCGGCCCAGAAGGAAAAACTCGTATTCCTCGCTATAACAGGTGTGCAAACTTTAATTTCTCTCCGGATGCTCCTCCGCGCGAACTTCTCCACTTTTCCGCCTTTTCTCGCCAACGAGCACCGCGCCTCTTTTATCCTTTTAATTAATCTGAAACCCTGCACTTTAGCTTAGAGATGTATAAAAAAAAAAAAAGTCTCCGTGTGGCTCCAAGAGCTTAAACGAGAATAAATCGCAGATCCCGACTGCCCGAGATTGCCGGAGGACGCCGGCATAAGTCTGCCGCTCATAGATCCCGGCGAGGAATTGCCGCAGATTTTTCTTGATCTCAGAATGAGTAATGCGCTCGTCTGGCCGAAAGTCAACTTTGTCCACGACGACACGTTCGGTAAGCAAATAATGTCTGTGTTCGATTCGGCCTTCAATGGAGGCGAAAAACACACGCAACTTCTTCAGTTTTCACGCTCGGTAGACAAAAATTAAGCCGTTTTCTGCTGCGTCATTAGCTTTTCTTACGAGGAGGAAAAGGTTCTATTAAAAAGTTGATTCTATTCAGGGACATCCAGTTGTTACTAAATTTTAGAACCCAAAAGATACAGCAATTTTTAATCGAACCTTTCTCCTCCCGATAGTGAGACCTGAAAGTAAAACAAAAAAAAAAAAAAAAAAATCCTCGTAAAAACAAGCGCAGCTCGGGACACGATCAGCCGGGTAGTAAAAGCTCTGTCGGTCGAGCTCCCGGACAAGAAGCTGTCGCTGTCGGCGCGCGCCCTCTTCTCCACGAGATTCGACAAGGACGCCAACACGATGCGCCGGCGGGTTCACGACATCCTGTCGGACTTCGATCTGGACGAGCTGGGCAGCTGTTTTATGGTCATCGTCTCCGCGGAAGTGGCGTCGGTCGTCATGGAAGTGGTGAGTTGTGCCGCAGCTTTGGATTTACGTTTAAGAGTATTGGTGAATCGACGGAACTTCGGATAGAGGAAGCGATGCTTTCGGCTTTATTCGGCAGTTCGTATAAGGGGTAACGATGTCGTGATGGAACTTCAAAGATTAACGTTATATAGCTGGCTGAAGTTTGAATATAAATGGTTTCGCTAACTTGAAGATCAATTTCTAGAAAGGATAGACGTAAAATGGAAACTTCATCTTTAAACTTCGACCTTAATAAAGTTCTCATTACGACATTTATTACCGATAGATTAGAGACTCTCTAGTAAATGGAACGTAAAATCTATCAAAAAAATCGACAGCAGCTTGAGAAAACTCCCACTTTCGCAGGCAAAGTCCCTGAAATTGGCCAACCCCGGGAGCCAATGGCTGTACGTCATCAGCGAGGGCACGAGTCGAGAGTCCAAAGTCCAGACCTTCGTCGACCTGCTGGACGAAGGCGAGAACATTGCCTTCATCTACAACGTCACGAGGAGCAGCAGAAGTCGCGAGTGCAAAGTAATTTCACCGACGCCCACCCACACACCGGGAAAACCGTCTTTGTGTTATCACCCTCCGCGAGACAATGGGCCGCTGCACCGGATAATGCTCGAAGTTCGCCTTTTTACTGCGCCGGGTTTTGCATCGCTAATTAAGGGCCGATTTTTATTCTCGGATTTTTTTTATGGGTTTTATTGTGACGGAAGTTTTAGTAATGGGCGAGGTTGGTGGTGTGGAAGGGGTTTAATTATCGCGTTGTACTTGGAAATTTCTCAAGGTTTCTTTGTAGTTTAAGAATTAATTAAAAAGGGATTTTTATTATTTTGCCGGTGATTGAAATTTATGAGGATACGAACGAGAAGTGATTGGTAAGGGTATATATAAATTATAGTATTACAAAGAGACAATAGATTTGACAAGAAATTTGAAAAATCCGACAGTTTTCTTAATTCCATTAACAATGTTGAGCTCGTCGTAAAATAACTCGACAATCGCATAGCAATAAAATTCTCGGAACGAGCGCAATAAACGTTTTTTGCTTAAAAAAAGAGAAGCGCGCGAAAAAATGATCTTGAAAAGGAGCGTGACCTTTATGCTCTCGATCCAGATGGGCTTAATGTGCCATGTCAAGGAACTGGTGCGAGCCTTGGCCGTAAGCCTGGAAAATTCGTTGACGACCGAGCTGGAACTTTACGATCACGTCACCGAGGAGGAGTTCGAAGTCATCAGGTTGTCAAAGGCTGAGCGCAAAGCCGAGATCATTAAGAGCATGAACGTGAGTTGCCTTTGTTTCCCGGGCTTATATAGTTTCGTCGCTGTTAGAAATTGTTTTTTTTTTAGAAAATTAATAATTGTTTTAAGTGCATTAAGTTTATAATTGCGTGCCCGAGCCCGAGTTGTTTATCGGGGGAATTCAATTTCTGGGCACTTTGTTAATGCTGAAGAGAAAAATAATGGGTGTTGTCAATCAATTAAATGTCAATCTGCACGCCGCAAAGAACAAAGGCATTTCATTCGCAGACTTTCTCATCTTAGTTCGAGTAGACGACAAGATAAAACACAAAGAGCCTTTGAGAAAAACTGAACATCTTTATTTCTCTTTTTGATATCTAACATAAATCTACGGAATACAGTATGAGATTGAAGGAGAAAATGCACAAAAGCGGGTCATTGAAATTGCTATATAAATATTGAAATTGAATTTAAGCACAATAGAACTTTTAATTGATTTTTTGCGATTTTGCCATTACAAATATTTGATTTCAGTATGGAATATTTATTGCGGATTGAAAATTAAATCCGTGCGAATATTGCAAAGCGAATTACTCGAACGGAATTGTCTTTTAAATCAATAACATGGGTATTGCTATTTCTTTCAAATAATTCTCTGATACCTTTATTCACCCGTGCATTCAAATAAAGTATATAGTTTATATAATAATTAAATTTCTGGCGGCAAAATAAAATACTCTCTATTGTGGATAATTTTATGATGTCGATCAATTATACCGAAATAAATTTTTGAATCAAAACTTTTCCAACATTCCATTGCAACTTTCTTCAAGTAGAAATTGATATCGCTTTATTAAATTTTAGTCTGTAATATAGTAATTTTTAATCAAACATTTTTCTCAGTGTTCTCAAAACACAAATACATCCCACACAAAAAAACACCGATCGACACCGTAAAACGTCCTCATCCACTCTATCCCCCCGTAACCTCACCTCACCGCCAATCTGCTCCTTCCCCAGCGGGAGCTCACGTACGCGCGCTCCGCGTCGCGGGGCGGCGCGTGCAACGAGTGCCTCAGCTGGCGCGTCTGCTCGGCCATCACCTGGGGCGCGTCCTTCAGCTTTGCCGGCGACAGCAACCGAACGACGACTACGACGACGACGACGACGACGAAGCCGCGGCAGCGCACCGCCGGCGGCGACCGGGAGAAACCGCGCCGCGGAGAGCTGCTGGACGCGGGCACTTGGAGCCCCGCGCTCGGAGTCAACATGACCGAGCCGCTCTTCCCGCACGTCAGTCACGGCTTCCGGGGGAGGAGGCTGCCCGTCGCGAGTTTTCACGTGGGTATAACGGGCTTTTGGATTTCGAGCCGGAGCTGAATTTCGTGGTGCGGCCGGGATTTCAGAATTTCATGAGTGCTATATGAATAAATACAAATCAAGAGGATTTGTAGATAATACTGATGTTGTTTTATTAATGCAGAGAGAATTTTAAAAATTTTCTTAAGTAATTATAATAGTAACTTTCTTTATCTTTTTTATCGAAAGAATTACAATAAATTAAGAAGTAATATAGAAAGATAAATTGTAAAGCTGAATTGTTTAAATATTTAAATCTTCATCTTTGAGAGTTTTTACTTATACTAATTAATAAATAAATGGTTAACTCCTGTATCGAACGTTTATGCACTCCACTGGATATGCGCTGTCGATACCGAATAAAGCAATAACGGATATCAGCAGCGGGATAAATCTAATAAAGAAGCAAAGCCAGACGCGCCCGAGCGAGCAATGAAAAAAAAAAGCGATTCCGGCTCTCCTCTGTTCGCAGAATCCTCCCTGGCAGATAATCAAGCATTCAAATGCGAGCGGCCGAGAATACGGCGGATTGATCTTCGACATTCTGAACCACCTGAGTCTGAAATTGAATTTCACCTATACCGTGCAGCTGCCCGCCGGCTTTGACGCGGCCAGGCTTCCGAGCGGCAACTCTTCCGTGCCGAAGGTACGTCCGAGGAAATTGATATAAGCGTCTGTGTTTTTTTTTTTTATTTCGTTTCTCTCCCCCGAGATGCGAGGATCCCCGACGAGTTTCAAAGGAGGTGCGAGCTTTCATTTGCGACGGCGTTTTGTGGGTGTATACGACGGGAAAGATGAAAAAATATGGTTTTAAGGTGAGGAGGCGACAGTGAAATTTAGAAATTATTTTGCAAGTATTCTTTTCCTGCTATTTTTAGTTTTTGTATAACATTTAAATATTGTATTTGGAACAACGAGCAGCTCTTTGTGCGTTCAGTTTCTTTTTAAAAGAGAGAGAAAAGAATATTGGTTTTTTTTTCATTAAAGAAACAGCAACACGATATAGTGACTAACGATCTCGAGAAAACTTCCCTTCTCTCAAAATTCAAGGAAAGCTCTTTACAACGATCCTGTTGTTTTACCAGCTACACGGTACTCCATTAAAAGGAAATAAGAACAATGGTACACGACTTCTTAATTGCTTCGGAGGTTAATCGCAATTTAAAACTCGCACTATACGCTACGTCCATTAGCTTCGTTGGAAACTATTTTTAACCCTTCAATCGCAATATAACTCGACCCCATTTATCATTACTCTTCTCTTCAAACAAATTTCAAGCCTTTTCGAAAATCTTGCCGCAGAACCTGGACCAAGCGGCGGCGATGTCGGTGGCTCGCACAGTGCCGGCGGAGGTGCTGGAATTGGTGCGCTCGCACAAGGTGTTCCTCGGCGCGGCGGCGGTGACGGTGGCCGAAAATGCGCGGGGCGTCAATTTTACCGGCTCGATCGCCATGCAGACTTACGCTCTCCTTTCGGCCAGGCCAAAGCCACTGTCGCGCGCGCTGCTCTTCATGGCGCCCTTCACCTTTGAGGTATTTCTTTTTTTTTTTTTTTTTTGACTATGTTTAGGGTGAAAAGGCAATTTTTGTGGACAACGAATTATTGGATATTGAGTAATTGAGGTTGAAGCATTAATGCATTTTTTACGTATTGTTAAAGTTTCTTTTAAATAACAGATTAGATTGATGCCGAAGTTTATTTTTGTTCTTTTTTTCTGTCCTGAAAATAAAGGGTTTTATTGATGTTATTAGGTTCCATTGTGTGGTAGCAAATTTAATAATTCTAAATGTAAGATACCAAAGATACCTGAAAGCATAAAAATTGTAACAATGGAAATGACCGATCGCTTAAACGAACGCCGTTGAAAATTTTAAATTATTAGATGCGAAGTTAAATGATAGGCTCATTGTTCCGGATTCAATATCATTTATATCTCGACGTTAAATTTTTTTTCTCGATCCGCTTTTATAAATCTATCAGAAGAGGCTATACTATCGCCGTATAACCGCAGTATTTATTGAATGGAATCATAATCGTAAATCACATCTTTCGGTATTATTTTATGATGTGCAATAAAAATTTTTTGCAGCAGCAAAATTACACCAATATTAATTGATTAGAACAGATCTTAAAAATTCGACCTAAAGCAATCGAAAGTGAAGATCGTGCCTAAATGTACAAATAAATTTGTAATAAATTCTACAGGCTATTTTTTTTTTTTTTTATTCAAACCTACGTCTTTCCACTTCGTCCCCTTTTAAAAATACTCAATATCCAGCATTTTGTCACTTGAGAAAAAAAAAGAGTCAACGGGGAGTCTTTGCTTTCTTTCGATTTCGCAGACGTGGGCATGCCTGACGTCTACGCTCATCTTAATCGGGCCGATCCTTTATGCGACGGTGAAACTAAGCCCCCGACCTGTTGACGTCCGAGACGCCCTCAGCTTATCCACGACTTGGCAGTGCTCCTGGTACGTTTACGGGGCGCTTCTTCAGCAAGGTATCGATTCCTCCTTTATTCCGAGCGTTATGGGCACCTTTATTGTCTTCCATAAAGACGAGATATAACGTTTAATTTTCGCAAGATGAAGTAGTAGGTTTTTACTCTTTTGCTTGATGTATTTTATAATGTATTATACATATGAACAGTTCTTTTTTAATATTAAAGTTAAAATTGTTTTTATACTGTTTTGATAATGGGACGTCTGATTGAATTTAACGGACGTTATACCGAAATCCTATTACTAAATAATTTCACGAACTTAATCTTGAATCCTCGACCAGCAATGCAAGTCATCCATGATTTTCCGCCAAACGAATATCTCTCTATTTTAAGACATAATCAACCGACCCTTATCAATACGACAATTAAAAAAAGCCTCCCGAACGATCAACAGGTGGCATGAGCCTGCCGAAGGCGGACAGCGCGCGTCTGGTGGTGGGCACTTGGTGGCTCGTGGTGATGGTCGTCGTGGCCACCTACTCGGGCAACCTGATCGCCTTCCTCACCTTCCCGAGGATCGACTCGCCCGTCGACAGCATCGACGACCTGCTCGCCCGCGGCGAGGAGCTACGGTGGGCCTTCCCGAACGGCAGCGCCCTCGAGGCGTACCTCGCCGCTGCCGCCGACAGTGACGCCCAGGTGACGGGGGGGATTATTGCCCTTTTGGGATATTCCGCGAATTCGGGAGTAACGTTAATTTACACGTCACTCATGTGTAGTACATGTAACCGTGCGTTATGCACGGAAACGCGTCGTATCACTGTGAAGAACATTTGATTGACTTAACTGCATCTTGCTGTTAAATATGCACATTTGAATATTCGGTTAATTTAATAGAAAATCTATTGCTTCAAAGCAACCAAAATTCTGTCAAATCAATCAAATTTTTTTCTCAGTGTACATGTATTTAAACATGCAACTTTTAAATAAACGCGTAATCCATACGTACAAGTAAAATAATTAAAGAGCTCTAGAATTGATCGATCGAGAGAAAAGGTTTTAGTTTCATTGAAGACTTGTTTAATGAAGCTTAAACCTTTTTTTTTAAAGAAAAGAGTTATTCTCAAAAGCAGGAAGGAGTTCCTTTTTATGATTTAAATACTGTCCAATTAAATTTATTTCCTCGTTGCTAATTAAAAAAAAAAAAAGATGGCAATCGAGAAAAATCAATTAATCTCTGTTTCTACCTTGAACGCTCGATTCCTAATAATTTTCCATTCGACTACAGTACAAACGGCTGCTGGAGAGCGCCGAGAGGCAGGATCCGTCGAAGCCGCAGCAGGTCCTGGAGCGCGTCAAGTCGGCGAAACTCGTGCTCATCGATTGGAGGACGTCGCTGGCCTTCCTGATGAGGACGGATCTGATTGCGAGCGGCGGATGTCACTTTCACGTGAGCTCCGAGGATTTCATGAACGAGAATATGGCCATGATAGTCGCCGCAGACAGTCCCTATCTTCCCCTCATCAATAACGCGTAAGACGCGCCGCTTTCTCGCTCTGGTTCGACTGAAACGAAAGATTTTTTTTCCGCTACAAATGGACGCTTTGATATGAGCGGGAAAAATTACTTTTTAAGCGACATGTTTTTGAGGACTTGGTGGTTTTGGGCAAAATTAAGTAATAAATTGTAAAGTGTTATTGAAACGAATAAGGCTTTTATTGTTTTTGCAGAATTAAACGAATGCACGAGTCGGGGTTAATTAAGAAGTGGACAGACGAGAAACTGCCAATGAAAAATAAGTGTTGGGAGGACATGAAGATGAACCAGGAAGCCACTAATCACAAAGTAGATATGGGTGATATGCAGGGAATATTTTTCGTCCTTGCGATCGGTAAACATCGTCTTTTTTGGACAATATGATTTATGTGCACTGTTGTGTTACCTTTTTGTAACGAAATTCAATTGATTTTATTGCAGGATTTACAATAGCTGCAATAGTCATAAGCGTTGAATACGTTTGGCACAAAAGAAAGGAGGCTGCTGAGAAAAATTTTATACGGCCATTTGTATCGTAAACCGATTTTTAATTGAAATCTTTGAATTTTATATATTCTAATGTCAATTAAAAGTTAACAAAATAAAACTAATTATAAGAATAAAATGAAAAAAAATGAAGGAGAAATCCACGTTTTTATTTGCTTTGATTGCAGCTGCAGAATTTTGACAATGTATCTGTAGGAGCACCCATTTATTCTATTTTCTCGGAGCCGGTTATTTCTCTCTGTTTCAGGATTTTTCTCAGCCAGTTCATTTTCGCGAAAAGAACGGATAATAGAGGACTGCTCAATTTTGTGTTTTGTGTCAAAAGAGATAGTTGTACCAAAAAAACTTTACGATGCAATTCATCCTCTTGTGAATGAAATGCTTGATGAAAGCGAAGTAACGTAAAAAAGCACCGCGAGAAAAGTGTTGGTGGAAAGTGCGGCAATAAAGCTTTGGATTATTTTTAGTATTTTTATAGACTTTTGATCTCACTCCATTAGGTGCGTTATTGTAAAAGAACATGTCGAAGAAACGGTATTACTAGTTTTTTCTGGAAATACTTCCTTTCTACAATAAAGCATAATATTTTTATATTGGTTTTTCTTGATATAGCTTTATATAGAAATATCTGAATATAATAATGTTTTAAAAATAAATTTATACATTTTGAAAATGATTAATATTATCTTTACGTGAAAAAGAATCGAAATGTGTTCGTTCTGTTCAAATTTTAAAACTATTATCAAAATATTTTTATAAAATCTAGTGCTTTAAACATGGATGAAGATTTGGTCACATCCATTTATAACTGACCCTCGTTTAAAAAATTTTTTTTGTGCAAAGTAATTATCAGGTCGGATTAAAACTGATTACATAATGAATTACAAAAGAACACATTTATTAACACATTGCACGTGCATCAAAAAGGGAATTAACCATGTCATTACTTTAAAGTACATTATAGAGTTATTATAAAACAAAAGTAATTGCTTCCTTCCGTATACTAATACTAACATTACATTATTACATACAAGTTCCCTTTAAATATTACGTTTTTTTTGTTATTAAATTCTTCGCAAAAATAATGAATGCCCCTGCATCATTTTACAATAGAAAAGAATGATTATAGATATTCTTAGAAATTGATCATTTAAGATGTAGAAAGTGAAATTTTACTGACACAGTAGTATTCGCTAATAATCATTGAACTGCAGATTTGACTAAAAACAATTGCTTTTTCAAGGAAATATCGTTTTATTGTTGTATGTAGATTTCTAACATTGTTTTATGTAGATTTCTAATACAATCATCAAGGTATACTTCATTTCTAACAATTTTCTAAAACTGACCTACTAAAATAAAATGTTCATACATTATATTACCCGTGAAAAAGAAAACATCGCGAACCGCAAAATTTCCCAATCGATCTACGAAAAAAACTTGGTCCAATCATGCAAATGTCCCCCGTCCACTTAGCAGCATTGCCGTCGGCAGGCCCGCGACTCTTGTCGCGTATCGACCACCCGAAAGTTTGCGAAACTCCAATTAATCCCCGATGCAATTGCATCGAAGCCAAAAACCCGCGCGAGGCAGCAGTTCCAGCGCGCAAAACAAAAGCTAATAAGCGACTTGGCGCATCGATCGCGCTCCGGCGCTGATCTCCCGGCGCAATTATATCGCCCGAGCCATTGTCTATCCATCCCGCGTCCGTTTATCCTGCCCCCCCCCTCCCCCTCCCTCCCTCCCTACTCCTCCTGACCAGCGGCGATCGTTACGTATTTAGCAACGCGGGTAAAAGTCCGCGCGACATTGCGTAAGGAGCCCGCGGATAATGATTCTCCCACTCGTAAATCGCCGTTCGCCGCTTTTATTCTCTCCTCCGCTTCGTCTTTCTCGAGGAGGAGAGACACGAGTTTATTCCGCTGCGGGCGAAACGGATGGAGGATATAATTAGGACGCTAGAGAGAGAGAGAGAGAGAGAGAGAGACTTTTGTCTCTGTCGTTTATTTCTGTTCTGCCGAAGGCTAGGAGTAGGACTTGTCGAGGTTGCTATTTGGGTTATGATTCTGATTTTTGGACGTTGGTTGGAAACGTTTTGCGACGATCATGTATGTCGAGTCGTCGCCGAATATTATTTTTGAATTAATAAGAGCGTGCAAGTGTTTTAGTATACTTTTCATTCGCAAAAAAAATATGTTAATAAGCGCAAACGTCACATTTACAAGAACATAAACTTTTTACGAGTTTTAGTTTTTATGTTAATGAAGGCGACTGAAATATTTCAATTTTGCACAGATGCTTTTACCGCTTAATAGAGAATAAACGAGCATTTTTATACTTTCATGTTGCGCTAAATAATTAGTTCTGGAGGAAGAAAAAACCAGCCTTATGCAGAGTTAATTAAGTAGATAGAGCCGAGCTCGGCAAGGCATCCTGAGTATTTAAATAATGTAAGTATGAATAAGTAAATTGGTTTACACAATCTTCATGGGGATGTTATTTAAATAAAAAGCACTTGTTAACAATTTGATTTCAACACATTTTTCAGTAACCTTAGGTTTTATTCTTTTTTCATCAACTTCATCACATTTTTAAATAACTTTAGGTTTTATTCTTTTTTCATCAATTAGATCTTGATTTCATGTATTAACGGTGTTAAGTGTGTTTTTTATAATTTAAAGTAAAATATTTCTCTAAATACTTGATAGGATTGAAATTTTATACATTTCTTTAATACCATAAATTTAAATAACCATAATCATAAAATTTCAAGACTTTTAAGATTCATTTTAAATATTGGCGACTTAGTGCGACTTGGACTAATTATTTTTCAAGAACAAAGATTTTAAAACGATACTTTGTCTCGCAAAAGTACAAAAGCTAATAACAGTCACAGTTGTTACCCCGACAGTGGATGAAAACTATAAGCCACATCAATTTTACGTGTTCCCCCGTCTTTATTCGCCTTTTATCTCCTTTTGTTTAACTCCGCAGAAGTTTCAAGATCGTAGTTCCAGAGAGAAGTTCCGTGCAATGAAACAACAAACTTCTTTTCAAACAGCTGCGCTCGAAGGAGCTTTTTTTCTTTTTTTTTTATAAAAATCTAAAAATTACCTAGAGAGCATTGTATTTTTAATTAGAGAAGAACAATGGCTTTCTTTACGAAGGATTCCGCTGATTTTTGCAAGCGAAAATCGCGCTAAAAATCCCTGCAAATTGTACAAGTAATATGTAGTAACGGAAATTAAATAAGTCGGCGTAACACACCGTAATCTAATTTTTGAATGAAAAACAATGACATCAATTAAAGCTTATTGACCCACATCCGACGTTGCGCAAGCAGGAAAAGCCTTTCGCATTTTAAACGGGAATTGTCTTGAGATTGCGATTCATTTTTTTTTATTAACAGCTAATTATGTGAGAAGTTCTTCTGCTAATTGTGCATATTTTTAGAATATACCTGGTATTGTGCTTAGTCAAATTATTTTTTGCATATTTAATTAAATATTATTTCCACGTGAGAATACAGCGGCGCTAATGAAAGTGGTGCATAATATTCTTCTAATTAACTGTTTTAACACAATGAAAGTACTAATAAATTATTATTTACACGTTGCGTTTTGTTAGAAGATAAAGTAATTAAAATACAATTATAAAGTAACCTTGTCGAGGGAACTTTATGCTTTTTTAAAAAACCTTTCTTTAAATTTATATTAGATCAAACATTATCTTCTGTTTACTTTCGATAAAAAATTAAGAACTATTTTTAGTAGTCAATTATCTCATTGCAAGTTTTATCATTGTACGTATAACAATAATTACTATGTCCGACGATGAAAAAAAGAGTACTTTTAAGGCCAAAGGCAAATAAAATCGAGGTAACGAGGCAGTACAAATTTAAATTTAACAGAAAAAAGCTACAGCTGCTCAATGATCTGGAGGATGAAGGTATACATTACCTTCGCCTAAATTAGAACTTCGTATTGACGTTGATTGTACGTTGGGCGTAAAATGGCGCGGTCACTTCGAAAATGTTAATTAGAGGTAGAATCTTTTTTTAATTATTGTGGATTTTTTTTTACTTTGAATTACAGTTGACCAATTTGACTTGCGAAATTAGCACATTTTCTACGCTGGTTTGAGTCCTCCGCAAAAATCCATAAGAAAGAATTTTTTAAGTACTGTAGTAATGTCATGTATTAAAAGTAAACAATACCGAAGATAAAAACTATAATTTATTTTATAAAAAATAATAATCTAGGACAATAGTCGATGAATAACTGCACGAATAACCGATTCTTCATTATTTATCCATTACAAATTTTCAACGGACAAAAAAATTTTATTACCACAGACATTTTCACCGAATTCGTAAAGCATAAAATTCCCCGACCTTTCCATCCAAAGGTCGATGCAGCTCAAATCGAAAACTCACTCGACCACGTCCAATTTTCATCGAGCATCGATCAGTGATCGATCCCCTCCCCCGCGCTTCCTCCGCAAAAAAGCGCCCGCCCACCAATATCGAAAAGCTCCGCGGCCGAGGAAACAGCTGGGTTATCCACCGACAGCTGCCGCGACGACCTTGCCGCGATTGACCATCATTGAGCGCCGGGGGGAAAATCCGCGCCGCGGCGATCGGACTTTTCTCGAGGGGCCCGCTCGCGAGCCGCCTCAGTCCCATTGTGCCGCGCGCGCCGATCGCTACCGTTGCTCGCGAAACAAACGATATCGAGCCCGCCTCGCGCTCTCTCTTGGCTGATACTGAAATGTAAGGGGTCCGCTGTTCTTCTTAGCGACGAAGAGTTTCACTTGCTTTCTTAGAGATAGATCGAGTTTTTTAGAGGCTTGGTGAACGTTCATATCGTAGAGTACCGCGGTACTGAGTAGAATAATTGTAGTTTTAATAAAGTTCGCATTTCGTCGTTTTCGAAGAAGAGCGCTCGAGCCCTTTCCATTTCAAATTTTCAGTGTCCGTGCGCGCAAAGTGGCGCCTACGTCAGTGCCGGTGCTGATCATGGAAAGTTCGTAATAAACTATTTAAAAAAATCAAGAAGAAGCCTCCCCAACCAGGAAGAGATAAAAATGCCGAGCGCCATTTCGTGGGTCGTCGGATGCTACTTCGCAGGCTGCTTCCTGCTACCACGTAATTTAAATTTTTCGACAGCGCGTCGCTCGCGCGTTTGTTTATTCCAGGCTTGTGTGCGATCTCGGAGTGGGAAAGTTGGCGGAGTGGGTTATGCTATATCGCGGGCAAAGTTGGCGCGTATCTTTGACTGGCTGTCTTATCAGCGCAGCTCGCTAATGAGGGATGCGCAAGTCCTGGATTTCAATGGAACCTTCAAGAGTGTTTTTGTATGCAAATGCGAGCGAGTTAGCTTTGCCTCCTCGATGCTAACTTTGGAGGAAATATAATGAGGTTTTGTAGTAGCTTTTTCGAGGTATGGGTTAATGAAAATATTTTTCAAGGATAGTTAAAAGTTCTGATTGCAGTAACAAAATGTAATAGTGATATTTTTGAAGGAACTTCAAATCGATTAGCTTTCGAATTTGTTGCAGATTAGATTTGTTTTGCAAGTACATTAAAATTACGAATCCAAACGGCTTCGAACGTTATGCGCTCGTAATTTTTTATTTCTTCTAAATCTCCTTTATCGGCCGGTTTTATTCTCATTACAATTGCAGATTTAATTGTTTTGGAATTCGTATAAAAATTGTGCGTTCCTTTCACTTGCTTTGTACTTTCACCGGTACACTGAATTTCTCGCTTTTCGTCATTTTTAAAATAGCTGCATTATTTTTAGAGATTACATCATTTGTAAACAAAATAAGATTCGTTAAATCCGATTTGGGTTATTCGAACTCTTTGAATTCTGCGAGGCGTGAAGAAAACTATAAGTTCCGGACAATTAAATTCGAAGATTTGTGTAATTGTTCAGTGGTAAAAATTAGTATTGGAATCGGCTTTAAAAGATTAGTAATATTTAGTTGATTGTATAACGATTGGCAAAGTTTTTTTTTCACTTTTTGATTGATTTCGCTCAAAAAATTAAAAGTAAAACGAGCGAGCTTAAACAACTGACCTTTAAACCGTAACCGATGCTCATTTATATTTGTAAAACTAATCTTTTTTTTTAACACCTCGGGGAATCGCTGCTATTTCTCACAAAAGTCGAGAAATAACTCCCAGTAAATAGATTTACAAAAAAAGTTGCATGAAAAAGCTTTCAACGATATCTTTACATATATATGTATTTCCTTTGCTCGCGATTTCTTTTCTTTGACATAAATCAAATTCCAGATATTCTTTACAATCGCATTCGAGGCCCAATAGATCAAAGTCAACTGAAGATGCGCGTTTTTCTTCTGTCGGCGGATAAGGAAGACAGATTTCTGGAAAAAATGTATAAGGTGCGAGGAGAATGTTCTTATACGCTCTTTTCTTTAGAGCCAAAGGGAAATCGATTTTATGCTAAGAGTCTGAAAGTGAGCAGTTCCTCCTTTGAAAAGAAAATAAATAAAATAAAATCTGATTTCAAACTAAGACGAAGGTTTAAGAAAAAAGGAAATTTTAGTTTAAAAGGTACGATCCTCGGAGCTAATCTTGAGCTTCGAAAAACGAAACCTTCTTATTCCAAAAGCTCGTTCAATCTTTCCCTTCGAAAGCGCATTTCCCTTACACGAGCCATTTCAGGGAGAGAGAGCCGTCGAGCGCCCGGCACAGCCTCGCGTTAAAACCGAAACGCTTCAGGTGCGCCTCGGCGAACAGCGCGCGGCCTTAACTCCCTCGCCTCCGTTCGGGGGCTAAATAACTCGGGGCGTCTTATCGGGGGCGGCAAAATCCGTGGCGGCTTTACGTCCTTACCTTATCGCTCGATTTATACACACCTCCGGACCATAAAGCCGAGGCGGCTCCCCTTATTTTTTCAGCGAAGCTGTTTGCGTAACGGCGTGCGGGCGTTTTAGCGTCCGTGTGTGTGTGCAACGCGCGTAATTAACGTCGGAGGAAGGCTACAGGAGTGTGTGTGAGAATGCCTTTTTTTTTTAAACGTTGTTAAAAGTGCGGGAAAGAGGCTATTTTATTGAATGTGATTATTAGGTTTTTCATTCTGCGATTAGAACGTTAACAATGCGGATTTGCGTCTTTATGTGGGTGTTATTAAATTGACGCGGTTACGGGCTTTAATTGTGCTCGATGTGAATGTGAGCGAGGTGGAGGTGGATTGTATGGAAAATAGAGAAATAGGTTCATTGCTATCGCGTAAAAAGTGGATTTCTCTGGGAGATGCACGATTCGCTGCGTGGTTTTAATTGTTTTTTGCTTTTATCTTGAATCAATTTCTTCTGAAAGGATGATGCTTTTTAACAGTATGTTTACCAATTAAATGGAAAATGGTTTCCGTTATGCATCACAGTGCAAGTTTGAATCCTTTCAAGATAAATGATATAATTTTAAAATTGAATTTATGATTTCTTTAAACGAAAAAAGAAAAGTTGATGGAAATAAATAAAAATTTTAAATCAAAACACTTACCATTCCACGAAGGATAATCGGCAAAAAATTTCTGTTCCAAGCATCACCCAAAGTCACCGGGCACTACCACGAGCCGATCCCCTACCATCCATGGCAGCAGCAACGTCCCTACCGACCCCCGCTGCTGCCGCCTCCTCCCCGGCGGCCGGTGGACGTGATGACCGACTCGATCAACAGCCTGGGCACCCGTGTCCTGCAGCAGTACGTGGACAACGGGAACGTGGCCTTCTCCCCGGCGGGGGTCGGCTTCATCCTCTCGGCCCTGTACGAGGGTTCCGCCGGTCGGAGCCGTCAGCAGATCGTCGACTGCCTGGGCCTGCCGCGGGACCGGAACGTCGTGCGGATCGGGATGCGGGACATCCACCGTAGGCTGAGGGTAAGGATGAGCCGGGCGCGAGGCGAGTACGACGGCCTGCTGCTCAACGGCGAAGACGACGTCGAGTGGCTCAGGGCGCAGAGGGAGAGAAGGCTGGGCAGCTGGCTGGCCGGGGTGGTCGAGAGGCTCGTCGGACCCTCGGAGGAGGAGGCGCGGCAGAGCCTTATGAGGAACAGGGAGTGCGAGGAGGTCATGAGGGGGGTCAGGGTTAAGGTCGTGGAGCAGGAGGAGAAGCCGCCCAGTGTGGGCAGGCAGGTCGGGAAGGGCTTGGCGGATATGGCCAGGGGTATCGCTAGATTCTTCTGGGTGAATAATTTTACTTGAGATTCGAGGCGGGGAAGACTGTCTTGTTTTATAGGATCGTGTAGAGTTTTATGTCCTGGGAAAATGGGGAAATAATATTAAGGGGATATTACACTATTTTTAAGAATCCTGCGAATATTTATTAAGTTTACTTTATTGCAGCTTATATCATTGAAACATTCATTCTCATTATTCTGTTATAAAGACTTATCTTTACTTTAAGCATTACTCATTGTACGCAAAGCTATATCTTTATCTTCTGTTACTGTGATATGCGAGCTACATACTTTATGACTTATTCTTCGTGAAAATAAACTACTCACAAACTGTTAAAATTTCTTTAAAATCACGCTTATATTCTTTACTTTTTTATCACCTCGAATATCCTAATTCTTATCTTAAACTTAATCAATTATTAAAATCGATTGTAACTTCTTTAAACAGGTTGATTGCATCGATGCAAACATTGCAAGAATATAAGATTTATCCACTCTATAATTTTTTTCAATAATTTTTTTTTATTGCAGCTCTTCTACAAAAAAATTTAATGTCATTCAATTTTATTTTAATGCATTCAACTTTTGACGAAAGAAACATTCATCATTACTATTTGATATCAATCACAATACAAAAATTTCTTATAACTCAACTGTTTTCTTCAAAAAATAACGTCGTCAAGCTTTATCTTTTCTTCTCAACGAATACTGTTCACGCCTCTGCCACTCTCACGTACGCATTACTATCTGCAATGCTATCTCTTCATTCTCAACATCTGGATCATCTGCTGCTTCTGCTCATCTAATTTCCGCTGCACAAAAACTCTCCGCCGGCTGACCTACAAAGGGGCAACTGTTCTGCAGACTTACTTGAACCCAGACGGTTTCCTCGGTGGACTGAACCTCAACCGAGAAAACACCAGTCTGCGAGCCGACTACGAGAACATCCTCCGCTTCTACGGCTTCGACCTTTCCATCGATCTGTCCAACTTCACCGCCAACAGTACTCTGAACGGAAACTTTGGCCTGAGAGGTTCGACGACCACTCCCGCGCCAACTCAAACTCAGACCCAGACTGGTGCAATGACAACGGCAATGGCTGGGGCCGGAGCGACGGGCCAGGCTGGTGCAACCACTGGAGCCGCTGCTGGTACAACCACTGGAGCTGCTGCTGGAGCCGCTGCTGGTACAACCACTGGAGCCGCTGCTGGCGCCGCTGCTGGAGCCGCTGGTGGAACGACTGTAGCATCGACTGCCGCTGCTACAAATGGTATATAACATAAAATCCTCTCTTATTTCTAAACACAACCTAATAATTTATTTGTATCAGCTGCGGCTGCAACGACGGTGGTAACAGCACCCCCAGCAACGGACACGACGACGATCGACACCTCGGTGGTGCTGATAACGACTCAGCCTACAACGACGGCAGCCCAGACAGCGGCCGCAACGACTGGAGCAGCAACAACGACTGCGGCAGCGACAACCGCGGCGGCAACTACGGTACCACCAGCAACTACGGTACCAGCGGCGACGACGACGACAGCAGCAGCTACGACAATCGGAGTACCGGTAACGACAACCGTGGCAGGACAGCCGGCTGCTATAATGGCCGCAGGGATTCAGGCTGCCGCGACGACGATGACCACGACCGGAGCTCCAACCACCAGGGTCGCGTCTACAACGCCGATGACAACGACCGGTACTCAAACCACTAGAGGCATGTCTACGACGCCGATGGCAACGACTGGTACTCAAACCACTAGGGGCATGTCTACAATGCCAATTACAACTACCGGTGCTTCAACTACTAGGGGCACGTCTACAACGCCGATGTCCACAACGACTACGACTCCGGGACAGTAAGAGTTTTTAGATAGAGAAGTTTAATATAAGTAAACCCTTTTCAAGAATAGCGCCATTTTTATCAGTCAAATTCTTCCATTATGACAATCGTATTCTTGATTCCAAATTTTTCTCTTCTCTAACAACAAAATCTCTTTCCCTAAACCAGAACCACCACATTGCCACCCTCGACGCAGATCGCGAACGCCGCTCCAATCTCAACGACGCTCACTCGAAACCCAGCAGCGACGACCCAAGTGAACCGAGCCTTCCTGCAAGGATCGACGACAACGACTGACGTGCCGTCAACGACGACGGACATGTCGTCGACGACGACCACCGACGACCCGACGTCGACGACCATGGACACGACGACGACGACGGACGACATCCCCACCGTCGCCACCCCGACCGTTATTCCGTCCTCCGCGAGGAGGAGGAGGGGAAGGAGGAGGAGGCGCAGCAACGAGGGAGGCTACTTCTCGAATTTCCCAGGTTAGAAGGTTTTTCGTTTGCGAATACGGATTTTTAATGTGAGGTGAAAATGGGGGGTTTGGATTATGGTCGAGGAGGAAGTGCAGTAAAACTTTGAGGAGTGGCAGTTTTTTTTTTGTTGCGATATGGAAATTAAAATATTACGAGATCAAGTAGCAGAAGATTGATTGTTAGTTTCATTATATAATAAATGATAGAATTTAAATTGAAATGAGATTGACAGGAAAAAAGCTGGTCGGTTGGTTTTACGTCAGTAAGCATTGTATAATGAATTCTTAAAATTAACAAATTAACAAAGAAAAAGTGTATTCCATCGTAATAACAAATAAATAGGCAATTGTAAATTCTTATTTTTAAAGCTGAAGGCTCCCTATTGCATTAAAAACTTTTCAATATTCTATTTTTGAGTCGCAGAACAATGGATATTTAATCATAAAATGAAAGAAAAATAGAACACCGTACCCGCAACTTAACGATGATTACTTGAGTCACTCCATTCAAATTTTATATTGTTTAATATGCAAAAAGCGTTAAAATTACAACACAGTAATAGACTAAACGAAAGTTTATTGTTGAAAAGCAATTTTGATTTTACTGGCTCATAATCATCAATTGCACATTATCCTAACTTTAATGTGGCATCAGATATTTAAGAGCTTCCTAATATTTAACAGAAATAACACCAGTTACGAAAACTAAGAAATTACACAACGTTTTATTTTTTAAAATATCATTGCCTAATGTACATTCCGAACAAGCTCAGAACTTTAAAAAAGCCACCGAGAAAGCGGTCCCAACTCACTCGTCGGAAAGCCCGAATAAATCGGCGGCTTTGCGAGTCTATGCATTTCAATACAGAAGCAGATTTCAAAGATTCAAATTCAACGAGTCGGCTTTGATTCGCAAGTAAGCGCGGCGCGGAACCATTCGAAACTGAATCGCGCTACGAATCCGAGGTGCACGACGTCGCTGTCATATCGTATTCTCGACTGAAAGAGAGAGAAAGAGAGAGAAATGCTCGGGAGCCTCGATTCCTTTGAATATACATATATTTGCAGTCTCGGTAGCCGAGCTGAGCTTCAGTTTATGGAAATTGATTGGGATTTAAGGGAATTCGCGGGGACAAAGGAGTGCATGCGCCGTTGGGAGCGCAAAGAGAAGCTGTATGCCTCTCATTGTTTTGCTTTTCATTTGGATACAAGTCGTAACGCTGCTGCAATGAATGTTTAATACCTGCGCCGAGTGCGCAGAGGAGTAAATTCGTGCGTAACGTTCATTGAAATATTTGCGGCTTATTGATAATAATGAGGAAGTCCTTCTGCCTTTGAAACATATAATTGGATTTTTGAAGGTCACGCGGTTATTTTAATTATACAGAATGATTACGCAAGTTTAAATTTTAGTTTTTTTTTTATAATAAGTCTTACTCTATAAAAAAGAAAATAAATTAAGTGAATCCTCTTACTGTTTAAAAAACATATATAAAAACGAAGAAATTTATAATTCAGTCTAACTTCGAGAAATAATTAAGTTTGCACAAACAATTAAGATTCCGATAACAAGAATTTCACTCGAATTTCTCCAAAATAACGCTGCAATTATCCACTCGCTTACCGACCGAGATGACTAAAAAACTCAAAGTGCCGCAGCATTTATTACTAAACAAGGCTGCAATTACGCGAACTAATTTCCGAACAGACGTTAGCTAACGTGGCGCATTCGCTTTCCTTCAATCTGCTCGGCGAATAGACGTCTTGGCGGCGATGCGAGATATCCGGGTACAAAAGCCACTGTTTAGCGTCAACAATAATGCAATAATTAGAGCTCCGGCTTGGAAGCTCGGCGTTAGAGTAGTGCGCGAGACAGAGACGGACTGTCTAATTGTGCTTGTTTATAATTTTAGCTCCGCTATTGGAACACTTACGGAAATTAATAATTGCTCTAATTATTAAATGCTATTAATTAATTATTAATTAAAAATGTATGCAATTACTATACAAAATTCCTATTTTTTTCCTTTATAGAACGATGTTTCAAATTAATTTTCTTTAATGTAACAGTTCAAAAGCTCTTACCAAATTGAACTTTCCCTGCCCATTATTCGCTCGTATCTATATATAAAACTGAAGAACGAAGCAAACAAAATCATGTACTCCCCCAAAAGTTTTACCGTACTCATCTCAATCTACTTAAAACTCACCTTTCTTTTCCGTTCGCAGACGACGGCATCTGGATGCAGGACCTGGACATCTGGGCGGACCAGCCGGCGTTGCCGACCAACGTCCGCGACGCGACGGAGCTGCAGTTCCTCGTGAACGGCTGCGAGCCGGCCAGCGTGCCGGCCGCGACCTACACCGCGGTGCTGCCCTTCGCCTACTTCCCGTCGCTGAAGGCCGTCGCCCTCGAATTCCCCCTGGACGTGAGTCTGCACGCGACATTGCGCCATGCTCTTTCACAGGGGGCGCTAATAAGAGTTAATTGTTATAACGTGGACTTTTTAAGATTCGCCGCTTGGCTCTCGCGGATGATTCATTTTTGTTTAATAATCTGATTTTGGGGTATGAATTGAGTTTTTTTTGTTTGGAAGGATGTCTTGTTTGTCAATAGCCTGCAGCGTTTCATTATCTTCTCAGTGTGTGGGATGGTACACAATGGATGGATGATGTACATAGATGTTTAAATGAATTATTCAGTGAACGGACTAACAAAACAAAATCAATATTGAGGTATAATATCGGATGGAATAATCGCTGTTTACACGGGGTATCTTACAAAGCATTTGCATTTGCAATTTGCATTATAAAATAATAAGCAGTATTTCTATTATCGAAAGAACATATTTATGATGGTTGGGTAATAAGCTCCGTTATTTAATAAATTAATATTCCGTTTTGATACATGTACAAAACATTGCAAGACATAGCTGCAAAATTCATATATTCGATCAATTAATCACTATTCACGAACGTTGTTAGAATATAGCTATAAAACATAATATTTCATTTACGAATCTACCCAAAAACTAATAATTCTCACTTATTAATAATCGACCAACAATCGATAACGCAATAAAAAAGCACCGCAACCACTAACGAGCCCTTGCTGCAAAACTAAATTGTTTCTCTCCCCCGCAGAATCCCCGGTACAACGTGCTGCTGTTCCTGCCCACCGAGAGGATCGATACCGGCCGATTGGCGCGCGATCTCGCCGGCCAGAACCTGAGGTTGCTGCGCAATCAGCTCCAGCCCACCTGGGTCCGCGCCACCATACCCTCCTTCATGCTGAGGGGCTTCGTCACCCTCACGCCTTACCTCCAGAGAGTGAGTGGACTTTCATTTTTCGCCGGGGAGCTCTTATTCGGCGAAGCTGGGGATGAACGTTTATTATTTAACTGCTCTTTCAAGCTTTGGACAGTGTTGATTTTTAATACTGTTCGGATTTGTTTTTTATACATTCTGAGCATTAACTTCGTCACTTTTCTAATACTTTCGGCGCAAAAGAAGTTACGCAAACTGAATCTCAAAGTCAAGGAGTCCGAGAAAGTATATGTGGGTGGTCAATGTCAATTTGATGGAAACGAATAGGCCTGTTGTTTTTGGGATACTATTCATTACTGCTGGCGGGGACAGACATTGTCAGTGTGACTTTTAGTTTTTATTTATCGAGTTTCTAAAAGATTAGTCGCACGCGATTGGATTATTTTATTAGGAATTTTCTTAATTAAGTAACTTTCAAAGTTTTCTTTTCAAACTGTTAGCCAACAAATAATATGATAAGTAACAATTTAGCTTATAGCTTGTCAAGAAGGATTGTGGAATCAATATAAAGGCATTGAATAACTGTCATTCAATACGATATTATCAGCAAATTCTTGCCACGTATTCGTAAATCAAATCTTCTCCAACGAAAAAATGTCCAAACAATCTTGAAGTAAAAAAAAAAAAAAAAAAAAACCAACACTCGCCAATCACCGCGCGCCGAAGAATAACGAAGAACATCCAAACTCGAGTCCGGCGCCGAGGTCCACGGCGCTCTTCGACATTAGTCCCGCTAGTTGAGCGCGCGTGCAGTTCTCCCGTGCAGCCTCGACCTCTCCCCCGCGCATATCCGCCTACGCCGCCCGGTGCGCAGGTTTCCGCTCGAGCGAAGACAAACGACGACGACGCTGCCTCGTCGCGGGCCGCGAACGAATCGGAAAACTGGCGGCGGGAATTAATCGCCCCCTCCCTGCTGAGAAATCGCCGCGAGAAGTGACGAGGCGAGGAGGCTGCTTTGGAAGCTGAGCCCGGATTAATTGGGAAGCTTTGTAAGGAGGTCGGACGGGGAGGAGTTTGAGTGGCGGTGGATGAATGGATTTTGGGGGCTGAAAGGGTATTAATGGGGTTCGATGCGGGTTTCTGGAGATCGGCTTGGGGTATGCAAAGAGTTTTGGCGCCGTAACTTTTTATTTTTTTTTTCTTTGCTAGATAATTATTTTGCTGAAAGTCACTTTTCACGATGTTCATCGTATACATTCAACAAAAATTTCAATATCGCATTGAATAAGCATACAAAATGATTCGCTGCTTTACTCAATGTTCATTCATTCGGCAATTTTTCAACGTTTCTTTAGAGTCATCAACGGAATATAAATAACACCGAGTACCTCTCAAGAGCATCATAATTTCAAAAAGGACGTACACAGACTCTCGTTAAACTTCCAAGGAACGAGCGCAGTCCGCGTTCCGCGCTCAAAGAATATACCGGCGAAGGAAAGTAGGTGGAGGGGACGAAGTTTCCTCGGGTAATAAACAAGCTCCGTGTCATCGATTTGCCTCCCTTATAAGGTGCGCAAAACTTTCCTCCCGTAAAAAAAGAGAGCGACGCGCGCCGGGAGACTGACCCATTTCATCGGCGCCTCGAGAGAAAAATGATGGAATATTTATTTATTTTGATCCTCGCCGGAAGGATTTTTTGATCTGCTCTCGGTCGGCCGCGCGTAAAGAAGCGCCGAGGAGAGAAGGAGAGGGGAATATTATGAAAGCGAAGCAGAGATATGCCAATGTTCGAAACGACGATTATTCGATGCTTCGTTATCTGCTGAAAAACCTTATTCATGTGCAATCATAAATAGTTGAATTTTAAATAAATCTATAAAGCATATCATTTATAATGATATGAAAATATCACGATTTATCGCATTATTTTTATTTTAAATTTTATGCGACTAACTTTTTATCGTTCCATCGACTCGAACTAAAACGTTTCCGAAATCTCTCCAGCTGGGTATCCGAGACGTGTTCGAGCCTCGTCTGGCCGACCTGACGCCGATGACCCCCGACCTGGGAGTGTACGCTCGCGACGTTCAGCAGAGCATTGCGGTGAACATCCGGAACTACATGAAGACCGACGGAGCCATGGGAGGCCAGCCGATGGCCGGAATGCCGCCGCCGCCGATGCAGATGAACGGAATGCCGCCGGCGATGGGTGGCCAACCTATGGCCGGTCAGCAGCCGATGGCCGGGCAACCGCCGATGGGTGGACAGCAGCCGATGGCTGGACAACCGCCGATGGCTGGGCAGCAACCCCCGCCTCCGCCCCCGCCGAACGGAAACGGGCCCAATCCGATGGACCCGCTGGCGACGGAGCCGCCGCTATTCCTGCCACCGCGCAGAGACGGCTACCGATACAAGCGACCAGGTGCGTTGATCAGCTTTAGTTTAACTTTTCATTTTCAAGCTTTCTGTGCATTGCAGCATTGGATTCATCTTAAATTGAGAGAATTGTAAGGGGGTGAAAATTAAGAGATGCTAAAAATAGCATAGACTGGAAAGGTTCGAGGCTTCCTTATCAAACATTATTCGGCTAAAAGCGCCGTCGCGTGTCCATTGAATAGATTAATTTCGAGCAAACGAGTTGTAATTCGTGGGTAAATGAACGGCAGACGTCCGACCATTCGCGACCGTTACTACTTGACCGTTATCGCGTAATGCTGTTTAATCGGCGTTTGTAATATCCGGTGTGCTGAATCGCGAGTAAAATTAGCAAAGTTACTTTAACGTTTTGTTTATATTCATAGAAATTTTATAGATGGCAGAGTGGATTATTCGATTAAGGGACATTTAATTGAAGGATTATATTGACTTTTTTGGAAAACTAAAGCAATTACGTAATTAGATTACAAATCAATTGTAAAATACGTAAAAAACGTAAAACAAACATATCATTAACAATTAGCCGCACAAAGCTGTCACAGGCCGAATCTCTCACCTCTCTTCCAAAAGTCTCTCCACAAATCTCTGCCTCGCCACTAAATAAACGCAGCGCCTAACAGCCGTCGGCAATTTTCAATTCGCCTCTACTCCCCGCGTCTCACTCTCTCTCTCTTTCTCGTAAAGACGGCGATGCGTGCGGGGAAAAGTTCCGTTGCTCCTCGGCGAGCAGCATTGACCCACTTCCGGGGCGATAAATTAAGGACACGAGAGGGGGAGGATGCGAGGAAGAAGAAGAAGAAAAAAAAAACGTCCCAGTCGACACAAAACTGCTCGGCCCTGGGACGGGAGCCTGTATTTTCTTGCCCTGATTTCTGTACGGTATATACGAAGCCGGGGGTTCGTTCCGACGGAGGAGGTGGAAGGACGGAGCGGAGCTCCTTGTTTTGGGAGGAGCTCGCCGAGGATGAAGGATGGCGTGCTGTTGAGGCGCGCGTTATGCGTACAAATAAATAGAGGGCTGGAGGCGGTCTGTAATTTTAGTTAACTCAAATTTGTGTGTTAAGAGCTGGGGCTGTAATAACGTTTCTTATTTAGAATGCAAGGGGATGAAGATGTATCAAGTATATTCATGTATTCATTTCTGTTCTGATGTATTCATTTTTTACGGAAGGAGATTGTCCTTTTTTTTTCTTTTTTTTTGGCAAAATGGTGAAATTGATAATTTACATTTAAATTGAGAAAATTATGAATTTGCTTTTATTCAATATTAACATTGAAGACAGAAAGATAGTAAGTAGCACACTTTTATACATTTAATACAGTTGAAATTAAAACGTTCGACGGTAAATATTGCATTGTGCATAATTTGGACACTGCCGCTATGTTTTTAATTAATAAAGTGGGTCAACATTTTTCCAACACGACAATATTATTGCAAATATGACACGGTCTACTATTTAAAAGCACACCTGCGAATAAAAATATTCCGCTCTTTCATTAAAAACTTTCTTCCATTATTCATACATTTCATATTTCTGTATTTATCCATTATTCTCATAATACCCCAAATCACAAATCTTGCCAATCTTTCCAAAAACGATCTAAAACTCTCTCGCCTCTCCTCGCTTCCCCAGCAAAAAGTCGCCTAGAACCAACGTCCTTTTATCTCTCCCGGCCTGCATTTAATTGAAGCCGCGCCATATACTCCCGAGGATGCGCCTCTCGGAATTTTCTCAGCATTGTGACGAGAGAGAGAGAGAGAGACTTTTCGCTCGGAGGCGCGCTGTAACCGTAATGGCTGATATCCTGGCGAGAGAGCCGCTCTCGCGGTGAGTCAGAGGAAATGGAAAGACTCCGCGCCCTTGCGGCTCGAACTTTTTTTCTCTCTCTCTCTCAGAGCGCTCGTTTTCGTGTTTACGATACATTACGCGGCCGTATATTGTTCGCGGCTCCTTCGCCTAATTGCTCGGCTATAGGTCGAGCTCTTTTTCGACACGCCGCGCTGCCGGGGATAAGCGGCCCCGCGGGGAAATGTTCTCTTCACGACCGCGTGGATTCGTTAATCGCCGGGAAGGCGGCGCTTAATCTACCGTGGAGAATTTACCTTTTCTTTTTTTATCGGGTACGTTAATTGCTCTCGGGAAAAGCGGGCGTTCGCGCTCGCTCTCCGGAGGAAATGAATTCGAAGGTGTCGAGTGTCCTTTAGATTGTTTCTTTCGTTTAGATTCTCTGCGTGTGTGCGTTTGAATTGTATTTTCTTCGAAAAACTAAGTAATTACATTTTTTCGTGCTCTGCTTGCTTGACCGTTTCATCTATTTACCGACTAATTAATTTACTGATTCCCAGTACGAATAAAAATCCTCTACTACCAATCTCGCCTTCGCCTCCGCATCGAAACACAATAAACCGTACCTAAGCCGCGTTTCTTACCTCTTCAATTGTGCCGCATTCGAACCATTAGCGCAATCTCTTTCTCAGCGATTTCCAGTAGCTCAGCCGCGCCGACGTATTCTTCGCGGCAAGGTTTTGCGCTATTCTCATTCGATAAGACGCACGGCTCGTATTCGAGAATAATGCCGGTTTATAATAATTGCGATCTCCGCGGCACTCGCGTAAGCACTCTCCACGAGGCGGGAATTTGCGTTCTCTTGGAGATAGAAGCACGTGGCGCGCCGCGTATATATACGCGCGTATACGCGAGCACTTAGCTGCACGCGAGCTCGCCGCGGTGTGCGGTGGGAGGAGGGAACGTGTATACACTCGTTTGCGCGGAACGGAGAGCTTGTAATTAAGCGGAGCTGCTCGGATGACAGTTGGTGTGTGGAGCTCTGCGTTCGGTCGAAAAAACTTTTCTGGGCAACGTAGCTGGGACGTGAAAGGGGTTGGGAAAATGGATAAATATTGATGTGCTGTAATTTCGAAGGTGGCAGGCATTTGGGGGAATTGAATCATGTTGTTAGAGTATTTACTTCGGGAAGATCTATTAAGGTAGTGAAACTATAATGCCGAAGATTTACGACAAGGTATATTGCTCGAATTATTATTGAGCCTGCGATAAATGGGACTATTTCATTAAGAAATGAATAAGCTGTTTCTTCTATTGAGTTTATCCCTCGCACTTGTTTCTTTGCTATGATTATTCAGCTTAATTTTATTCGTAAGAATGCTAGCTTAGAGTTATTAAAATAATACATTTTGAGATAGATTTGAATTTGACATTGGATTATTTGGTTTGGTAGATTTGCTAAAACTTGCTCATAGTAATTGTTTGAAACGTATTTTTATAATTCTATTTCCCCTATTCTTGAAAGCATTATATTCTAAAACTTGTCTCGAATTTTAAATTATTATCTAAAGTGTCTTCAATTAAATATAACAAAAAAACTAAATTTCATGCCCCTATATTAGGCCACAAGAGCTTAACTCAAACGGATGTCGGTATAAAATTTTCAGCAAAACGAGTTTTTAATAACACCAACAATCCTTCTTAACAATCCAAAAACAATCTAAATCGTTGACATAAAAATCAAATAAATTATCCCCATTTAACGCATAAAACTAATCGATGCACGTCACGAGCAATATAAGCCTTATATTCGAAAAGCCCTTATTATTTCCCGATTACTTCCCACAATCCCATTCTCATTCCCCGCAACAATAATTCACGGCGACGTTTACACTTTCAACGCGACGACGCATTCGAATTCGTGAACTTGTCGAAAAGGCGCACGCGCCGCTTGTATTGTATTCCAGTCAGCTTCCTTAACGACTCGGAGTCACGACTGAACGTACATTGGCTTTCAGGTAACAGCCTGCTGAATATCATACCCTTTACGGCCGAACATCCGTTCCTGTACTTCATCGTCGACGACGAGACGTCCGTCTCCCTCATCGCAGGTCGCATTGACGACCCCCTCAACTCCAGGATACAGTGAGGGACGTGCAATTGAATTTAAATGATGGAAGGGTCGTGTGCTCGGAGAGAAGACTGGATGTCTTGAGTGTAGTTGATGTTAAGATTTGAAAATTTATTGTTGTTTCTAAAGGAAAACTTTTGTTACTATTGTGTGTAGTAAGATGAAATCTAAGTTGCAATTATTTTAGAGGCAATTGTTTCTACAAAATTAAAGTAAAGCACCAAGAAGCAAAAGTATTTTTCATGCTTCTGAAAATATTATAAACTCAATGTTAACAGTTTTCAATAACAGATTTTATTAGAATTATAAGCACGTTTAAGTTCATATGGTAGATAGATATAAGACATGAATTAATGTGCATTTTTGTAATTAATGCGTAATCCTAAAAAATTATATTTTTTAATTTTTGTATGAAGAAAAAACGATGTGTTCTTTGACCGTGATAATATTGTAAAAATGAAATTGAATACATAAAATATACCATCGAATTAAATTTAATTGTAGTAACATTAACTAATTGTACATTTTCTTCGAAAATTTAAAAATCTTTACACTTTTTAATAAATTTTGGAACATCTGAAATTATAAAATACTTTAATTTTATTTAAGATTATTGATTAAGTGTCGATATTACTGAATGTATTTCAGGAAATTGCTTTCTTAATAGACTAAACTGCAATTAAACCTGAAGGGCAGATATCGATTTTAGCATGTTATTTTTAACATAACAGATATTTTAGATTGGTAATGCTTATATTCCACTCCAAATTTAGTATCACTGTTTCTTTATTCAGTTATAAGAAACATTATTTTGTTTATTTTTGTCTATAGACTACATTTTATTATATCATTTTTTTTTTTGTGTAATGTGAAAACTAAATTTGATTTAAATTAAAAAGTTATAATACTGCAAAACGAATTTAATGTCTCATTTATTTAACGACCTTTAACGAAAATAAGTTTATCTTAGAAACGTTTTCTTTCTTCGCAAAATATCTTCAAATTCTTATTGATATGTTGTATTTAGATATAAACATGGAGGAAAATAGTGTAGAAAAGAGAAAGTCCAATAATCAACTTTTATGTATTTGGCAATATTTATAAATAACAAATTCAAGCTCTATAAACAATTATATATATAAAATTATCTGTAATAGTGTTTTCGCTTAACTTAAATTCACGCATTATTATTCATAACTGTGTTGCAAGATTTCGCTTTGTACAAAATCGTGTGTGAAAAAAAAAGAGTAACAAACGTTACAAAAGTAAAAAGTCCGCGGTATGAAGATATTAAAACATGTAGATACAAAATGAAGGAAGTAAAGGTGCAATAATATTTTCATGTCCCGCGTAATAAACTGCAACGCGTGTATGTATATGTATAAACTGTACAATGGAAAAAAGCACAATACAAAGGTCGAGGACGCTGTTTGGGTGTGACAAAAAAAAAATAATATAATGAACGGCAAGAGCTCAGCATTTACAAAAAATATCTTGCGCTGTACAATTGAAAATCCTACCTTGATTCTGCGGCGACTAGTATCAAAAATAAAAAAAACTGCTTTTACAACCTCAGCAATGTTTTCTTTCGTCTACGTACGTATAATGCCATTTCTCTAATAAATAGTTTTGAATAATTCTGAATCGGACTACTTAACAATTCACTGTACAATTTAACTGATCGTCACTAAACTTAGAATAATAGATGTTCTATTTAAATAATTTTAAATAATGTACACAATAAGTTAACGGTTCCAAGCAACAATTTCAACGACTCGCCATAAGATAGGAATTTTCAGACTCTCTCACTCGATACGCTACACGACAACGAGGCTTCGCGCACTTAAAAACCTAAATCCTACGAATCTAAGCGAATATATTAATCGTTCAATTTACTCGTATTTATATATAAATACAAAGACATCGGCAGTGTTTCTCTAATCACTGACTCCCTCGGCTCACCGGCGAGTACTCATTTAACGGCTAAATTACACTCGACGCTCAGCTGCTCTCCACGCTTTATTATTTCGTCAAAAGTCTGTGAGAAGCCGCGAATTCGTTTCGTTTGAAATTTCTAGAGAAGCTAACAACTCGGGCCCGCCTCATGTCACGTTCTTGAGGATCCAGGGTACGAACTTGGAGATCCGCGTGCAGACTCCGGGTAGGTTCGCCTCGGCGCAGCCGATGCCCCAGGAGATGATGCCCGCCAGGAAGTACCGGCCGTCTTTGCCCCGCACTTGCAGCGGACCGCCGGAGTCGCCCTGAAAAAAAATAATACGGTTAGAGCGACGCAAGCGGGACGGATTTCGGTTGCTTCGAAGCGGGGACGGAATTTCCGGCCTCGTGCCGGATGCGATTCTAAGTAAATTGCTTTCCGAGTAATGCTGCCGATGCTCTTATTCCTTTATTTTTATTGAAATAATAAAGTTTTCATCTTTTTCCTGTATCGTATTAAACTAAAAACAAAGCTTGAATTATAAATAAAGAAGTCCTTACCTGACAAGAATCCTGACCGCCGGATTCGTAGCCGGCGCATAGGAATATTTCGGGGATGAATTCATGCCTGCCAGCTCTGAGGAACATAGATTTGCACCTGTCATTACTCACGATTGGCACGGAAACCTGCAATGTACGCAAGCATTATTAAATCGATCAAACCGTAGCTTAAATTACTAATAGAACAAAGGTATTGTTGGCCTAAATGTACCCTGGAAGAATTATGAAACAAGCATATCACAACTTAATACAGACGTAATTCATTGTACAATATGTCACTATTATTAGAGTTTTACTTTATTTTCTTCAATAATTGAGAAAAAAAAACAATAAAACTCATTTACACAAACCAAAGAATATCCAGAGAAGATAAAAAAAGTAGCAGCCTCACCTCCTGGAGGACGGATGGCAGGGTGCCGCCCTCGCTGAGCCTGCCCCATCCGGTGACGGTGGCGTTCTCGCCGACGAGGAGCTCGTCGCTCGCCGGCAGGCAGATCGGCGATATGTGGGCGGCGAAGGTGAGCGGCGTCTCGAGCCTCACCAGCGCCAGGTCGTACTCGAACGTGAAGAAGTTGTACTTCGGGTGGACGACCTTCTTCGTGATGCCGCGCTCCACGTACGGCAACCGCTCCTGCACCGACGAGAAGTCGTACTCGCCCACGCGGATGCGGATCTGCGACGTCAGCAGGCTGGAGATGGGGGGCGGTGAGGTTTTAGTTTACGGGCGTAAGGGAGAACGGGGGTCGTTGTTGTTCTTTGGTCTTTTTGAGAATGATTCTGATTTCGAGTGGTTGACAGGCTCGAATTTATTGTTCTCGAAAAATTTTAGAACAAAAGAGGAACCTTCTAATCTGTTGCTGTCGAATTTCTTAAGATTCAGAAAAGAATCAAACACGACTAAAAATGTTTAAAACGATCACCAGACGAACCAATCGGCGTATTTACTAATGTGGCCTCGTAGAGATTAAACTCATGTAAATCAATTGAAAATATGCCGATTGGCGATTTTCATTATTGATTGGTTCTTCTGGCAACCGTTTTAAATTCTTTTCTTTTGTCAAAGCGATAACTAATATCAGAATACAATCTTTCGAATAAATATCTTTCGCACACAAAAACAAAAAATCCACTAACTCGTCAACGCAGTGTCCCGCGGTGGCGATCCAGTTCTCGTTGAGCACGGCGCCGCCGCACCGGTGCGTGCTGGAGAAGCCGAAGAAGGAGGTCCTCCTGACCGACACCTGCCAGGGCCACTTGCCGAAACTGGCCTCCTTGCCGCCGACGATCCTCGTCTCCGGCCGGGGGAAGAGGGCCGGCACGCCGCAGCTCATGTCGCTGCCCTCCGGCGCGGCCGGCACCGTCAGCACCGAGCCCGTCCTCGCGGCCGTCGGGGGGGACGACGCCTCCGTGAACGCCTCCGACAAGGAGCTCGACGAGACGCTCGGCCGCAGCGTCGTCGTCGTAGTCGTCGTCGTGGTCGTCGTCGAGGTCGTCGTCGAGGTCGTCGTCGAGGTCGTCGTCGTGGTGGGCGGCTTTTTGGTCGGGCGGGCTTTGGTTGGGCTTTCTAGGTAGGACGTCGTGATGTAGTGTGCCGAGTGCGGCTTCTGGTAGACGTTGTTCTGGAAGAGAAATATCGTTTGTGTGAAAAGCTAGAAAATAAGATTTTTTACGTTATTTAGCTTGCCTGCGCCGTCGAACGTTTTCACAACTATTGAAATGTACAATTTTAATCGCTTTGTTCTCGAAATTATTTAAAATATCACTTCTATACGTTATGAAAGTTGTTCGGGAACAAGCAGAGCACACTTGGATGAATGTTTTAGACAAGTTAATTGTTCGCGAGCACAATTGCGATCTATTTGCATTGAATTGTTTAGTCTCGTTAATGTTATATGATATCTCTCTTTTGACGTCATTTACATACCAAGATTTAACAGGAATAACGCATTGCAAAATTCAATAATTTCAAGGGAAAAATATATCTTAAAATTAGCTATAACTTATATCTAATTCGAATAACCTCTTGTAAGAAACTATACACCTACGCGTTAAGGACTCAAATTGAATCTTAAGACATGGCGCTCGCGCCCATTCGCAAACTTCATAAAACCGGCGGCAAACTCAATTCCGCAACTCCTCGGCGCGCTTCTCCGAAATAAGTCAGTAAATTGGCCGCGCGTATATACCCCCTCGTCTATTCCAAAAGCTCCGACTTCCTCTTAACATCGCGTCTGCCAGCAGCAGTAGATCAGGTCGCCGTGCGGAGCGTCGCGGCGGAAATTAAACTCGGCGAGTCTCCTCTCTCTCTCTCTCTCTCTCTCTCTCTCCTCCGGTTTCTTTCGCGGAAAAACCGCTTTCTCGCATCGAGGTGAGAAAAAAAATGTGGAACGACCTTGAGAGAGAGATTCGCGCGGCGAAAAATCGTTTCACCGCCGTCGAGTCGACGACGATGGAAAATTGGAAAGTAAGGCTTCCGGTTTTTGCTCGCGCCGGTCTTCGAAATTCAACAAGGTCAAGCGGATTGCGGATGCGACCGCGCGGAAAAGTTATACTTGCGGCGGCCGGGATGTATTGCGCAAGAAGATATCGAGCGGTCGTTTTTTTCTCTCTCTCTTTTTTTTACGGAGCGGCTGATTTTTGCGCTCCCGTTCCGCCGGACGCCGGTTTATGGGAGGCCGAGGCGCTCGGAGAGGAATCGGGAGATTAAAGTTTTTCGAGAAAATTGCCGAGCGTTGCGCAATTGCCGCGGTGATATTTTTAGTGCGCGGTTACCGCCGACGGGTAATGAAATGATTTATTGATTCGTTGGAAGTTTTTCTCATGAATTGGATGAGCTTGGCGTGAAGTCAACTTAATGGGTAATTGAAATTATTTTTTTTAAATGGTTTGTGTCTTACGAATTTTACGATCATTTGACTTTCACGCGTAAAAGTATATATTATTTAATAACGTAAAGAAATTAATATTAGATAAAAACGTTTTTGTAGAAAAACAAGTATAGTTTTTTCTCCTTTCCCATACCTATTTCACATTGACTTTTTATTTAATTGTAGGATAGTGTCTAAGTCGTACTCAAAATATTATATTTTGCACTAAAACTTTCTGTAGGTTTAATAATTCCTATTAAACTTGCAGCAAAAATAGCTAATTTTATATAGCAAACAGTTATCAAGTGTACGAAAATCCGCGCAATAAATTTTAAAATACACTTCACCCGTCTTAATGAGTGCACCTATTATATTATAACCAAATTTTCCTGCACGTCCTCCTTGCAAACCGAACTTGTCCGTAAACCGCCCCGAGCGAGCGAATTCTTGCCCCGACAAGCAAGTACGGCGTCGGTTATCTCCCGCAATTTATCTAGGTAAAGAAAGCCGCGTACCTCCTGGGGCTCGGTGGGCTTGAAGCTCGGCCTCTGGGAATCGGTCCACTGGGGTTTGTGCTGCTGGTGCTGCTGGTGCTGAGGCTTGCTGGTCCAGCCGGGCGACGAGGCGGCCGGTTTATGCCGCGTGACGAAGGCCGGCTCCGTCGTTACCTGCCAGTGCGCCGTCTGGGGCACCGATCCGGCTGCGCTACAATGAGAGGGAGCTGAGTGACGCCTCGACGATGATGGGTTGCGAGTATTAGCGGAGCGGTGGGGGATTTTAGTAGGGGTAGATGTCATTTTGTTGTTGTTGGTAAAGGAACAATTATGGGAATAATTATTTGTATTATTAAAATACAACGTATTATCAAATTAGAGGCCAACGCCGGTGAATTCATAAAATATTCTATTCATTGGTTAGTCTTTAATTTGATAATATTTTGTCGTTGAAATTTAATTTTTTCACGTAATTAATTAATGAAGTTCAGTTAATTATCTGTTGCTCAGTTGTTAAGTTCTCTAAAGTATAACACGATACAGCATAAGAACTTCGGCTTACTCAAAAGCGTAACGGATAATTTTTGCATCGACGAGTCGCGAAGATTTAATTAGCTCGAATTATCTCCGGACTCCTTGGGATGGAAATTTTATCGGATTGTAAGTTAGTCAAGTTGATTAAAATTGTTCTGGAGCTGGTTGAAATTCTCATTTTATCAAGTGTATCAAAATAACGTTTAATTTGCATTAACGAGTAAGGCTCAATTGTCTTTCTATTATTTAAACTCGTCCTTTTTTTATGAAATCCAGTAAAAGGTATAAATGAAAGAAGAAGTGGTTGAAAGAGGATTCTGTGTAAACATAATAAGTGATTATAGAAAAAACTTTATCTTTTCTAAGTAGAGTTTTTTTAATTAAAACAGTTTCTTACGATAAGAAATGATTTTGTCATATTAGAAAAAAACGTAAATAATCGAATAGTTATAAAACCACAATAAACATTAAAACTTAAAATTTTGCTTAATAATAATATTAAAAAGTTATCGTAGTCACAACAGCATAAAGAGATGTTGCCCCGCATAAAAAGCAGATTTTAATAAATGAAAAAGTGCTTTTTCTTAACCACATCTTTTATTACGGCTGTCATTAAACTGTTAGTTTCGTTCTGTTTCATCCGACGACTATATTTTATCTCCGTTCCGTTTTCTCTCTCTCTCTCTTACCCGGCACTATTATCCTTTTTATTTCTTTTGTTTTTTACCCCTAAGTCGAACCGGCAGGTGCTTGCAAAACGACCGTCGTAAAATGCCGACTTACGTAAGAAAGTTTCTTTTCTTTTTTGAGATTCCCAGATGCCTTCCTCGGTCGGAAGAGGATGAAGCGGAGCTTCTTCCTCCGTTTCTTTTTCTGCATTTTTATTCCGTTATTAGGACTTTGCGCTATCAATTTGTGAATTAAATTAGGAGATTTGCAAAATTCAATTTTGGATTTTAATATCTCGCAATAAGAAGTTGTGTAATATATCTGAAATCTTAGTATTTACGTGCTTTTGGATTACGCGTAAACTTGTACGATGAAAATGCGTCTGTTTTCATTCTTACGAACATTATGGAAACTAATAGCTAAACTTTAAAAGAATTTAATTTAGAAATTCCTGCCAGAAAAAATAGGCATCCCCAAACTTTCCTCATCCGTTCCCGTCTCCCTTCCCCGCCGAGCGTCTTGCAATATTAATCCCGCAGATTGTTTCCTCCCCGGAATTTCGTTCCCCGCGAGAAAAATCGAATTCAACTGCAGGAATACCTCTCGGCCCGGCCCGTTTATTTTCGTCTCGCGAAAGGGAAGCGTTCTATCATGGCAACACAACTCGAACAACGCGATAAGCCCGCAACCGTGCAAAAAAACTGGAGAGCCCGCTTTCTCCTCTCCCAAGTTTATCAATTTAGTCGCTTCGGGCGGGGAAGAAAATCGCCGGTCGCGTGCCGACTCCCGACTCGGGATTACAATCACGCGAATACGCTTTGCCCGCTTTGCTCGCGGACATTTAGGCTTTCGCGTTTTACGGGCGCGTAAAATTTAACGTGCTCGCGGAAAGTTATCCGCGTTTCATGATGCCGACCGCCGAGTATAAAGGGAATAAATTTGGACGAAAATAAACGCTTCGGCCTGATACCGTCGTAAATTCGGGCTAAGTGATTTTTATTCGCTTGTTATTCTCGTAATGGCTGTTTATGCGCAGCTCTCGAGCGTCGGATATGAATTTGGAAAATTGAGACGCGGCTTACGGGCTCGTAATTTTGTTTTATTCGCGCGTATTATTTTGACGTGGAGCGCTCGTAGAATCTAAGTGGGATTAAATCGTTTTTGAAATTCCACTCTGGTAGCTGCTCGTTTCACTCATTTTTTTATGTTGGCGAGGAATAATAATGCTTCGAGCAGTTAAGAGAACATGTAATAATTATGAATCAGTGCATTTATATGAAAAATGAATTTGTAATGATTTTGCGATCTTAACGAGAAATCTGAGCAATAAATAATTAATAAATTATCGAGTCTTTTTGAAAACTACCCATATATCGCTACAGAGTAAATTAATATAAACTACGCGTATAAATCGGTCCAACTCATCGGCAAAATTCAAGACTGCATACCTGGTGGACTGTCCGCCGTAGAACGTCGAGGCGGCGGGCGTCGTGGCCGGCTTGGAGGCGTGTCCGAGGCCGGAGTACGGCCGGGGCCTCGGCGTCGTGGTGCTCGTGCTGCTCGACGTCGTCTTCACCGAGAAGTACGGCTTGGAGTACTCCGCGGAGGTGGGCCGGCCGTTCGAGATCGGCTTCGTCGCCCACTGCGGCCGCTCCGTGTGGATGAAGTTGAGGCTCGGGTTGTTCAGCTTGTCCGAGGCTTCCTGAGTGACGGGGAACGAAAAGGCGATAGGTGTAGATGGCTGAATGATTGGGAGTTTTGTCTTTTAAAGAAAAGCAGAAAAAAATTCAAGTAAAAATCTAGGCGCCGCGCAAAAAGGACATTATGCAAGGTCTTCAAAAAGTATCGGACCCCCCCCCTCCCCCCTGATTCGCGAAAATATTCATTTTTGTAAAACATATCTCAGACAAAAGTTTTAAATGACCTTCAAGGTCACGCCAGAGGTCAAAGTAAAGGCCACCATTGGATTCCCCGATCAAAATTATGAAACCTTTGTCTCGGACATGTTTTACGAAAATGAATATTTTTGCGAATATCAGGGGGGGTCCGATATTTTTTGAAAACCTTGTATTCATAAAAATTTAAAGGATTGTCCAGGAATAAAAGCTCTTTCAATACGGGCCTTTTCCCTATACGAAGTCGAAAAATCGGTTCTCACGTCGTCATCCACCGAGTTGATGCTCGGCCTGTGCACGGTCTCCTGCACGCTAAGATCCTGGCTCTGCTCGTCCGTCTTGCCGTCCTCCTCGGGCCTGGACTCTGGGTAGGGCCTGGGTCCGTATCCGGGCCTGTGGTGCGGCCTCTGCAGCTGGCTCTTGCTCTCCTCCTGATTGTTGCTGTTCTTATTCGGCAGCCTCACCAACAGGGTGTTGTGCGTGTTCGCGACCTTGTCCTTGAAGTTCTGGTGGTGGTGGTGGTGGTGATGGTGGTGATTGCCGTGGCTGCTACCGTGGTGCCGATCCTCCTCCGGCCGCTTCTCCAGGCTGTAGCTCGAGCCCATTCCGCTCTGGGGTCTTCGGGTTATTTGGCTGGTGTTGTGGCTCTGCGCGTGGTGGTGGTGGTAGTCGTGCTCCGCGTTGTTGTTCGGCTTCGAGTGCGGCCTCTTCTGGAGCAGAGGACGGGACGCGGCCGCCGGGGACGACGGCCTCGTCGGCTGCTTTGTCGTTGCTAATGACGTGTGAGCTGTAATGTTTGGAATTTCGTCAGTTATCGATCGAGGAAGGGGGGATGAAAATTATTGAGGTCGTCACGGCAAATAACGAAGCAATTTTCAACAGCATCAGTGGTTCAGTGGTAGAATGCTCGCCTGCCACGCGGGCGACCCGGGTTCGATTCCCGGCTGATGCATTTCTTTTTTTTTTTTTTTTTTTATTAAATGAATATGCAATAATACTTCGGAATTTATATTTATTTCTACTTTTCTTCTAATTTAAAGAAAATATTCTCTGCGACGCTTAATTATTTAATCAACATAAGTAAAGTTGGGTACTAATCTTAAGCTTTGCGAGTCAATAAATATATACTACACACTGCCAAATTTCCGAACTCACATTACGTCTAAACTACATCTTATCTCAAAGAGAGAACGCCAGTGCTCGCTCTCGATAATAAGCCAGTGGTCGTCGCTTACGAACCTTGCGCTCCGGCTTGCGCCGTGATATGACTAGTAGAAAGGGGCCTCCTCGTGGTGAGTGCGACGGTGGCGGCGCTCGCGGCCAGGGTGTCGGCCGGCGACGGCCTGGCCTGCGGCTGCTGCTGCTGCTGCTGCTGCTGGCTACCGATGCTGTTCGACGTGGCGTTGTGCACGCAGCAGCTCCCGAACATGAACGTGTCGACGCAGACGCCCACGTGCGTGCCCTCCGACTTTATGCACTCCCAGACGAACATGCACGTGCCCTCCACGCTCCCCGACTGGCCCGGCACTCGACACGGCTTCGGACTGATCTTGTAGCCTGGGGAGCACATTTTTTTATGTTAATTGGGGTGGGTGGTGATTTTTTGGAGGGTCGGATGATTGATAAAGGGCACTTTTTCTTGAGAAAGGCAACCTTGTTGCAATAATAATTGTAGGTAAAGAATAATAGTTTTAATAATCGGTGTCAGTGAACGTAAGTTTTGTTTACGGTTTACATCCATAAACGTTCCGTTATGTATGATAATGTATTCGCGCGTAAAACATATTTCAAATAAATTAAAATAATTATTAATGCGAAACAATTTAATATTTATGTACAATAATACATTACACTATCGTATATTATTGAAATCGCTAAAATATATCCTGTTTTAATAATTTTGATACGAGATTTAATTAATAATTAAAATATGTATTACAGCTCCATAAGTAGTTTAATATTTCTACTGGATACACTTGATTGCGTTAAATTTAATATGCAAAGCTTCCTGAATTTACTAAAATGAGTTGCGATCGTAAACTTGGTCAATTAAATAACGAAACATAACATTGATAATACAATTATTCTTACGCATCATTGATAATTCTTTCAATTACAAAATTACGATTTAATTCAAAATTTATATTTACCGTTACTAATAAAGTACAATAATTAAAATGATGTTGCGGATAAAATATACATTAATAATTTTAACGATAAACTTCACATTTAAAACAATAAAGTAAAAGATGTAAGCATCAGCGAATCTGTTTCCCCATTTATTCCATTAACCACTTTCAAAGATCCGAACCAGAGCAATTTCAGGCCGCCACTGTTATATATTCGGCAGCTTATCGCACCCATTAAAGGGACACCCGGCATTAACCGTTCATCAAAACGCCGCGCGGTCTTCTCCGCTCGTCGAAACTCGACCGCAAAGCGATTCCGTTCGCGGATAGTCGATGATTATGCCTTCCGGATTCCACGCGGCAGCGTCGCTGCCGGAGCGAAGCTCACCGCAAAAGGCTTAGGCTCCGCTTGCTCGGGGATTTCTGATACTGACCTCGATTCATGGAGCTGAGGGACCTGGCGATGCCCGACCACCAGAGTATCGCAGCCACGTAACCGATCCACCGCATCCTGAGCCCTGCAATCACGAATAATTCGGCTTCGGTCAGTTTTGCTTGAGATTTTTCTACACCTGAGATTTAAATTTAAAGTATAAAAAATTTAAGTAGTCATTAAAAATATTAGATTTATATTTTAATAAAAAGATGAATTTCAAAAAATTGAGAAATTCGTTCGGTATAAAATTCGTAAAAATCTTAAGATATTATATTATACGTAAACTTCTTAAAATCTTGATGCACAGAAGACTAAATTAAGTTATTAAACTTTTCGGAAGCCTGAGAAGTGACATGAAATTCGATAATTTTCTACCAAAAAAAAAAAGCAACAGACACAAATCTCGCTTACAAAAAATTTCCCTCGATTTTATTCCCACCACATAAAAACTTCAAGCTCCCTTATCTCCCGGCGTTTAATTACTTTCACGCCTTAACAAGCAACGAATCACCTCCCCCCAAAAAAAAGAAAAAAAAAAAAAAAATGCAGGCACCACCGGTAATCCCCAAAAGAAGCCGCCCGCCTCTCCCGAATTATGCGCGCTTCCTCCTGCCGCGGTTGACTGACCGGCGAGCTCGAGGCGTTGCCTTCTCCAGCTCCCCGAATAAACCGCAGCCCCGTGCGTCAGTGCGCATCAACGCGCGTATTATAATGTGTCAGTCGGCAGGCCGGAATCTCATTTCGGGCCTTTTTGCGCGGCTGAGTGATGGATACGTGTGCGAGTTGGGGGGAACTGTTTGCACACGACGTGAGAAGGAATTTCGCTCTCGCTCTCTCTTTCTCTTTCGTGTTTTCGAGGAACGGTTTCGGTGATGCGCCTGATGTAAACATTGATTGCGTAATTGGGGTTTTACATTTTTTATTTTAAATCGGGATGTTGAAGGAATCTCGGCAGGGTAATGGAGAATTGAGTTTGTGCCGAAGCCGAGGTGTTTCAGGTTGGACGTAAAAAGTTTTATGATTACTCAATATTGAAGCGTAAAATTTGCTGAGTTATTAACGGTTATTCAAGTATAAACCAATAAATTTAAAATTAAATAATATTCTAGATGCCTATAAAAAAGCGAGCGAGCAAAGTAAAACGAAAAATATAATATTATAAACACGTTGATGTGCATAATTTTATACCTCGATTTAATATAATAACTGTTAATCCACTTTTAATAAACGCTTATCAACGCGAAACGCCATTAATTTAATCGTCGAATAATGAATTTCATGCCCGACGACACTTAACCATCCGCGTCTCGAGCGCAAAACGCTGCGCGCGCCAGGCCTAGAATTAAAAATTAATTTCCCCCTGCACTGCGAGAGCAAGGCGGCGGCAACGAGCCTCCGCCTAAACAGCTCTCGTCCGCCGACCAGCTGACACTCCGCGAGCCTGCATAAGGACGGCGAGAGCGCAATTTAATTACGAGCAAATTACCGATCGAAACGCCAGTTTGACGAGCGCCGCTCTCGCGCCGTTTAGAACCGCGCGACTTCGCGTTTATCGGCAATTAAATCGCGCGGCGACTGGCCGCGCTTATATATTATATGCCCCGTCGAAGACACTTTACTCGCGATTATTATAATCGGGGAGCGCGGCTCGCTTTTCCCCCGCCCCTTCTGCGCTTGCAAGCTCGTAGCGGAGCCAAAAATTCGGAGAATCTAATCAGCGAGGAGGAGGCAGATGGATCGCTGCCGCGAGGGGGGAGTACGCGAGCTGTCGGGTTGTTACTGCGAGGAACAGCGGCATGTTCGGGAGATGCGACCTACTGTGTGTCGGTCTTGTAAATTTCAAATTAATTATGTTGCAGACGTATACGATTTAATACTGAGTGCAGAACTATAACTCTCAGCTAAATTAGTTGGTACCTCTACTGGATCAGTTTGAAATTCACTGCGGAATGAAATTCCGAATAGCGCAGTCAAGTACAGCACATACCGTCCCGAAAATAACTTCGAAAGTAATCGTGAAACTATAGAAAAAAGTTTCTTTTGAAACTTAATCCTGGCACTTTTCCGGGCACTCCGCCGTTATATAGCACATAAAAATGTTTCGATCCGCGGCGAATTCGATGTTTTCCAAACATTCCGTCGTGCATTTCCTCCCGCGCGGACAAGTTTCGCGAGCGAAACGAAACCCCCGTGCCGCCCGAGGCGACGAGTCGATTCTGCGTTTGACGTCGAGTTGTTTCGCCGGACGCGATATAGTCGTTCGCTGCTTCTACGTGTCTGAAGGACGCAGAGATGTCTTCTTACGGCAGAGGGATGGAATTCACGAGAAGACGCCCGAAGCGGGCGGGAACGCTTTTGTGCTCGGCTTGCGGTTTGTGGTGTTAATTCAAATTCGGAAGCGAATTTGCGGAATTTAGGTTCCTGATTCGTGGATCTTAAATTAGTGTGGCTTAGTATACAAAAGGTGTTAATAATATGGCTGAATTATTTTTTTCTCAGTTCGAATCTATTTTCGAATTTTTTTAATTTTTTTTTTTTACGCACTTAACTTTATTGCTAATAAAGTGTAATAAAAGAAAAATCTACCTTTCATCGCCAAGTTTTTGTTTACTTCGCTGCCCTCTGAATATTAATTTTTCTGATTATAATTTTTCAATCGGATAATCGTACATAATTCAATGCATTAAGTGCTTTCCCTTATATCTATAAAATTCAAGTAAATGCTTCGCTTTGCTCTCTAAATAACTCGATAGAAAATCATGAATTCCGAAATTTTCCACTCAAATTAAAAAACACACAGAAAAATCCCCATTAAAAACTACTTTCTCGAGCGATTTTAATAAGCAGCTCTCCCCGCGGCTGATAAATCAAAAATCAGGTCAGCACAGCGGCAAAAAGCTCCGAAAGGAGCAATCGAATTACCTCCCGTTGTCGAAGCGTAAATAACGCCGGCATTACAGCCTGCAGATACGTGCAAGCCCGCGTAAAAAAGCGCGGCCAAGTTTTTCCGGCGGTGCAAAAAGGCCGGAATAGATCGCGGCGATATTGCACACGGCTCCTCTGGCGCAGCTGGGCTGGAAAACTTGATTTACGGCGGCGATGCCACTACGCCGGGAAGCTTTTCCCGAAAAGACACGCGCAACGGACAAACAAACAAAAAAAAGGCGCGAGGCTAAATTGCTCGCCGAGCCCCGCGTTATTTACGATGTCGCGCGGTATAAACGAAAGTACAATGGTTGTGCATCCGCTCGATCGTCCCGGGGACGGCACGTGATCCGGAGGTTCAGGGCCGCGGAATTGCGTAATGTTATATATACACGCAACGCTCTCTTTCGAATCTTGTAATAATGAAATATCGGGATCGCGTCGAACACGTGCTCTCGAACTGCACACGGCCGCCGTATAGGTGGAAGGGGAATTCGATTGCAATTGGAGTGATTTGTTCGCGCGCGCTAAACTGGGCTGTGGGGTTACTTTTTCATTAATGGAATTTGAATAATGAAATTGTATATGCATTGCGCTTTTAATTGGCGTCCGTTGGGAATTGCAAAATTAGAGAATTTTGCAGTTTCGAAGCGTTCTTTTGGTCTTTTAATAAAAATGAAATCTAAGGCTCTTTTATTTTTGATTAAAAGTTGAATTTATTTCGGATAATAATTGCCTTTGTTATACAATAATAACTTTAACCAACAGCAGGAATGAAACCTGCAACAAAGTATATACACCCCTTTGACAAAGGCCCAACGCGAAACTTACTTTTCATCAGCCACAAAGGCTCGGATCCGCTCGAGCAGATCGTCCCGAAATCCCGATCTCTCGTTACGATATCACGGCGCGATATGCCCCGCGAATTAATCACGCCCGAGCGGTGTCCTCTCCCGCGTAATATTTCAATTTCTCCCCGGAGCGCGCTCTCTCGGGCTTTATCCCGGGGCGCGTAATTGGCCGGCGCATTATTCACCGCCGAAATAAGAGTAGCGGGGCCGCGCGCGGCTTTTATCCCGAAGCCGTATTTATGGTCATCCGGGAGAAACGCCGGGGAATCCTCTCGTGGCTCTTTTGGCTCGTTTCTTCTTTTCCTTTCCTTTTTCGAGGCCTGCGCATTATATGCGGCAGGCCGTTAGTTTGGGAGCGGCTCGTGAATTTCGGCGGGGGCTTTTAGCGGGAGCGGAGAAAAAATGAAAATTGCGAGGAGGTCGCGATAATTCCAAGTGGGAGTTTGTCGTTTTGTTGGCAAAACATTTGTCGTTTATTTTATAGGAAGAAATACGTTTTACGACGATTGAATTTAGGTTTTTAAACGAATTCACCGCGAGTTTTGGCCAAAAAAATGTCTATCGTAACACTTTTTCATTGCACGAGTAATCAATCGAGTTTTCCATGATAAATTGTTGCGAATGCACTGTAATATAGAAAGCATCTGCATACACGGGAAAATAAATAAAAGGACCGGAACAATACATATTCAAGAATTTCTAACGATCGGATCCTATATGCACTTTATCTTGATAACCAGCGATTTAAATACAATAAAACAATGAATCCGATCCACTTTTAAAACGGTCGTCGATTATAAAAGGCACAAGAAGCTTTGTTGCCCGATGAAGAACGAAAAAGAATTTCCTGTAGCCGGCGGCGCCTCTCACGCATCGCTCATCGCTGCCTGCACCTCCGGGTTTTCTCTCTCGCGCGGTGGACGCTTCCCGCGCACGCCGACCCAATTGCCCGACCGAAAACGAGGACCGAATTTCGCGAAGAGAGACGGATATCGGCCTGCAAAAGTGGAGCGAATGTCTTCCGGGCTGTTTTTGTATGTACACGGCCCGAGCCCGCAACGAGACTCGTTACGATGATGCGTGCACTTTCGAGAGAGCGGATTACGAGGTGCCGAGCAGTTCGCTTGTCGTTTACGGTTATGAAGATCGAGCGGAGAAATCGCCCGATTGAATCTCTCGCCGCTGCAGAGCGAGAGAGCTGCATCCGTGCCGAGGAGGTGTTTGTGCCGTGTCGCGTTTTCCTTTATCGCGATTCGATGCGATCGCTTTCTTTCGGGCTTTATATTGGCGAGGCAGGCCGAAGTCGCCGGTGATGGCTGTTTATTGCGGCTTGTATTGTGATCTTAATTTCATTAACGAACATGTAGAGATACACAATAAGTTATAGGGATAAGAATTCATTTTTTTTTAATATAATTCGATACTTATTAAAAATATTTCTGATTTGATCGAGTTTTTTAAATCTAACTGTAAAATCAGTTCTAAAACATTGCGTAAAAATTGTCAGGAAACTTTTATTACTTTTACTGATTAAAAAATCAGTTTTCGCTAACACGAGTTTGCCGATGAAAAAATAATTGTATTAAAAAAAGAAGGCAATCGCGCCAATACCCCGCGCTATATTTCCATTTTCTTTTTAACCTTTTACAATCTAATCCCGTCTCTTTTAAAAGAAAGTACAGCTTTAAAGCAGCGTTGGTTATAAGAATGAAATTCTCTTGCTAAAGGGAAGCCACCTTAAAGTCTTCCTTCGAAAAAATGACAAAATTGCAAAGGCTGAAGGGACAGGAAAAGTTGACTTTACGCAAAAAAGATTATCCGCATCGCGAGCATCGCCAAGATAACAAATTTTAATTTTCTCAGTATAAATTTCTTCTCTCGAATATACGGACACCCGAAAAGATCGGAAGCTCAATCGAAAAATCCGCGTAAAACAACTTCCTCGCTGCGATATGCAACCTATTCGCTTTGAAACCAGTCTCCCCAGCTCGCCGAACAAGATAAAGCTCCAAAAAAAACTCGGCAATCTAATCCAGCACCCATCTCCATAAAAAAGCCTAAAACATCTGTTTTCTATCGATCGCCGTGTCGGCGCGCGCGTATGACCGGGGCTTTAAAGTTGCTGATGGCTCATTATTGCTGTCGGCGCGGCAGGGGGAGGGGGATATGGGTTAACAATGTCGCTACACACGTTCGCGGGGAGATCCGTCGTAAAGATAAGGCGGCGCGGGAGTCGATCTGCTCTAATCAGCCCCGAGCCTTCTCGTCCGCGGTTCTTGTCTCGAGTCGGGAATCTCTCTCTCTCTCTCTCTCTCTCTGCGTATTTACGGCGACATTCGTCGCTTTGCGCGTTCCATTGCGAGATGTGCGATCCTTGATTTTCAAGAGTAGGTTCGATTGGGAAGTCGTGGGAGGACAGTGCGAGCTGCGCATTTGACAAAACTTTGTTGAAACAGCCAGCTCTCGGTTTATTTATACCTCGAAATTGATTTCGACCGAAGAGCTTGAGGATGATATGTTCAAAGGTAAAGTTGAAACCTTGCTTTTGACATTTTATTTAAATATAGCAATGAAAATTGCCTATTTTAAATATTCATTCATTGTACGGATGAGGTTTAAATTTTTGTATTGTACGTATAATGCAGTTGATAATAGTAGCTTGTAAATCGAGTTAACAAGACCAATTTGTCTGAAAAATTGGCATTTGTATTCCCGGAATGCTAAGCAGGTGACTTCAGTTTACTGCTTTATATTACACGAGTAGGACGATAAAATCAATACTACCCTTTACAACCCGTTAAAGTTACGTTCGTTGAATCAAAACTTCATTGGGAATGGAAAACAGGTGCACAATTACTCGTACTAAATCAAATTTTGCTCACTCGTCCTCATTAGACCACCTGGATTGGAAAATGTAATTAAATTCGCTACATGCAGCTGCAATTCCATATTGCAAAGGTATGATAAAAATTTCATTTTCTTAATTCCGCGCAAATGAAATTAATTCTCCAACAAGTAGCGAATCACGGTAATTAAGCGAAGAACAAGTTTCCATATAAATTTCTCTTTAACTAATAAAAAGACGAAGGAGAGAGAAAAAGCTCATGCAAATTCTTTTAATCGAATTCGCCTCGCGCAGGAGAGCCAAATCGCGGGATAATCAGCAGTCTCCCGACTCTTTTTGCTCCTCCGAATGTCTCATTCAAAGTTTGCAGTCGAGCTCAATGCTAAATTAGGAAATTATATGCTGCTTCCCGACGAAAATGTTAAATTTTTCCGGGAGAAATTCCGCGTCGTAATCCCCGCGAATTTACATCCGCCGACTAATAAAAAAACTTTTCTACGACTTCTTTTTAGTATAGGCCATTACGTTGCTTCAGGATTACCCGCTTTTCGCCGTCCGATTCTCTTATTCGAATGTGATTCTTTTATTAGTCGATGGGTATTTCGAAAAGTACAGTTTTTAAGGAGAAATTGTAAACGCTTTTCGAGTTACTGCGAATGCTGTATACTTTTTGTGAAGTGGCTTGCATTTGGATGTAAAAGCAGTATTGACGTTTACGACCGGTTGAACTTTATTTATGACAAAGTAAAAATGTCAATGTAAGTGAAATTTTATTTTTAGTTTTTACTCACAGAATTTCAACAATATTTGCAACTACCGTTATTTTCCCCCGAATAATGCAAAATGTCTTAAAATCCTCTCTACCCGTCAGCTTCGCTGTTCAATTAAAAACTTTTTAATCGAAAATGCGGCCGCTGCACGGCAAAACAAATTATTCCGCGATACGTCAATCGCTTCATCTTTCTTTTTTCTCTGGAAAACGTAGGGAGTTTAAGATCAATACAGAGTCGCGAGTTACTCCGTAGCCGCGGCCGTTTGCCGGAAAAAGTTTAGCCGGACGAAAGACGCAAAACTTTTCAGCTTTATGGAAGGGTCATAAAGTTTTATAACGATTCGGCTTCAATTATTTGATTGCATCCTTCATGGTTTACGTTATACGCTCGCAGAAGGAAACGTTTTATCGCGAGGAATAAAAAGTGTTTACTTCCGAGTCTTCATTTCTTGCGGATAACTTTTTTTTGAAAGGCACATCGGGCTCTAAGGTTCTGTGTCAATTATTTTATAAAATGTTAATTTATATTATTTTCAAGGCGAAGTTTACCGTATAAAATTGAATTTATTATGCAGTTTATAATTAAGAGCAATCATTCCGTACAAATTGGAAAACTGCACCATAATGGACTTCTCCAAAATAGCTTATTATTTTAAATTTTTATATTATTTTATAAAGAGAACCAATTTCCAAACGTATAACTCATGTAGAAATGAATTCATACAAAATGCTTTTCGCATAATAAGCATGTAACCGCAGCTCTTGAGATTCTCGAGATGATGCATATGCATTTTTGAAGTTTGAACACAACTGAGCATGTTTTCATAAAATGAACCAAAAACAATCATTCAATTACCAAAAAGTTCTGCTTGAAAATTAAACAAAAAAAGCTTCATACCAATTAAATTACGATCGCAACTCAATTGCCTCCTCTTTCCTCCTCAAAAATCAGCCCCCCCCGACCTTCGCCCGACCTAATCCTCGACATCCGCCAATTTTTCGAGAGCGCTTATCAACTCGCTCGCTCGTCGAGCGTAAGCCGGGCGTTATATACGTTATTTTTCCCGTTCCATCCCCCCGGACAAAGCGGGGAGGGGGGAGGCGCGACGCGTGGGAGTGTTAAGAAGAATAATAAAGCAGCGGCTCATCCGGCCGGTACGTGCGTCGCTTCGACGCGTGCAGAAATCGGACGCCGAGGAGCGAGTGAGTGCCCGGGTTTATTCCCTGCTTCGCGCTCGTTAGTTTTGGGATTTCGCCGCTGTCCGGCGTTTCTGTTATTTCTTACGGCCGACCGAATGGTTCGGTAAATAAGCAGGAGCGTCTCATTCAATTTTAGAGGGCAGTGTGTTTGCGGTTGAGGATCTCGCGCGGGAAATTCCGGGCTTACCTTTACTTTTTCAAAAGCGCTCTCGTTATTTTAAAGAAAACTTGCGGAAAAGGTAAAGGCGATGCTCTGATACTCGAGGCCTCGGGTCTCTCCGGTTTATTACCTCGAATCCATTAATCAAAGCATCAAGTAACCTAATGTGGGCGACTATATAAGCATTCCCAGTACGTGTCCCCGTAAAATATTACAAAACGTAAAGTACATCGGACGTTATCACAAAGGTAATAAAAGCGTATATATACCTACGTGTCCCATCTGTCCTGCGGGAGAATCTCGCCTTTCGCGCCCCCGCGCGAAAATCATTTTTTACGACGCTCGCTGCACAAAAGGGAGAGAGGATCGCGGCGAAGCTGCTCGGAATAGCAAGTCTTCCGAGGATGATGGGTGCTTCGGAAGAGAAAGCGCGGCGAGCCGCGTTGCTGGATGCGTATGTAGATATTTTTTATTGCGCGAATTATTACGGTGAACAATTAAAAGTTCTGTTTTGCAGGCGAGCTAGAACGGGCCGACGCTTCGATAAACTTTGAATAGGGAAATATTAAAACTTTATTTTTGCGCTTAAGTATTCGCTTGTAAAATTTAGTTTTAATAATGAAAGTTTCTCTGGTGAAAAATTGCTTTTTAACAAAGAACGTGTAATAAAGCATAATAAAAGATATAAAAATAATTATACAAAGAGTTTTAATTAAATTCACACTTTGATAAATTCCGTTTATTTGTATAAGAAAGAAATGTAAAAAATTGCGAAAAGTTATTCTCCCCGCCGCCGGAAAACGAGAATATTTCACGCCCGAAAAAGCCGCGCGATAAAACCGAGGACGTAAAATTTAGCTCAATTTTACATTTTCCCCATTTCAAAATGAAAACATCCCCGAGCGCATTATTTACAGCACCCAGTCTCGCAAAAATAGTCCGGCATTCGGCGCGAAACCCGCAAATAAAACGCGAGTAAAGCATCGCCCCGAACTCCCCGAAGCATCAGACTCCGAAATTTCCCGTCGAACGTACCCCCCTCCCTGGCTTTACGACGCGTAAAACAAACGCCGCGCCGATAAAAGTCAAGCTCCCGAGAAAGAAGTGGCGCTTCGACTCGGCAACGACATGGCGTAAAGCGCTTCTATCCTAATCAAGGTCGCGGCCCCGTAAAAGCTCCCCCCTGATTGCATTAGCTGCAGCGCGGCGGCGGAAAAAGTTCGCTTGGACAAGCGAAAGTTCGCGGGAGGATCTATTGTTCGAGATGCGCTGATACTCCGCGCTTACCGTGTATGGAACTTTCGAAATTTCTCGCGAGCCGCGCGGAGTCGAAATTTATAAGTGCCCCGAGAGCGAAGAGGCCGGGAAGCTCTTCTCCGCGCCTCTCGCGCGGCCCGAGGATGTTGTCCGTTTGTTTAGAGGGTATATTGCGTTGGATTGGAATAAAGTTTCGGGAAATTTTCGGAGAAGACGCGTTATTGTTACTTTTTCTTGTAGGAAGAAAATTATAAAGCGGAGAGCGCGGTTAGCTTTAGAATTTGAAAGTTACACTTAACAGATAATATCTTTGAATGATTGCAGGATGCCTTAAAATATATATTTTTTCATTCGCTTTCCCTTCGCTCCCTTGACTCCCGTCGAGCATCGCAAAAAAAGAATAATAAGTCGCGCTTCAGCATTAAAATCTCCCTTGCGCGCGCGCGGCGCTCACTTTATCGAGAGAGGATCTCTCAATTTCACTCGCGGCCGCGGAATAAAAGGGGAGCCCAGCTGCTGCTCGCTCTCGCCGATAAATTCCGTCCATCCGCAATTAATTACAATACAATGCCGCGCGACGTCGCGTCTCCATTATCCCGGCGCGGGGATTTTCATAAAGTACACCTCTCTTTCCTTCCCACTCCTCCCCCCGTTCCGCGGCGGCTTTCTCCCGTTCGACCTTTTCGCTGCTCCTCTTTTCCTTTGTCGCTTTATCTCTTGAGTGCGCCGGAGTCGAGCAGGGGACGCGGCGCGCACCTGGCCGATAGAAATTGCGCGCGACAGCCGTTCCCGAAGGCGAGAAGGCGCCACGCGGGAAAAGCTATATGAAATTTATGGGAGTCGGAGGGGTGAAGCTTGTGAGGTCTGAAACCGACGGAGCTTCATGAATTTGTATTTTTTGGTGTACCTACTCGATGGAGAGGACGTTAATAAAAAGGCTTTATAGTCACTGATTATAATAAAAGTAACGAGTAACTCTTTATTTTTATTCGCATACGCATCATCCACACGTATATATTGCCGTGCATCACAGTACTGCCGTTTATTGCACAATAATAATTTATCGGCCTATAATCATTATTAAAAAAAAAAGAAAAAAAGAATCTCAACGAAGCGAACCCTAAATTTCTAAGAACCACCATCTGTTAGTCTAGTTATTTACAGCTAATTAATAGCTCTCCCGACCATTAAAGCTGGACGTAAAAACTATCATAACGTCTCGCGCGAGCGGTTTCATAAAATCGCAAGATCGAGCGCAACGGCCGTAATCAGGCATATTTTTTAATGGCAGCCCGCCTCTCTGTCCGTCGAGCGATCGGTGAACCCGCGAAAGCGCCATTTCCTCATTACCATTTATCGCCTGCCTCCACCTACAAATCCCCTTTCGATCGCCACACTTTTCGCGCCCGACGGCCTGCTAAATCAGCCGTCGAGAATCGCCGCCGAGAAGAGATAGATCTCGTTTGCCTCGAACGACATCCGTCGTATAAAATCAGTGCAGTCACCGACGAAGAGTCGAGGCTCGTACATAAAGCTATATAGGATCGATCGGCGCTGGGAACTTTTCGAGACGCGGCGGGAAGGTTGTTGCGCTTCTGTGATTATTACGCCGAGGGGCCGTACGCGCGTTTATGCCGGTGTAACAGATTTCGAGCTTTGTGAGAAAGTTTGAGTAATGCGAGAGTAGCTTTTCGAGATGGGAGCTTTTAGTTTGATGCGAAGCCATTTGCAGGATGCTGTAATCGTATAATTCCGAGTGAGAGCGTAATTTGAAGCTACACGCAACGAGTTCGAGCTGAGAATCGCGTAGTTTTTGTTATCGTAACGTTCGCTATTATGATGCAGCACATTTTTGTATAGGAAACCAGTTTTTACTTTCCTCGTTGCGCATCCTAAGATCATAAAATTTCAACTGAGTTGCTGCTCGAAGTTCGTAAGTCTGATCCTAACCGTTTAACAATTATTCAACGTAAATTATATCCTACTCTCATTTTAATCTTCCAGGAAGAAGATGTAACAAGAATGACTGTCGGTTTCTAAAATATCCGTTGTGTGAAAACTTGATAAATCTGCACTATTTTCAATAAACTCCTTGCTCACCGCACAATCCCACCTGCAAATGAAGAGTCCCTTCTAAAAAACCCCCTCGGATTAAACAACCGAATCCAATAACCGTGATCGCTCTCCTCGCGATCGGCTCATTGACCATTCATCTCTGCGGCACAGCTGTCGGAAAAGCCGGCAAACCGAGACGGACGGCGAAGCTCTAACATAAAAACGAAATCGCGGCGAGAGGAGAGCCGCGATTGACATCTGGGCCGCGGGGGGCAATTAATGGGTCACGGGGCATTCTCCATTTCGCCGGGGTATTCAGGTGGACCCACTTGACCGGCGTTGCGTATTATTGTGTATATCTTTGCCGAGTCACAGCGGAACGTATTATAGTCGCGCGGCAGCGGCGGCGGCGGACGTCGTTTCACGCTACGCCGGTCGCGCTCCATTAGAACTCCTGTTTCTCCGTGCTTCTGGAGGAACGAGGGAATGAACCTCTCGAAAGCGAAGTTCGATTGCTCGATTAGCATATTTAGAGGCTCCTCGCGATTTGTTTCGGTTGATTTGTTGCGCCGAAGGCAGGTTTTTTCGCGGGTTTTCGATTATTTCGCGAGTTGGGGTTTGATAGTTTTTAGTTTAATGTAAAACGTGCTTTGCGGGTAATGATTACGGGGCACTTTGTCAATGGTGGCTTTTCTGAATTTGCATTTTGAGTAGATAGGTTTGCAGGAACGCAGATTTTTTGTTGAGGGAATGCAGGACTTACTTTATTACCGCATTACCGTAATGAATAAATAAATATTCAGACCGTAATTTAGAAGATTGCCAGGTCATTGTTGCGTTGCAAATAAGATAATTAAATTATCTTTTGCGAGCAAACGTGAAAGGGCTTTTTTTATTCTCGTCGACGTTAATCTAAATCGAGAGGATAAACTCGCGTCTATTTTTAGGCCAAGAATAAAGTTAGTTCATTGGTTGTGTACTCCTACGGGACGGCCTCTGATGTATCTCTCTCCATTGAGCGAAATTTTTTCTGCCGCTATTTATTTTACTCGACTTTTTTTGCCTTCGACGTGTATTTGCGAACGAAACCGTTGTGTATTTGGGAACTTCGTAACGGTCAAGCCGGTACATTTAATTACTTTTTAGAAAATGTTTGTTAATTAATTTGTGGAAAAAGATCTGGATCGATGTCGCATTAGTTTTTCACGTCTCGTAAATTTTCGCTAATTTTTACGGCAAAGGTTATCTTGTTTATTGCGTTCGCGATTAAGTTAAAAGCTAAAAGCTATTGGAATTGTTATTACTTTTACTTTCTGCGTTTAAAATGCAATGCGTTATACGGTTTAATTTTTATGCCACCCTTTTATAAAAGTTATTGTTTTCAATCCATTGACGCGCGAGAAAATTCATCAATTATAAAGAGTGAAAAAGAATCAGTAATTACGTATACCATTAGCTCGATTATTCGTTTATAACGCCATAAAGAAGAGTATTAAATTAATTTGATTTTTAGCTGCTTTTTGTTCCCAGCAATGATAAAACAAATTAATCTCATTAGACACTTGGAAACAGAAATATACCTTTCCAACTAATAAATAACGACAGTATTTCTTCGAGTATTTCCCTATACTCCCACATTTTTTTATTTTTTTTTATTTACGTAATTTAATCATATACATAAATGATTATTATACTCCCACCTTCTACTCCACCTAACGCAGCTTCTGCATTCTTCCTCTCCCGAAATTGTCCGACTCTCCTCTCCAGTCCCTCGAAAATGCGCGTCAGTTTTTGTGCGCTTTTAAACTCTTCCCACCGTGCATATATACGTACGACACGGTCCAGTTGTCCCCCGTCCTCTTCCAGCGGCGTAACAAGGGCAACGGCGCGGTCGTGGGAAAAAGTGCTCCTTGCCGAAGACGCCGGGAGGAGGGAAAGTGAGAATTTTGAATTGCGGCCGAAAAGTTTTTGTCGCGCGCGGTCTAATTTTTTTTTTTTTTTCGAGTCTTTACGAGAGTGGGTTTTGAGAATGGGTTTTTGGGCGAATGATGTAAGAAGTTGGATTGTAAATTTGGGGATCTTGGCTGGCTTGGATTGAGAGACTTTCTTTGATGAATTTGAACTTGTTTTACGAGAGAAGTATGAGCGTACGTATATAGTGCACGGACTTGTCTCATTAAAAAATAGTATATTCACATACTAGTCGAAGGAGAAACTCGATTTATTAGGAATATTGGTTTTTCAATACATTTATAAATAATTAGTAAACTTGTAGTTAATTGAGAGGTATAATAATATTAAAAAGTACAAGTATATTTTTCAAAAATAAGCTAAAATACGGGTTCAACTAATTTATTTCCATGCACTTACCGTTAAAAGATTCAATCAACACTACATCAGCTCGTCCAGCAAAAATCAAGCCAACCCCGAACCACTTAATATTTCACAGTCGCATCCTTTAATATTGATGGAAAAGCAAATGAATCCAAAAGGTCCGGAGGAGAGAAGACAATCTTGCGAGCGAAGTCGGGTCAGATAAGGGAAAATCGAAAAATAAGAAAGAAAGCGTTGGCGTAAAGGCTACGAGAGGGAGAAAAAGTATGCCGGGGACGCAAACAATAAACCCTGGTTAGTTCGACATGTGGCCTGTTGCTGTACTTGTGCTCGCGCTGCGCTGCTAATGGGACAAGAGGGAGACAGATTTTCTCCTCCGGAGCTTATAAATCAATGGTTATGGAGTACGGCCGAATGATAAATCTCTCTTGGCTCTTTTCGCGCGCAAGAGATGCGATAGTTTTTAGCGAAATCGTACGGCGTTGTTCCAAAGTTTTTGGCTAAAAGGACACGCCGTTTGACAGTTTTTCTGGAGAGATTTTTAATCAATTTCGGCTGTTAACGACATTGAAGCTTTTGTCGTTGGCTCTTTTGCTAGAATATATCAAGGCAGAAGTCTGCATCCCGAGATCCTAAGATAACTACGCTTATACAGCAAAACATGAGTCGAATTTCACCGAAACCACTACTAGTATTCCTATACATACTTTTAAAAAACTCTCATTTCCCAACAAGCTAAACAGAAAATACCCCAAATGCAAATAAAAATCCATATCCGCGAAGCCTCCTCAAAATCGTATAGCTCAAAATAAAAAAATCCTATATACAAAGCCCGGCGAATAAACGCCTCTAACTCTCGACGCTCGATTTCAATGCACCGCCGCCGAAAAACCGCTATCACGCGCTTGTAGGCGCGTCGAGTGGCCCAGTTTCCGCGGGACCGACAAAGCGTCCCGGGCATTAATATTCAAGCTGCGCGGATCGCGCAGTTTCGTAACTGCAGCCGGAAGACCGGCTCGCTCTTCTGAGCGACTTTGCTCGGAGCGTGACTTTTGCGAGTTTGATCTTCGAACGTACCCTTGCGGTCGTCGCGTAATTTGGGCATTTTTCTTGTAGGTACTTTGAGGATTGTTTTCGAGTGGAGTGGAGGGGGGAGGGGGGAGCGTGGGAGCTTAGTGGGTTCGATGTCGTGACAAATTGTGTTTCGAAAAGGGACGATTATTAATAAAGAACGAAGATTTAAGTGAAAATTGATTTATGTTTAGTAAAGTAACACGTTATTTAATTTCATTCACTCATAACTTAATTACTTTTTATTCATTTTGATATCTTCAATGAACGGAAAAATGTTAAATATTATTTAAATTAAATAATTTAAACAAGCACGCAATAAAATACCAGTAAAACATTTTGCAAGTCAATCATTCACTTAAATTGAATAAATAAATTCATCAACGCTCGTAGAATTTATCTATAATACAAACCGACAATTTTCCAGACCCATTTCTCCAGTAAGTTAAACCAAACAAAATAATCGGCCAAGTTGTACTACCGCGCAATGCAACTGCACCAAGTGTTTACACTGCCTTTCAGTCTAATAGTTTATGTTGCACAAACCGCTAGTCGTAATAGACCCCTATGTACATTGTTACGAACGACATACTAGTTACGAAAGTCCGACTTTACTCAATATCAACGATTCACCCGCATAATCGTCGTTTTTATGCCGCGCGAGAGAGTTCGCCGATGCGGCAATAACGTACGAGCTCGCGCCGCCTCCGGCTTAGATAATGCGAAATTATCGTGCACGAAAGCGAGCGAACGCGATTGTTTTCCTTTCCTCGCGAAATTTCGTCACTGTTATTACAAGTTTTTCCCGCTACATTTATACAATAGCCGTCTGAAAAAGTTTAGCGAACCTCGCGTAATAAGAGAAAACGCGCATAAACTCTCTCGGTCGCCAAAAGCGCAGGACTCGAAGCGACGACTAAACTGATTTTGATTACCGCCACGATCTCGTCGAATCCCGTTAACGAGCTCGGACATGCCCGTTTATCACTTTTGCTCGCATCCCCGAATCGCCGCCGATCACATTGAGCCGCGGAGGAGAGCGAATGTGCGCGAGAGACGGGTGTACTTTCAGGCCTCGACCGCGAAAGCTTCGATCAATTAGGCCGAGGCTCGCGGGAATTCCAGAGTCTGCGCGTTGCGTGTCTTCGGCACATCGGCAGTTAATTCTTCCCCTCCCGTAAAAATCTATATCTAAAGCGACTCGCGCGTCGAGATAATCGGCTGCCGCTTGTTGTACATTGGATGTTCATTTTAGTGGATCGCTGCTGCCGCTGGTTGGGTTTCAAGAGGAGAATGACAGGCTCTTGGGAGTGTGATTTTCGGGAAAATTTGAATATGAGAGTGAAGTAATTTAAACGGACGCGAGTTGAATTGGATTTGTAATTTACGTAGATTTTGAGGGGAAATTCAGCGAAAGCTATTTTAAAGTTTGTTAGAGAATTTAATTAGTTATTTCGAGAATAAACTTTTCGAGCTGTTTATCCGCATATAGTATTAATACACGACTAAATATAATTTCCATTACTCGCAGTCGTAAAGCTGGAAGAAGAACTAAACCGCAGTTAAACTCGGATAGAGTCCTGAAAAGCTCCGAGAAACCAAAAGTAAAACTCTCCTAAAATTACAGATGACCCCCGAGAGAATCAATACCTCAGACCATTTCGCAAAATCCTCCCGAACGTAAAAAATGCCCTAACGACCTAAGCAGCCATCATTACCCATCATCTCCACCTCCTCGGAAAAGCCTCCCGTTCCGCCATTACTCTCGAAACCGCAGCGCGCGTATACATATATAAACGCCGGTAGCCGCGCGGCGGCGGCGGCGGCGGCGGCGGCGGCTCTTTCCCACGCGGGGCTTCTTCGCGTGTGGCTAAATTTTCCGTCGATTAGGAGGAATTAGCCGAACGGCCGAGGATGGCCGGTGTAATCGCTTCCTCTTTTGCGCGCCGAGGCAAGGGAAAACGGTATTACGCGGAAGGCGGCTATCGGCGCTCCATCGACCATTAGGAACCGCCGAGTGGCTTGTAATGTCTGTGTTTTAGCGACGGTTAGCCGGCCGAGCCGGAGGCCGAGACGCGCGGAGGCTGGCTGGGCTTTCGGTGATGACTAAATCCGAGGGCCGCGAGGTATTTGGCGGATTGATTTGTTACAGGCGGACGACCGGGGTAATTGCTTTTCGTTCGAACGGCCTGGTTAATTGATGATGAAGAGAAAGAACTTACTTAACGGGGAGGTTATTGATTTCTGTATACTCACCCGGAGCGTGAAAGAGAATTACAATGGGAAAGTGTATAATGAAAACGCGATGAGAATATAAACGCGAGTATTTAAGTTTTTAGTCGCGGATTTGAATATTCTGTTGGTAGCTGTCGGTAAAAGTTATAAAAAGCGATAAGCGCCCGGCTGGTGAAAGTTTTTTATTTGCATAAAAGAGCCGTTCAAAGGGAATTATTTTGAATAATGAAAAAAGGGCAATAAATTACTCTTTATTTCGAATGAAAGAGCATATTATTGCCATGAAATATTGTTGCAATATGTGTACGTAAAAGATTTAATCCATTAAAGGGCAGATTATATCGTTGAAAAAGTCAATTATAATTTCACGTAGCTTTAAAAATGTTTTCAGAGTCCAAGCTAAACCGATAACCAACTCGGAAAACCAATCTCCCCCAATGAAATTCCAGCTCCTACACACCAAAGAAACGAAGAAAAAGAAGAAGAAGAAGAAGAAGTCCTCAGTCAACTTCTTTGCATAGAAGTAAGTAGATTTCTCGTTATCCAAACCCATTACTTTCTTCTCCTCCCTCATATACTTTCTCCCGTCCGTCTTCCTTCCTCCTTTTACCCGGCATCGACGTCCGCGCCGAGCGGCGTAACGAATCGCCGATTCCCTCGGCGAGAGGCTATACGCTTCGATCCCACGAGAAGAGAGCTGCGGGGAATAAAAAAAAAATGCCGAGGAGGCAGAGATGAAGGAGCAGCGGATCGGAACGGGGAGGAGCGAAAGGTGGAAGCTTGGACTTGTTTAATCTGCTTAAAGTGTCGGGCGAATATTTCCGCGGCTCTCGGCCGAGCTTAAGCCGAGTGGTAAAAGGAGGCGAGAGAGAGAAAGAAGTAAAAAATGGTCTTTTTCCTTGAGAGGTGTCTTTTAACGACGTTATAATGAGGGCTTTAGAGCCCGCTTTTCTTTTGAGGGGTCCGCGCGGGTTTTAATTTCGGTCTTTGTCGCGGAAAATCTGGTTTGTCGCAGGCCTTCTTTTGTGTAATTGCTTTCGTCGTTTATGCGCGCGAAATCACTTTGCCACTCCATTGCCAAGCTGTAAAACGGCAGAAAATAAATGCTCTCTAAGATTGTTAAAAATAATTTGTTTTTCTCTCCAAGAAAATGCCGCTTACAATTTTTAGAATAATGAACCTTTTAAGAGTTCGTTTAAAGGTGAACTTAAGATCATTATATTTCAATTAGAAACGACCTATAGTAAAACGCTAATCTCCAAAAATGCATATGTGCGCGCTTGGAAATGAAAAGGAATTCAGCGAGTCGTATAAGCTTCATCGAAAAGCAAAGAGCAGAAGAAGACGGCAGCACCGATTAGAGCATCTTAAACCACTTAAGCACCATCCGACGTAGCCTCATAAATAAGCAAAATCCTCGCGAGGACCTTTCCATACGCGGGCCGCGCACTCTAGCCGCTTTTTCTCGACCAACTATTTCCCCGCGGGGCGAACACCAGCCGATCCTCAAAGTATGCTAATTACCCGGGGATTTACGCCGGACCGGAAGCAGCCAGTCCATAACTTTTTTTATTGGCTTTTCGCGCTCGCAGTACACCTCGGAATTACCAACTCTGCTCGTCCGTCGAAGAAGAAATCCCTCTCTCTCTCTCCCGCCCGATAGGCAACGCCACCGCCTTAATCTCCTTCGACGAAACTTCTTGCTCGTTTCGGCTCTGAGAAGTGTATTCCCTCCTCGTTTTTTTTTTCGCCCTTCCTCCGACGGAGGATATAAAAGTACTCTCTCTCTCTCTCCGAGCACCAAGGGTGGATAAAAAGTCGGAGGGGGAGGTAACTAACTGGTTCCGGTGTATTTCGTCGAGCTTTCTTTTTTAGGGGGCAGGAGGAGGAAGGAAGGAGTCACTTAAAAGTTCACCGGCATGGTAGTACTTTTCTCGCGTTTTAACGCTCCGAAGTAGTGGAGCTTGTTGTTCTTCTTCTTCGAAGGGAAGTTTAATGATTTAATTATTTAGGAGCTCTGGTAACCGTGAAAATGGAAGTTCCCCCCTCGAATCTTCAATTGTCCATCTTTTTCTATTGATGTTTCGAGAAATTTACTTAACTGTTTACTTGGGATGATTGGTAAGTGCGTAAATTCTTGTCGCTTGTTTTAAAAATCTTTCAGCTTCTACCGAATGAAGAACAGGGTAACTTGTATACGAAAGGAGATTAAAAATTATTTAATAAATAAAGTCAAATTAAAAACGAAACCGTCACTGCTTCATGAGCCCCGAAGTTCCAAACAATAATCGCAGAAATGGAACCCAACCTCCTCCGATCAAACTTATACTGCCGCCACGACCTCAGCTCGATACCTCGAAATATTTAACGACTCGCTCATCCGTCCGACTAATTCCCGCGCAAGAAACCCGACGCTGCCGGCGCTTTATTCAAATTAAGTAATTTAATACTCGGGGGCAGCTCTCGCGCTTCGATTACGCGTTAATTAAACCGAGCGTAACTGCAGCGCGAGCTCGCGAAATAATTCTGCGAGAGAGGGAAGTACGGAGAAAGGGCTTCTCCGAGTCGTCTGCGGATTTATTCACCTCCCACGACGGGATTAAACCGGTGAATTGTGCGTTACCCTCTCGCACAGGAGGGCTTTGCCCGTCGCGCACTTCGCGCCGTACATTGTTTGCGCGCGGAGTTAAGCTCTCGAAAGCGCGCGGGAAATTAGCGACGGGGGAGGCGGTTTTCGCCCGATTTTTCGAGGGAGGGGGGATGACACACGGACGGGTTTATGTCCGCCTGAAAAAGCGGTTGGAGTAACGTACGAGATAAGTTATTGAGATTAGCGAGTGCTAATTAAGCGAATCGCGAGTCGTACGTTGAGTCGGTCGTAAATCGCGTTTAATAGAGCTGCTGATTTTAATTTATGGCTTCATTAAATTATTTCATTTTATACTTCTTTTCCGCGCTTTTTGCGAAAATCTCGTCTTTTTTAAGCGGATTTGTATTTTCGAAAAGAGATATTAAATTACGTTGATGGGCGCTTAATTTGGGCTCCGCGTAATTCCAAATTCGCTTATTGCATAAACTTTCTGCATTTGCATATATCCCAGTGTCTCGAAAAATAATGCGAATTAAAGATTACAAAGAGTTTTGAATATGGAAATTCGAGAAAGTTCTCGGGAAATATGCCGTATCGTGCTGTTATTATCAAGGATTGAAATTTAAATGCACTACAAAAATTTGGAAGTAATTATTAAAGTGTATTAGTCAAATGTTCGAAAAGAATGTACATTTCGAAAAACTTTGAAAGAAATTAAAAAGCCAATCTAAAGTTTTGTGTCATTGTTAATCTTATCAAAAACGTAATTAGCTATCTACCATTTGGTAATTAAGAATCCGCAGAGGTTACAACGGTAAAACAAGTTTCTCCTATAAATGTAAAATTGATTTATTTTAAACTACTTATTCCACTTTCCGCGCCGACATAAAAATGATTTGTAAATTAGCGCGTGTACATAAGCAGGACGTAAAAAATTTCCGTGTAACGCAATTAAAGCCAACACGTAACAATACGCGATAAGCATCTTCCCTTTTCTTCGCGCGCGTAATTAAACCTTTTTACTCCGCTGAATATACATCTAAAATAATATACTAATTACAAAGAATCTAATTCCGCTCTCGCTCGCTACTTCAATTTTTCCCACAAAAACGACAAAAAAACACACTCACACACACGAATCCTTCCACATGAAAGAACGCGGCGTCGCGTGTTTTCACACGACGCAACAGCCTTGTCGCAAAGCCCGATCCGTCATCCGAAAAGCCGGCGAGCGGACACCAGTAGAAGCCGCTCGCCAGCTGATCGAGATTCCGACCGGGTCTCTTTTCCCTCGATTAAGCTGAGAATGGCCGTCCATTAATTCTATTCATAGCGCCGCGCGACCAGTTTTCCCGCTCTCGGCTCTCCTACCTTTTTTTTTTCCAGGTAATACGCGGCGCGGACGTATATACTGTTAGGCGCGAGCGAGCCGCGTTCTCGCACGAAAAACCGAAACGGAAAGTGCTCTCCCGCCTTTTCTTCCTCGCGCTCGAGAGACCGAATAACGAACGGCGCGGCTTCGGATTCGAGTGTTGTTATTGGAAATGTCGCCGAGCGGTGCAGTTTTTGCACGCGCTGTGGTTTTCGAACGGAGCGCCGCGCTGATGTTCATTAGGAAAGAAATGTTGACAGTCAAAGGCGTTTATTTGAATAAAGTAGAACGTGTCAGATGTGGCAAGACCGCAACTGTATCTGGGTTTTGTATTCCCGAGTTCATTTAAGCCACATTTTCCAGGAATATAACGTTTGAAGATTGTAACCTTTTGGAATATTCCGTTTGCGGCTCGTTCGAATTTGCAGTTATTCTTTACGAATGTGCATATTTAAAAAAATCATAAACTTTTTTTCGTTCAAATATTCCCCCCCCGCCGAAGAATCGATTTTGTACCAGCGAACCCCGTAAAACTCTCGCGGAAGCTTCTCGCGCCAACCCGAGAAACTCAATGTCAGGCCTGAAACTTTCTCGTCGACCTTTAACAAACCAATTTCTCGCCGCGCGGCAAAAACAAACAGGCCTTCATCCTTCAATCTATCCGTCGGCGGCTCGGCTCAAACGCGCCCGGCATAATGCTTCATAAACAGCTCTCGCCCCGAATCCCCTCCCCGTCGAACAATCATGCCTAATAACGCCCGCATTTTTCTCCGATTACCGCGCGATTTCCCGTCCTTCATCCTCGCCGTGACCGAGAAAATGCGCGCGCGACGGAAACTTTCACGCCGGCGGCGCGCACAATGCGCGCCGGTGCGAGAGCTGTGCTTCCCGTTTTTTTTTCCCCCCGAGTCGATGTATGTACATACGAGTGCGTTCCGTTTTTCGATGTAACTTGGTGGAGAGTTTTGCCTTTTTGTAAGAGAGACCGACGGGGAGCCGAGGGCACCGTTAGCTTGTGGTTCGGCGCTTTTTTTGTCGCACCGCGACGAGTGTGGACTGATGCAGGTTGTGCGGCTTCGGTGGAATTGCTTTTCGAGGACTCGAGCCGCTGTTGTTATTCTTCGCTGGATTTTACATTGATTATATTTGTTTTGATGGATTGTATAATTACGGAGAAACATTGTTTTTTTGGGATGTTTGACTGTAAGTAATAATACTACAAGATTTGTAATTTCTATTCAGCCGTAAATATATACAGTCGAATAAATAAGCTTACTAAAAAAGCACTGCGATAGAATAAGGCAAACTCACTTCATCATAAATCGAATTCCTATTGATCGTATCGAAAAATCCCTCCATAGTTCCGCGCATAAATCTTCCTCGATCAAGAAAAACACCTCTGACATATCACTTTCGCATTCTGCCAAGATTAATAAAGCCGTCCGGCGCTTATACATCCCAGTCTCTCGTTCCGCCGTTAAAAAGCAAGAAAAGAAAAAGATCCCCGTCCGAGTTGCATCGAGCGAAGGCGGCCTTTGTCCCGTCGAGCGCCCAAAAAGAGCCGAGCGCCGAAAAGCAATTACCGGCGTTCCCCCGCAAATCCCCCCGGCCGCCGCGCGCGAAAAGCGAGTCGCTTCTCAGAGGGACGTGACGGGGCCGCCGCAAAAAGGCCGGCAGACGCGCGGACCTGGTCACCTCGTTCGTCACACGGGGCTTTCCCTTTGTTGTCCGAGGTGTGTACTCTGCCTTTTTCGTCGCTGTGTTGACACTGCCGAGCGGCCGGCGAAGATTGCTTGAAGAAGAGACGGCCGGGGAGAGGGATTTTTATGCGATATCCTCGAGCTTATTTTGTCGACGTCGTGAATCGCTTTGTGGAGGTGGACTGAGAGCTGCAGCAGCTTTTTCTTTTTTTTGAAAAATTGTCGATAGACTGGGCTGGGCTGCGATCGTGCTTATTTAGGGGATATTATTTTTTGATCTAAATTTTAAAACGATTTCGGTCTTGTCTCGGGTGCCGATAAATTGAAAAGGGTTTGATCGATTGACGTCTTGACAAAGTTGTAATTAAATTTACGGGGCGATAGCTTCGTTTATTTGTACTCTAAATTGATTCCAACAAGGCATAAAAATTGAAACGTTGTTTTTGACGTTTCATTTAAATGTCAATAAAAGTTTTTTTTTATTTTACAGATTCAATTATTATTCTTTAAACTGCAATTTAAAGCCAACTAAACCGATAGATTTCTATACTAACAAGCAAAAGCCAAATGAAAGCAAAAGAAAGAAACATCTCCGAAAACTCGAGGGGAAAGCACAACTGAAAGATCGACCCGCGAAAATCCGTTCGGTCAGGAAGGCAAGACACACGAAGCCCTCGCCCACGGCAGGATCCGCCAGGTGAGCATAGTAGCACCGGCGGCGGTGGCGGGCAGCACCGGCAGCTCCGCGCGATCAATAGACGAGAGGGGCGCGAAGGGGGGAGGAGCGGAAGAGAGCCAACGACGCAAGCGAAAGACAAGGAGAGCGCCGCCGGCAGGAGGCTCGACGAAAATAGCCTGGACGAAAATGAAGCTGCGTTTCCCGGGGAAAAATTCAAACCGTCGCCTCGATCGCTTTCCACGCCCTTTTTCGCGCGTCGGACAGTCGGGGGGGGGGGGCTTTCGGTTTCGCAATGATTTTCCTCGTTCTCCTCCGGGAAGACGAACGCTCGCTCGTGAAAAGTCGAACGAAAGTAGCGGCACGTAAATCCGGCGAACTCTCGCGAGTGGACAATGCTGCCCGAGGAGCGACAGCGAAGTATTACGGAAGTGTCGCAACGGTAATAAATAACTGCGGAGGAGGAGGGCCGATCGCCAGGCGCTCGACCGCCGATAACTCAAATGAGTGCTTTCGATGCTGGCTGCGACTTTGTGCGGGACGATGTCAGTGTTGGATCGCTTTTGTTTGTGGTGCAGGATTGATTGTTGTTTTTTATTTCTATTATTATTCTTATAGAAGTGTATCCTACGTTACATCCTACTTTTCGCCCGGGCTTTATAAATAGAATTTAACTGTTGCATTATGAAATTTTTATCGCTCTTGAAAGTCGAAGAATTAGACTTGGCTTTTAAAAAAATCCTAATTAAAATTACCAAGTAGAGTTCTTACTTTCTGAAAAGTGCCTTTGCAGCTACAATCATCCATTTTCAACCCTTTATACCCCGATTTTACAAAATCGCGCGACAAAAGTGCTCATTAACCAAAAACCATTAAAGCTCTCTCTCTCTCTCGCAATAAATTCTCGCTCCAACGGCCGACCTCCCTTGGCAAAAAGCCGCTCTAATTAAATCAGCCGCTCTCTCGCGGCTCCGAAAAAACAATCAATTAAAAAGGCAAGCCATCTCCCGGCATTATTACGGAAGCTCAGCCGGCAACGGTACCGGCATAGCGGCCGGAGAGCGGGAGCCCCGCTGGCCTTCTGCGCGATCGACACCTCGCGCGGCGACGTTCAGTTCCGATTGCACTCTTCTCTCTCTCTCTCTCTTTCTCCCGTGCGCGCACGCGCGCGCGCTTTACTCGTGGTGGTCACGTTTGCATTATACGGTACTCGGCGGAGAGAGAGAGAGAGAGAGAGAGAGAAAGAGCGCGCGCGTGCCCAAGATACGGCCGGCACGCACTTTGCCGGGATATTCGAGCGCCGATTGCAGCTGATAGAGTTTATGGGCGAGATTAGAGGTCGGCCTGATTTACGGCGGAGCGGAATGTTTGCTTTTCGAGAGGCAGCTTAGGTGTGAGACTTTTTCGGGATTGGATATGGGAGGCGGATAGGGGAATTACGTACGAGTTCTGCGCTACATCAGAATTTCAGTGAATAGTGGTCATTTCTGCGTATAGGAATAGTTTTTAAGTGGTTTTGATGAACTCGGAAATTGTCTCTTTTCTATTACTAGAAAAGTACGGAACTGGAAGACAAATACAGATGGCTTTTATCTTCAAGCAAAAACCCACAAACCATAACAATCAAGTAAAACTAGATTACGAAAGTGAAACCCGTCGTTATATTGAATCATAAAGCCGAAACCTAATGCAGTTCGCACGACTTTAGCAGCGAAAAAAGCGCCCTCGGATATTCAATCGAGATCTCCTCCTCGCGAAGCGACTGATTTTAAGGGAAAGTCTCCTCTCCTCCGCAAGAACAGAAAAAAAAAGTAAAAATACAGAGCCGAGAGCTCATAATCCCCGGCACGAAAGCGCCGTAACTCTCCAGCTTTTCACTCGGGGCCGCGCGGCAAAAACGAAGCTTTCCATACGACCGCAGCGAGATTGAGCCTCGCGTCCGCGGCTTTTCCCACACGGCTGCTGCTGCCGCCGGCTAAAAAACAAGCGGAATAATAAAGCCTCGGGGAAAGAAAAGTCCTTCGGTAACGGCCGGCGACGGCGGCGGCCCGCGAGAAATCTCGCGACCCGCGCGCGCGAGAATTGGAAAACGCGGCGCTAGAAACGCTCCTGGAGATCTGGAGCAGCGGCGGCGGCGATGGCGGCGGCCGGGCAGGCGGCAAAAACTTGCTCGTCACCTTCCTCCTAGTTCTAGTTACGTTAGCACCGCATCGCGAGCGAGCGTGGACTGCGCGCTAAGCACAGCAGGATTTCGCGCGCCGACTCGCGAAACGATGTGGGATTTCTTTTCGAGCTCTCGGGAAAATTTGCGTCCGACGCTTGTAATTGTGGAAGCCAAGTGTGAGAGTACTTCTACCGATGACTGGGTATTTTGCTGCTCGGGCTTTAAGCCGCTGTTTAGCTTTATCTCTCTGGCAGAACCGTTGGTCCTTTAACGTATTTTCACTTTTTCCATTGCTTTTTTATTTTTTGATCATAGCTACAAATTATTTAGCAATGTAAATATAGAAGCCTGGAAAAGGGACCGAAGTTAACGGAATTACGTAGACCGATCGGAAAGGAAGAGACAATAAAACGACCGGAAAAGACTAATCATGTCGTCTTCGACGTCTTTCGGAACGTGGATATTTTTGTAATGGCCGCCTCGTTCGATCCCCGCGCGATCAGTTTTTGCGCGCTCGCATCATATTGTCACAATTTCATCCGCGGTTACTGCACCTCTTACGCGCTCGGCTCTCTCTCTCTCTCTTTCTATTCGCGCGGGGCAGATCATTTGTCAGGCCTCATTAATATTTATCGCGGAATTTGCGGCTGTCAAAGTAATTACGCGCGATTACGTAGTTTGTACAGTTTATTAAGTTACCCGGGGGGGAGGGAAGCGATTAGCCGCGGGATTTGTTTGATAAGAGAGTGAAGATATTGTGAAGCTAAAAGGAAATTGAAGTTAATCGATATTATAACTATTTTAATTACGATCTGCAAAATTTATCGAGATCCTCGATAAGGGGAATACATATTGTAGATACGAGAGGCTAGAACTTTAATTAAGTTCCACAGTAATCGACGATTATTTATCGCGAGGGAAATAAAAGAATTTTTGAAAAACGGCAGAAGTGGTGCGCGATGTAAATAGACGTGAAAAATTGATTGAAAAATTTTATTTTTGCTGAATTCAATCGAGAGCTTTTATTTTTGCGCTACAATTTCAATTAATATCGGTCTCTTTGCCGTCAGATGTATAGAATTCTTTCATATAACTTTTACGGTGAACTCAAATAAATGATAAAAGTAAAAGCTCGCAGTAGTTACCACTTCTAAATCCCCGGTAATTAAATAACAATATTTAGCGGCACAACGAAGCTAATCCACATCAGCGATTACTTCGCGGAAGGAAACAATCGCGGAAAATAATTCCGTTCTTCTCGAGCGCTTCAACGACTACATCTCCCGGCTGCATAATGAATCGAAACGAAGCCGAATTCCAGCTGTTTTGCGCTCGCGCGACGAGAGAAAGAAGCCGATCAGGACAATTAAAACGCGTCGCGGAAGAGCAGCGAGGAATTTTATGAACCGCATCGAGAGAGAGAGAGAGAGAGAGAGAGAGAGACGACGACGCGCGGCGAGAGACTTTCTCAAAAGTATTCCTCTCGTGCATTTATGCTAATTACGCTTAGTGACCCGAAAAGACCCTTGAGCAATTTACACGGATTCCCGGTAAGCCTGCCGCGTGTGTATACCTTTTAGCCGGCGAGCGAACGGCCGGAGAAAACGGCCGAGAGCCGCGGAAGAGAGAAAAAAAAAACAGTGCGCGAGCGTGAATTAAGGCTATCTAAACGAAACGCATCTGACACTGATCGCCAGAGGCCAAACGGGGAAGTAAACGGGGGGGGGGGGGCCCCGAGTGCCCGCCGTGCGCTTCCAGCCGGGGAATTCCCGGTAAATGCTCGTGTATCGCTCGTTGCGGAACATCGAGATTATTGTACTTTTATTGATGAAATCTGGCCGTTTGCGACAAAAGTATTTATTGGAATGCCGAGAAAGAGAAGAATACAGCCAAGTTGACTATTTCGTCAGATAAATGGGCGTTCTTCCAACTTCTCTCCACTGCGACACCGCCGCCGACTGCACAAAGCGACTTAATTACCCCGCAACAAAGCAAGCCTATCACTCGTGTCAACTCCACCTCTCCTAATCTCAGCAACGCACCCTCGGCGCTTGCTCTCTCTCTCTCTCTCTCTCTCTCTCTCTCTTGAGATCCAACGCCAAACCGCACCACCGCACATTCTCCTGCAGCGGCCGATAAAGTGAGAGAGAGAGAGAGGAGAAAGATCGATGGCTCTCTCTCGCGCTGTAATCAAGCCGGGGGAACAGGTGACACGAGCCGCCCACGTCTCCGCGACGCGGCCGGGATGCTTGTTAGAGCCTGCGGGCACAAAGGGTTCTTCTCGGCGCGCGCGCACTTTTTCTCTCGCGCGAGAGGCAAATTATTGACGAGGGCGGATAGGCGATCTTTTGTCGGGTGCCGCTGCACTTTGCATTTGGGGGAGTGTTGGGTTGACGAGATGCGAGATGGAAAAACGAGTTTTTTCAGTCTCAATTGTGCCTTGTAATATGGAGTAGCGGTAAAGAAATACTTATTCGGGTTAGATTTGTTAGAAGTAATAACATCGTAAATGTTTTCCATTTTTTTCAATCAAGAAATGCTTCTTTCCTAAATTTAATAAAATAACACTGAAATTTAGTTGTGAAAAATCTTTGCAAAAGCATAGCAGGATGCTGACTTTAGATAAAAAATAGCAATCCTCGAATTCAGTAGCAAAAGTTCAAACGCACTTACTCGCAGATTCTACGGCATCTAATTTCTCATTTAAACTTTTCGAATACTGGGGATTCTTCGCGTAAAAGCGTTCTAAAATACGCGGGGTTCAAGCGTGTACGACCGCTTTATCTGCACTTATATATACTTCACCAGCAAATCCGACAAATCATTTACGTTAAATAAAGCTGGCCGAACAAAAATCAACGCTCGGCTTTACGAGAATGGAAAGTTTACACTAATAAAGTTAATTTAAACGCCTCAAGAGTGAAAAGCTAAATATGTTATAATACCGTTGCGATTGCTTCCTATTTATTCTTCTTATAAATTTATAAGCGCATTAAACATTTCAGGATCAATTTTCTTCTGAAAAGTAAGCACGCCGCTCGTTTTCCTTTCAGAGAGAAAAGCAGTTCGCGATGACTTATAAGTTTTTGCGAAATATTAATTCTCGAACGGAGTGAAAACTGACACCTTTACGATGGCTCGGAATTTATTGTGTAGATATTCTTAAAACGTCACTCTTAAGCGATCGTACGGATAAAATTGCAGTATAGTTTCACAGAACCGTTTACCGCGGCGGCCGACGTGCAATTCTAATACCTTTTACAAATTCTTCGTATACGAATTTCGTTTACTGCGGTATTTGTTTCGGCTGGTTTACTACAAATAAGCGAAATTATGACGTTTCTAAAATATTCAAAGCAACGCGAACAATTCGAAAAAATATTAAGATTTTACACGATTTTTTCTGTATCTGGATTCATTTAAAACATGTAAAAGTTAAAAATTATTTGTTAAATTAAAGGAATTACAAATCTTAAAGATCCTACTATATCTTTTCCAAACAGTTGAACCATCCGAGTATTCAAAATAAAATCGAATCCCCGGAAACTCCCTCGGTTACCTGAACGTCGTCCTGTAGGTCGTCAGAGTTGGCAGATCAGGCGGTACTGGAGCAGCTGTCTCGAACTCTCATCGGCGATCGGCGGTCCAAGGCATTCTTCTCAGCCGATATCCAGGATTCACCGTAGCCTCTGCATCTCTCTCTCTCTCTCTCTCTTTCTCTCCTGCTCTCTACCGTTAGGATACGCGAGAGCACACGCAGGATATCGCTCGGATCCTTTTTATTCGCCGGTCGACTTGACGGGCCTCTCCGCCGAGCTGCTTCGACTTCGGGGAGAGTTTAATGGACGCGCCGATTTGCACGCCACTCGCTTCCTCGGGCTGTCTTCTGTGTTTTTTTTTATATTTTTTTTTTTTTTTTTTTTTTGGGAAGTACAAGCGGTTTGTGAGAGGAGGTTTTTTTTTGAGGTGAGAGGCGCGGGCTCTCCTTTTTTCGGGGGATTTTTAGCACCGAAGCAAGGTGGCGTGATTCCCGATTAACGAGTTATCGGTTTGCCTTCGTTTGACTTACTGCTCGGAGGAGTGCATTGAACCTTTAGTTTCACGCGACTTTCGGCTGTCCGTTTGTTTGCAAAATGTCGAAATTCATTTTTGATTTTTCAATGTTAAATAAAATCAGTAGTTCGTTGTTTTTTAATTGATTGCTGTATCCTTGTTTACGCACATAACAATCGTAACAATTAGAATTGGTAAAATTTATATATAGGCATGTTGGACAGAATTAAAATGCGTACAATTTTCATGTGCATAAACAAACGAATGCCAAAATCGATCACTATAAGGAATTGGATTTTCTAAATGAAAATTTTCCAAACCAAGCTACATTTCAAATTCCGCACTCCAAAATTACTCGAGTCACTTGTATATAAAAAACCGTCCTGTCAATCGTTCGTCAACACCACCGTTCGGCCCGAAAACCTCCCCCGCGCCTCGCGAAAAGGTCCGACAAGATCGAAAGCATAATATCAAACCTCCTCGGGCCAGCCGCTACATGTCACTTTCGCTCGGCGAGCACAGCCCTCCTCGGGACAGAGAGAGCGCACGCGTGGTAGATCGGTCGACGGGAGGAGAGCGCGTGCGCGTTGTCGACGCGCGGCACGGGAGCCGGACTCGCACTGAGCGAGTAAAGTAACGCGCCTCGCTCGCTCTGACCGTCGCTCTCTTCTCTCTCTCTCTCTCTCCTACTACTCGCGGCGCAAGAGCCGATCGAGGAGGGAAGGACACCGAGCCGCTGCGGAGCCGGGAGACAGGTGTGCTGCTGCTGCTGCCGCTGCTGCTCTCCAAGCTTTTCTAAGGAGGGAGAAGAGAGAAAAGCGCGCGGTTATTAGGAGCGGTATGGGCATTCGCTAATTGCGATTTTGATGGGCAGCTCGAAATTGATGGCTGCTTTACTTGGCTGCTGCTGCTTCTTGCGCTAAGGCCTGTCTGGATGGTTACTTTCGTTTTTATGACGGACTGCTCGTTGGAGTATTGATTGCTTTAATCAAATTGTTCGGATAATTTTGCTTTCCGATATCGGGTGGGGTGGGTGATAGATGGTGTGGTCTAATTGAATTTTTGATTTTGGAGAGAAAGCTGAGAAATGGGACTGTAGAAAATTATCTGTTCAATTTTGGGGAAATTTTATGTTTATTTTAGCTTGCACATTTCGTTAAACTGTAAATTTAACAAACGATCAACATAACGATAATTATTAAGAAAATATATATTTTAATTCATAATTTCATATTTCACGTACATCGATAAATAATATTGGGTGAATAAAAAGTCACTCCCAATCTATTAGCAAAACTCCTCTCAACTATCGGCAGCTTCTAAGCTTCTCTCCTTTAAAATCGTTCAATCTTCCGCGGCGCCAACTGCAGCACGCGCCCCGCGACGCACCGCTAACTTTGATCACAAAAAAAAAAAAAAAAAAAACTACAGAAAAGCGCACGGCGCCGCTCGAGATCTCAGCTGTGCGAATCCAGGACACGTATATATGTATAGCTCGCTCCTCGGAGCGCTATCGCTATCACCGCGCGGGCCCGCGAGTGCACACACGTGAACGTCTCTCTGCGTGCTAACTGCCTCGATTCAAGGTCATCGCCGACGAGAGGCTGGTATATGTGTCAGAATCGGTGCGGTGCCGGCCGGCCGAGGATGTGGGATACTTCGCTATCGAGATCGGGGAGGTGAGAGGTCGCCCGTTTTTCCGGGGCTGATTTCGAGGAGATTGTCGAGGTGGAATGCTTTCGAGTTCGCGGATTTGCGGGTTGATGGCGGAGTTCTCCCTCTTTTTCATCGGTTCGTCGATCGCGCCTGTCGGCCAAGCTTTTAGTAAAGAATTCGCGGTGCCAACTGCAAAAAATGATTAGCAATTTTTTGAAATAATTCGCCGACGAATCCGTGCCCGCGGCTAGTTTAAAAAAAAAAAAAAAAAAAAAAATTATTCCCCGCTTTTTCCGGGCTGATTTGAATTTCATGCAAGCGCATGCACGCCGGACACACTCGAACACGGGATATGTACCCGTACGAGAGCGCCTCGACGAGTAAACCGCGGCGAGTAACGGTAAGAGCGCCTGGGCACGTTCCATTTTTTTCTCTTTCTCTCTCTCTCTCTCTCTCCCGGTAAAGCGAGAGGTGGATATACGAGTTCGACTGATCGGCGAGTTCGGTGGGAGGACGACAAAATATTCGCACCCTCCCCCCCCAGAAGGGGAGCTCCGTGTGCCTATACATTTTTGGGAGGGGTATAAGGAGATGAATTATTCCGCTTTTTTTGCGTGGGAGTTCGTTAGCGGAGGTGGGCTTTTTGGAGGATGGTGTTTGCTTTGTTGATGAATATTTTTATTGGGAGGTTGCTTCGAGGTTTGGGGGGTAAAAAAATGCGATTCGAGCGTTGGTGGTGGCTATATTTTTGAACGATTTAACAAGTAAACTGTTATGTTTTTTTAATTAAAAAAAAGGGATTTTTCAGATTATTTAGTTGTAATTAGCTAGAACATTTTTTATGTAGATTTTTCAATGCAACTTATCCGATACGAATATGAACTTTTATTTTTTTACAGCGATTAAAATTATTATTCAAATTTACAATCACTCTCTAACTTATTTGGTAAACAACGTACGGCGCTGCGTGATATTTCGAGTGCTTCGCTTAAACAGTAATTATCTTAGAAACTGGAGTTAATTAGAATGAGTTACGGACTGCGAACTTCATTATTCGGTTTCAGAAAGCCGTCCCAGGACGCCCATCCAAAACAGTGTTTGCACACCGTTAATGTTCCGCTCATTATAAATTACGAGACTTCGTCTCTTTGCGCTAAACCGTAAATTACGACAGGGTGTAATGTTCAGTACAAATTTTCAAGAATCGCATCCATTTTTCGTTCCTAAAACTACTTACGGAGATTTGTAATGTCCCGCCTTGATTGATTAGCTTGATTGTAACATTAGTCACAATATCTCCGAACGGTATCGTCATTTTTCATCCCGCCTCGAGAGCGATCAGTCAGCCGATCGATCAATCCGTTTCGAAGTTTGTCGCGTGAATTTGCAATAATTTCGCGGACAAACCGATCCTGCGTCTGTCGGTTTATTCGCCGCGCATTGCCAAAAGTTTCGCGAGTAACATATTACGCGTTCGCGTGACGCGAAAGAAAATTATAAGAGGACCGGAGTCGTACAATTTGTCAAAATTTGGATTCGCTCACTTTTTGTATACGCAAAAATCTGTTTTTATAATTCATAAAAAACAGCGTTTGTTCCATTGAACGACAATTCAGCAGCAACAGCTATTGTTCAATAATTAAGTAAACCCTCCGTTTAATTATTTATTCGTCATATTGAACTACTAACTTATTATTAATCTCCGAAATTTCGTTTTATCGATCGACGCGAATTAAGACGTCCGTAAATAATACACCTCCGGGATCCTCGGCGCTATGAATGCCAAAACCATCAGAGCGCAATCCCTCGCTTCCATTATCTCCGTCAGCTCTTTAAATCCCGCTTATACCCGGGCATCCTCACTCATACTTTCTGAAATGAAGTCGTTAATCCGTCGCCACTCGTCATCTCCTCCTCCGTAGGAGAGCACGTCTCGCGTCCCTTTCAATTTCTTTATTTATATCTCACTTACGTCCCCCCGGCGGCGGCGGCGGCGGCTCCGCTCTAATTCCCACTATTCCCCGGCGCGCGTTTCTTTCTCTTTTTTTTTTCTCATCTTTCCCGGCGTCTGCCTCGGCGCAACCTCTTTATCCCATTTTCGCGCGTCTGTCTGCGCCGATGTAGCCGCCTTTTTCCTCGGGAATTTTTGCGCGAGTTCGTGACCGGCCTGCTTATGGGTTTCGGGGAATTTCGAGGACCCGGGAAAACCTGCCCCTCGGGAGATGAGGCGTTAAGGATTCTCGTATAATGTGGACACGGACGAGCACGGCGGCGTAAATCTCATCATCCGGGGCTGGAAAGTGGTTTGCCCCGGCAAATTATTGTGTCCCGGTATTTTATCCGCCTCTCTTTTTTTTTTATTTAATGTAAGCGCTGAATTTACTGTAGGCTCTGGCAGGATTTTCCGGCGAAATGAAAGTTTTTTAATATCAGCTTTTTAATGTTGATATATTGGAGGTTTTATATATATGGTTGCTTGTAAAAGAACTAATAAATATCTGAAATTAATTGTTCATTCTTTCGGTGGTTTATTGCCGAGAAACTTAAGGACAAAAGTTGTTGTAAATAACAATCTGGATAGCTTTATTTCCCACTGCAAGTAGGTTAATATGCCAGATTGATGTCTTTATAAAGAATATTAATTTTATCAAGATACTTTCGCGGAATATCTCAAATTTCGCAGCAGCCCAAATCGATCATCCGCGAAGCTAAGCGATCAATGTATAAAAGCTCCCGATGCCGTCTCGGTAAACAATAAATTCGCGAGTAATTCACCGACGGATAAGCGATTGATTAGCGAAAACCCTCGGGAGCTTTCGATCCGATCCGAAAATAAAAGCGGCGAGTCGCGGACGTCCATAAAAGCCGGAGAAACACAATCGACGAGCGTAGCCAGACATTGAATCATTAGCGGCGGCGGCGCATCTTCCTCGACGATGTACGTACATGTAAGGAAAGCGGCGATTCATCGGCGAACGATCCGTTAGCGGCGACTCGCGGAAAGCAGGAGAAAAGAATCAATTTACCCGCGAGGGCGGGGAACTATACATCCGTACCCGAGCATCGAGCGTTCGGCTGCTTGCGTTTTGATCCCGGCCGAGGCATTATGCCCGCTCGGGATAACAAATGGGGGGATCTTCGATGCGCCGTACATCATCGGGAACACCTTTAAAACTGTCCGGGGTATTATTAAGTAAGAATGGTGATTAATTGGCGGGTAATTTAGCATTAACTACCGAAAGAAATTATTAGAAAGCCGCGCGCCGAGGCAGATGGAAAGATATAATAATTTACGGCTTCGAGAGCTGTGCTCGCGGTTTCGCCTCTCTTCCCTCGATTGGAATTGCGCATTAACATCTTTTGAGGTAATTACGAGCGCGAATTACGTGCGCCGGAGAGGAGCCCCGCGCTTGTCGCTGCTCTCACTTTGTTAGTAAGTCATTGCTGCGCTCGTTTATGTATGCAGTTTGAAAGTGTCGATGAAAGTTTTTTCTTCTTTTTTTGAAAAAAAAAAATCTATTTTAAAGTTGGATTTTAATGTGCTGCTTTAACAGTATCTGAAACATTAAACATGCTTCAATATGACTTAAAAGCCAGACCATTTACCAACTCGCAAACCCGCCGACGAAAAATCTCCCGTAAAAATGATAGACTCCAGTTAAGATCCCGTTACAGCTTTCCGCCAGAAAAGCCAAGAAATCGCGTAATAAAACACGTTTAGTCCCCGGATCTTTGGCTTTAATCCTCTCCTACATATAAAATCCTACGCAGCCTGGAAAAACAAGCCGCGCAAAGTCCGTTCCTCTCTCTGAAAATCAGGCGGCAGGTCAGGCGGCGATAACGACTTCACTCGCGCGTTACGCAGATACATATTTCGCAGCGGAATCCTCGGCGACCGTTAGCGCCGCCGAGAGGTGACACGCGCGCGCGCGCGCGCGAAGGTAGATAGGTTTATTCCCCCGGAGATTCCCCCCGGCTGCTGCGGGGTATATAAATTATCGTCGCGTCAATTTGCGCGCGCGTCCATAAATGAATTCCATAGCGGGCGGCGGAGAGCTGCCGTTTTTTTTTTCTTTTTTTTACTTTATCCACGGAGGCGCTGAACTGTTTCAGGGTGAGTTTACCGTTGCGGAGTTGATGTGCGGTCGGCTGCGCGAACTCTCTGCGAACCGGGAGCTAAATGCTTGATGAATCGCGGACGGCGCTGGACTGTGGCGCGAGGGAGTCCGAGTGCGAGATGGGTTTTCGGTCAGTTTTGGGGAGATGATATTCGGAATGGAGTCTTGGATCTAACTTGTCTTTAATTTGCATTGTACGCTTATTGGATTAGAAAAGCGATCGGTAATCGGGAATGCAATATTCAATTTCATGCTTTATACAATTATTTATGGTAAATGAAAATGAAGAAACGAAGCGCACTAGAAATGTTTGTAATTCTATTAACTATAGAAGTCAAGAAACGCAACAAAATACCATCCCGCTGAATAATAATCTAGAAATACATCTAATACCCAGGCAATTGATATGAAAGATCTCAGCTCGGTCCTTTAACGTCCGTCATTACTCGCGGTATAAATACCCCCCACCCCCCTGCCGTATTTTTTCTCCGCGGCAAACAAACCAGTAACACATAATTCGCCGATTTTTACGACGGCTCTCGGTTATTTACGGCGGCGATTAACGCCGCTAAAGGCGATAATTCGCGGGCCGCGCCGTTAGATAATAAAATAATTGTGCTCTCTCTCTCGGCGCATATTCGGCCGAGCGCCGTTAATGAAGTAAAGGGACACGGGCTCGCGCGCCCATTAAATGCAAATAATTTCGCTCCTCGATTGCGAATCCATCTCTCTCTCTCTCTCTCTCTCTCTTTGCCGGTGAGAAAAAGTACCGTAACGTCGCGGCTCGCTGCATCGGACGCAGCCGCGTATATAAGTATATAAGTACGAGCTTTTGCATGGCGACGGAACGGTAAGAGAGGCCGCCGGAGAAAGAGAGAGTGACGGGGAGAAGGGAAGGAGGTTATAAGGCTTTTGGCCGAACGATCGCCAGGGAGTATCGATGGGGATGGAATCGGAGCTGAGTTTTCTGGGTGTCTTTCTGGCGGAGCGGTTTTGAGGGATGCTTTGGGAGAATATTGGCTGAAAATTGGGAGTTTGGTATGGACATGGTAAACGTATAAGTCTCTTTGAATGCGCGTTAATTTTTATTAATTACTTAAATTTTTTAATGAAAACCTAATCCTTAAATAATTAATTTTATTTACTGTTAAATAACATTTAACTGTATAATATCATTCGGCAAAGATGGGAAAGAAGATCGCTGCAAATTTAAATTTCAGTTTACTTGCTAATTATTCTGTTTTTTTAAATAACTCGATTAAATTAAATTAAAATTCTCTTTGATTCTGGGTGCTGCAAGAGAGTAAACATTGAATTTTTCGCTGTACACGCGTTCGGCGACCTGAAAAATCTGTGTGTACATCGTTTTTTTTTCTCTCCATATTTATTTTCCTCTATTTAGAATTTAAAATTTTGGCAGAGCCTTCGAAACCGCTGACCGCGAAAAATTTCGTTGCCTCTGATTTTTATCAGTTTATTAAATTTATGCTCCGTTTCCAACCGGCGAGGTATTAATGACACGATGCTTTTACGTGCTAAATAACGTAAAGGAGCTTTAAAACACACGAGTTTTAATGAAAAATAATTGTATTGTTCACGCGAAGTAGATCGCGCTAACGAGTTGCGGGAGATAAGTAAAATTAAATTTGCTACAAAACTACGATGATGTTTTGTTATTGTAATGGTATAGTCCGGCTTTGAAGTACCGTTTCTGATTTAGATAACTACCCTGGCGTGCGTACGTGGAAGTGGGTAAAAAACTTGAAAATCCTAGCGCATTAACGATATATGAGCTTGCGTGATAATTAATTTGAAAAAAACAGTGTTACTGTAAGAAGGCTGCGCATGCAAAATTAAGCAACGCGTACATTTCAGTGGAAAATGGTTGAACCTATTCAGACAATGTCTGATTATACTCTCGCACTCTTTTCAAATGTCTATAAAAGAATTATAATAGCTTTTGTCTTAGAAGGATACTTGATCTTAATTCGCGAATAAAAACCAAAATTTTTCAATTCTGCAATAATTTAAGATTTTTATACATTGCTCTTGTAAGCCTCCTTTTTCAAGATACCTGATTTCTAGCCCAATACTAGTTAAATTTGTAAAATATATTCCTGCAACGATTTCGTTTGAATTCACATGACCAAAGCTTACGCCTTTCACCCCCTCTCCTCCCTTCCCCCCGTTGATCGCAGCGGAATAATGCATCGGCAATAAATATCCCCCGTCTAAAAATTCAAATCACCTCGGCATGGTTTTTCCGCCGCCGAAACCAGCCTCCGACGTACTTCGCGAGCAGCAGCCAGGCAAGAGGGTCAAAAAAACCTCGACTCCCGTACAAGTGAAGCAAAGCGACCAGTGTGCGCTCTCTCTCTCTCTCTCTCTCTCTCTTTCTCTCTCTCTTTCTCCTGGCGCTCGAGTCGAGTATGTACAAGCTCAGCGGCGCGATCGGGCCGCAATGATTGATCTATCGAGCGGCGCTCGGAATGCCGCTGCATTTGGGTGCAGCGCCGCGATCCGCGCTCCGAAAAGAGCCCCGCGTCTATATGTGGACACGCACTTTGATGCGCACCTCCGGCGCTGTACCCGATGTGGTAATGCGCCGCCGCCGCCGCGATGTCTTTAGCAGTGACGCGCGAAAGGAGGTCCGCAATGTGTGTGTGTGTGTGTGGAGAATTGTAGAAAGTAGGAGAGCGAAAAGGAGCTCCCGGGAAAAAGAGCTGTTCGCCGAAGTTATTACGGCCGGGATTGAGTGATTGCTCGTGATGGAATTATAAGGTGGGAAGTGAGGTTTTTTTTTGGATTTTGCAATTCGGCGCCGCCTCGTCGTGAATGTACCTTCTTGTCTCTGTTGCGGGTCCGTGAGGAATTTCGCACGTACTTTTTGAATGAGGCCCCTCTTTTTTTATGAATGAAAAAAGAGTTTCAAAGTAGGCCAAGAATTTATACCAAGTCCACGTTGAAAGCATATTGAAATTTCAAAATTTTAATCGAAATACCAATTTTAATTAAATTTTCGACTCGCCGAAGAATATTTACACGTTCCATTAGCATTGAATTTTTACATGCAAAATGAGGCAGTAATAACGCGTTAAAGCTTGCAAATATTCTGCAAACCCAGCCAATTCAATATTTAAAGCGTAATTTCATTAAACCTTCCGCTTTTGCAACATCACCCCGTCCGCAGCGGCAATTACACGCAACAATAGTTAACAGGAGCCTCCCGAGCGTAGATTAACCATTCACGCGCATTAAACACGCGGGCTTCGTTTCGGCCGGGGCGCAATCGAACCCCCCGAAATAGGACGCAGCGAACATCGAGATTCGCGAAAAAGCCCGGCGCGCGTCGTGAATTAATTCGAGGCGCGAGTTTGTAAATTCACGTCGTTGCGCGCCGCGCGGCGAAATTCAATTTCGCGAACGAGCTGTACGGCGGGGGCATAATGCGCGTCGCGGCCGCGGTTAAAGCGTTAAAACGTGTTCGATATTGTTCGGAATTGCAGGGACGCTTTGTATTCGGAGGCGTTTTTTATTTTAATATTTTTAATTCGCGCGAGAGACGATAACGTATTTTGTAACGAGGATCTAATTACATTGTGAATTGGCTTTGGATTTCAAAGCGAACATTTGGTTTACAAACGAAACAGGCAGCTACTGCATTCATTCGATTGCGAAGCGTATCCTTTGATATTGGATCAGGGATTGGTAACAATTTTGCGAGACATGCTAAAATTGAAAATATTCCATTTCCCCGGTAAATAACCGCGCGACCTCCTGTTTTCAGAGAGTATTCAATAAACTCTTCCATACAGTACCCGACTCCCTTTATAAATATAAACCATTAATTTTTCGTTCGTCGAATGAAATGAAAAAAGTATCATCGTCGTCGTCGTCGTAAATTTCCGCAGTGCAAAAACGAGCGCTCAGAAGCGTCCGTAAGTGCCTCCTCGAACGCAGTCTTATACGGCGCGAAATTAATATTAATGCTGAAAAATGTAACGCGCGCGCACGTTACAATTCCAGGGGGAGATCTCTCTCTCTCGCAAAAAGTACCGTAAACGCGCATTAGACGAAATTACCGGGCGCGCGCGCGCGCGTTTGAAGCCACCGGCGTCGATTTAAAACGAGTCGCCTGGCGAAGAGGAAGAAAAAGGAAAACCCGACGTATATGTGTACCCCCGGTGCTTTTCCCGGCGGGAAAAAGGGGCAAAAGCGCGAAATAGCAGTGATCGGAGGACAAATTGCGAATCGATCGCTACCGATAAAGCCGAGGCGGCGGCGGCGGCGACGGCGGCTCCCTTACATATTAAGTATCGCGGCTTGTACGGTTATGAGCGCGGCGCGGTCCGTCCACCTCATTACACGTCGCGCGTCGGTGTAAATTGCGTTTAGGCGCGCGGAGCTGCCTCCGGCGAGAGGAAGAGAGAGGTTTAAAGCCGCGTTTACTCGGTGAGCTGCGTACGGCGCGAGTCTGTTTGCCGAGTTGCCGAGGCGGCTGTTTTGGATAAAGAGCTCGGCAAATGTTTGGCCGCGGTCGAGAGCGCTTTCGAGGGTCTTTTGGCAGTGCTGCTGGACGTAGGTTTGCGAGAGGACGTCTCGTTTTCGAGAGTAAAGAGTTACTGCTTTCGTTGATGAGGGAGATTTATTATTGTTTCACTGTATATAGTTTATAATTTTAAACGTTGGAAATTATGCAAATTATGCGTAACTTCATCAATTTAAGGGGATTTTTACGTGAGAAAAGTTTCTTTCATAGTAGCATTCTGATATTGTGACTCATTATAAAGAAATGTTTTTTATTTACCTTGTTTACAAACAAACATACTTATCATCGAGTAAAAAACGACTTACGTGTTGGTAACCTGAAACAGAAAAATTAAATTTTATATTACACAATATTTTAAATCAAAATCATTATTAAAATTAGACTAAATTTTCGTCGAGTCCACCATAAATTTTCAATCTCAATAATAAAACATTTATAGCTAACAAAATCAGTGTCTTCGAAAATTGCTCGTCGCTTAAACGTACATGTAAACGCAGCATAATCATACGTACATACCTGTGCATTCGCAGAGCCGCCGCCGGTCAGCGCCGCGGAAAATCGAATCAGCTGTTCCGAGTCGAGCTTAGCCGCGGGGCGCGAATCCGAGCCGATAGCCGATTTAATGATCGATCGCTCGCGGATTGAATTTTAAATTGGAAAGCGCGCGATTTAATTTGTAATATACGTCGCCGTTAAGCCGAGGAGGCAAGGAATCGAGGCAGGACTGAATTTATCGCCACTTCGGGGCGGGTTACTTCCTACTAACGAGTCGCCCGAGAATCGCCATGCTCGGATTAACGATGGGCGTTTTGCGACATGAGCGATATCACCACGGAATTAAGACGTGCCGAGAGGAAGCCGATTGATGCTGCTTCTTTCTGTTGGGAGATGTTATTATTTAGATTTTCGTTTGTAAGCCTGATGGCTATGTTGGATTTTAGTAGTTGTTTGAGAAAACTGTCTATACTGTTTGTCACTGGGAATGATTATGTAAATTAGAATGGTTTTTGAGTAAAATATTCAATTACTTATAAAATTCTTCACGTGACAAATTTGAAACTAAATGTTTTCATAAACTAATAAAAGTTTTATTATTCCACGTCGAGATAAAGTCCTAAAACTTACATTTTACGTTTTTACCTACGTACTTAAACGTACGAAATTACGATTATCCCATCAAAGCGCACAATTCCCTACAAGCTCAACTCATTCGAAGCGCCTCAAATTAAAGCCAACGCTACCCGGCTCAACCCTAATTATTTCGGTCGAAAAACGTCGAAATCGGCCCGAAGGTCCTTTACCTCCGTCCGATTGACAACAGGAAGCGAGCGGACGAATCTCAAAGCGGGCAAAGTCGCAGCGGTGGGTCGGCGACCTCGATCGAAAAAAACGGCTCGTGGGGCGTATTTTTTTTTTTTTTTTTTTTTTTTCGGTTTCTTCGCTTTTTTTCACTTTCGCGCTGCGCGAAAGAAAGAAACAAAGAGGAACCACCGGGGCAATTAAGAGCGGCATACGCAAGCAGCAGCAGGCCGTTGCCCGCGATAATACATCAAGCTGCCCGCGGCGCAATTGATTGCGGGCTTTTGCCAGGGCGAAAAGCAGCCCTATCGCGAATTAAATCTCTCGTAGGGCCACTCGTTCTCTCGTATTTTTTTTTTCCTCTTTCTTTTTCCCGGGCAGCGCGCGCGCCTTTATTTATCTCCCGATACGATGCTCTTACGCTGTCCGTCTCTCTTTCTCTCTCTTTCTCTCCGCGAGGCCTTTAATTCGTGTTTGTCCCCTTTTATCTGCCCCGCTCCATCTGTCTTCTCTCTGCCCGGGCTTTGGCTGGCCTCTCGTTTTGTTTCTTCCTCGCTGCGTGTCGCTGTTAAGGACCTTAAAAGCTGGATCGAGTTCTTTTCGAGAAGCTTCCTCGGGTGGCTTTGCGTAAGCAGCGATATTTTACTTATATAAAAGGCGAATTGGATAATTATTTTGGGGAGGTTTGCGCGGAACTTCGTTATTTGCAGGATTTTTCGGGAGCGAGACAATTTTTAGACTACTTTTCAGGTTTAAAGATAAACTGGATTATTCGCTGATTTTATAAATTTATCGAGTGTCTCTATTGTAAGATGCGCGAGGACGCTGTAAACGTTCAATGCGTACTTCTGATAACTTGTTTGAAGCCCTCTTTAAGCACCTGTCTAGAACCAATATTGTCAACAGGTTTGCCGCGGAACCCCTTCTATACAACCTCCCGTCAAAGTGTTTCAGCGGTAATTGCTACAATATTGATACTCGAGGCAAGCATAATGAAATACGCTTCTACAAGTCAATCAATTTAATTATACCCCGGATCAATTCGTAAGCGGTTAGTCATTTCAAGGGGATCAATTAGAATTCGCAATTCACGTTTCGTTCTTACGTATGCAGCAATTAATGAAACGTCGAAAAATTTATTAAATTCACTCTCCCGAGAGCAATTTGACGTTTATCGATTGTATTTCGTCTGTAAACCGCCGCGAAGATAAAATCACTTGGAGTTAAAGTCTCGCAAAACGAGCAATGAATCAATCGGCCCCGAAATTTAATAAACGCATTCCCGCGGCCGTTCGATCCACGTGCCGCACTGCACAACCGCGATCCTCCAATAAAGTAATCCCCATAAATTGACGCGTCGGACAAAAATAATCTCGGCCAAGATCAATCCCTCTTATTGCCTCCCTCCGAAATCTCTTTGGGGCGTGGCGCTAATTGGGCCCGGGGCCCCTAAGATCTCGCGAAACTACAACTGCGCATGCGGGATACATGTATTATATATTTATTAAAAAACCCAAACGAGCCGCGAATTTATCGGCTCGACCGACTCGCCCCATGAATAAAAGAGAAGCGCGGAGAGCAAGATAGATCGTCGATTTCATTGAGATACGGAGGAAGAAAGGTTGTATCCTTTTTTTTGCGGCTCTCTCTGCGCCTTTTTGCGGGGATTTGCCTGCCGAGGCTTTACTCTTGTTTGGGATTACGCGCGTATTTCTGATTCGGCGAGGTGAATTTTGATCAGAGTCCTTCCTGCTGATTCGACGGACGGAGAGCAGCGGAATGCCGGGGCTGAGTTTGCCGCGGAAATTCCGTTTGCCGTTTCAATGCAGATTCGAGCTGCTTTTTCAGGGATAATATTTGGAGGCTGAATTGAAAATGGGTTTTGATTGTGGGGTAAAAGTAGAATCAATATGCGGGGTTTTTTTGTGGCAAAAAATGTTATCGAGGCTGGTATAACGTTCGCGAAGAAATGATTTGTAAACGGGATGAAAAAAAACTGAATCACTAAGCAAATAGTGAATAATTCATGATGAATTAGGGGAAATTCGGGAAACAGGAGAGCGAGAACGTGGGAAGATTTACAGAAGCTCCCGAATTTTATGTGTACATATATTACATTGTTTACAATATTTGACGTATTCCATCCTAAGATCCAACGACTCGCTGCTAATCCAACATATCTAAAATGGTATCGACATAAACGCCCAGGTAACAAATGCCATCGCAATATTTATTTAACTGCATTTTTTTGTTCAATCGATCGATCCGGTTTCCCCAAAGTAGCGCGTACCGCATTAACCGCGTGAATCCGTAGTTTTCAGCAAACACCGCTTCCATTCGTCCCAGTTAATCGTTCGCCTCGCGAGCCCCAATAAAACAGCGAATAATAACGGAAAATAGCTTAACCCTTGCGGTAGTTTCCATGAGAATATGCGCGCGATTTCTCCGATAGAATTTCGTGCTCAGGAATTTTCAGCATAGTCATTACGAACAATCCTCGACAAACATTAGCCAACGGACTAACATATTTCCCCCGGCCTTTTTTTTTATCCGGCGCGAAATTTATACACGACGTTTCTCCGTCGACGGCGGACGGAAATGCCTTGCGGAAAGAAAAAAAAAACAGGAACAGGCCTCGATTTCAGGGATAATGAAAGTCAATTACCGCGCGCGGTGGTGCCTTCTTTCGGATAATAAAAGCTACGCCGTAGTTTCTCGATATCCGACTGTATAAACGAAACGCGCGCTTAATTTGTATCGCGAGTTATCGGGGCGCATTTATCGGCCCCCGGGTCCGCGTGCTTCTTTTGCGCCGCGCGGCTGGGAACTTTAATTGCGAATTAGTGCGCGGCGCCTCGGCTTCTTTTCCGAGCGTATATAGTAGTTGCTCTCTTTGCCCCCCGTCGGCGGGCGGATCTGCTTTGATTTGTGCTTCGGGTGCTAATCTGAAAAACTCAATCATCGGACGAAGTACTGGGGATGGCTTTGATGTTTATACATTATAAAGAAGTCGGGAAGACACTTAGACCAGTTTATTCGTGATTAAGTGTCGGTGGGAAGTAGCTTCGAGTTATGCTTCGAGGCAGCTGGATTGCGTCAATAAATGGGTAGTTTTTTAGTGTTACTTTAAAAGCCAATCGCTATTTGTCACTTTGACGTAGTAGTTTGATAACTAAACTACTCCTCGAAGGAAGTTACACTTGATTAAGTCGAGAAGATAAGGCTTATACTTTTGATAATTACAAATTGAATCGAATGGAGATTCCGCAGATTCTCGGCGACTACAAATCAAAAGTAGTTAACAGTTAATTATTTGACAAAAACTCGTATATCATAATAATGAAAGACGTCAAAGCACAAACTAGTTACATTGCTTTGACGTCAATGTAAATTATGAACTTTCAGCGCAAAATATAAGTTCAATTCCCAAAATTAAAAGAAATCTGCCAGGACGAGAAGCACATCGCTCCTGGACCACTTATCGGTGCACTTAACCGCAGAATTTCGCGAGCAAGTAGACAGCCGCTTGGCATTCCTCGTCGCACGTGCCGCGCGACCGCCTACTCCGCGAGGCTCGCCGCTAAAATTAGAAATATCCCGGCGGCGGCGGCAGCGGCGGCGCGTGCAGTGTCCGAAACGAGTTCCCGCGCGCCATTACCCGGGCAATAATCCCTCGCGTGTCGCGGCGCGACTCTCGATGCGCCGCGAGGAGGATCATCATCGTCGTCTTTGGCGCGCGGCGAGCTAAACGCGCCGACGATTAACGGTATACCAGGCCGGCGCGCGCGCGGGCAGCTGCTGCCACGACTCACTCGGCGCCGCTGAATTACGCACGCGACCGCCGGACCGCCTGTTATTTTGCCGCGGGGACGAGAAAGGGGAGTCGGCGGTGGTGAGTTGCGCGGGGGACGGGGGAAGGATGGGCTTTTCGCTTGTTGTGTATGCAAAATTTTAGAAAACACGCTGTTTGCGAGTGTTTTTCGAAACTTTCGGGTTTTCACGAGATTTCGGAAGTGCTTTCTAAACAGACGGAATTATCAAGTTTTACTTTTCTTTAAATGATCACTTGAATTTTCACATATTTAATTTGCACGGCAACATAACATTTTTCAATACAAGGCACCGATGACTCAAAACTTTACAATGTTCCCTTCTCCGTAAATAACATTTCCAGCAGTAGAAAACACTAATGAAAGGTCGCTACTGTACATTTCTATTTATCTTCCAACTGGTTATTATTGAAGAAATAATTACGAATGCAGCGGCAATCACGTGTAAGAGCTTGAACTTCCAAGCGGTGATTTCTTACACTCTCTTCTAAATTACTATGTATATCTTCACCGCTACACTGCACTGCGAACGAGATGACGAGGAAAATTATTATCGCATCGTTAGCTCGGAAAAGCTCGATATTTTTAGCGACACGAATATTTTATTTTCCAGATTAATGTATTATGGAGCCGAGGAAGTTTCGATTGCGAAGTAATCGCGGCATGAAGTTCTTATCGATGAAAAAAGGAAGTACGTCAATAAAATATTACAATCTCGAAAACTACACGGGATAAGGAGTTTTATCTTCGGAAATCTATATTCGTTTACGAGGTACTTAATCCGGCGATTCGAAAAATAAACAATCGAGAACAAGTTCTGGATATCTGTTAAAATCGAAATTAGATGCGAACGCCGGCTGTTTATTACTTAATCAGCCCGCTAATCTCAAATAATTGGGTTAAATCCAAGCAGCTGCATAAAAACATCGGCTCCGCGTCTTACGCGAAAATTATCTCCAACCAAATAGCGCCGATAGCTTAAACTACGTGCAGTCGCAGTTTAAAATTAGCCTTTACACCTCGAGGAAAATCAGCAGCTGCCTTATAAATACATTTTCATTAAACGCCGTGTATAACGTTCCTCCGAAAAAGCAAAGACGAACCGGTTAATTAAATCCTTCCGGTTAATGAGCTTATCCGCGAGAGCTCCTCCGGCTTGATAACTCCATCGCCTCGACGATTTCTCGGCGACAGTTACCTCGTTACTTATGCGCATAACTGCGCGTGCGCGCGGCCGCGGCGGCTGGCTTTCGTTTTTGTCGCGTCCGCTTCAATTTGGCCGCGATCGGTAATGATTTTGCGCGTCTATTACGTCTAATTTACGCGCCCGAGTATAGCGGGAATACGAGTTTTACGGGCCGACTTTAATTAGCTTTGTACGGGGAGTCGATCGGAGGGGAACTTTGTGTGTAGGACGATTAGAGAGGCCGTGTTTTCGTAAACGCGCGATCGCGCTAATTTGCCGATTTGCTTATTGCTTATTTGGCGCCGCTTCTGCTTTTCGTTTGGAAAATAATTTCAGATACTTGGATATACAATAATAAAGATGAACTGTCGTTTTATAAAAAGCGAATAATACGACATTCATGCTTGAGCTCGAGTTTTAAACGAACCTTTAATCGTAGGATTTAAAAAAAAGGGCCACGGACGAGGCTCGAAAGTGGGTCGATATTTTCCAGGAACATAACTGAAACTTTAAACGAAACCCCAAACCGATTCGATTGCGGGAGCCGTCGAAAAAAATGTACGCCGCAATGATAAACCTCCGCGGGGCGCAAAAAGATAATGACCAGAAACAAAATGCACCGTTACGCGCGGCTTTCTCCTCGGGTGTCCGAAGTCCCCCTCCGCAAAGCAAATTTCCGAAAAGAGCGCGCCGCAAATGACACTCGTCGGGCTTTTCTCGAAAACAATATCCCGAGCGCGGATTGCACGCACTACGCCTTCTGATCGACGCGCCGTATCATTTCAAGCCCGCCTAATGGGGCCGCGCGAAAATCCATCAGCGAGGAGCGCCGAAATTGCGCGCTCGTTTTGTAATTTTGGCGTTCTCTCGCGAGAATCGTTTTTCGGATGGAAAGTGGAGTCGGCCCGAGTGCGAGTGTTAAAATGCGCTTCGAGAGGCTGGAGGAGCGTTGGTATCGAGGGCCTTTGGGACGAGGTCTATTTGTAGATATTAAAACGACTAATTGGGGAGAAACGGACAAAGTAGCCACTTGCGCTTATTGGAGTTTGGAGCAGAAGTGTCTTTTAAAACTTTACCGGTTCTTTTCTTGCTCGTTACTGTGGAAATTTGAAATTTTACATCGGCAACTTTGAAAAAAAACTTGTTCAATATTCAAGGGTCCTCCTTAGATCGACTACTTTAGCAAGGACTTTTCAATAATCTCCTCCCACCCATAATCGCTCCTTACCAATTAGTCGAGCGAACATTTTCCCAGGCGACAAATCGCGCTCCCTCGAAATTGGCCGGCGATCATCCGATTAACTCGCGACTAACGCGCGCTTGCCGTCCTCTCTAATCGAAAGCAAACGCTTAATCGGACGAGAACGCGCCGCCCTGAATCGCCAACGGGCCAACAATCGAAGGCGCGGAGGAGGAACGTCGCGCCGCGCGGTTTTGACTAAATTAAACGCGAATATATATAAGCTCTCGCTCTTTAGAAAGTTCGTTAGCGCGGCGCGCGGTCGAAAGTGCATTTTTTTCTTTAGTCGCCGTTTGCCGAGCTTTTAATCGGTGCGCGCGCAATTAGCGACCTGCGAATTATGCGCGCGAACGGCACTATCGATGCGCCACATATGGAGTTCGTGACTGCAGTCGGAGAAATAGTAATAAAGGGATTTTTCATCGCCGTTCGGTACGGTGTGCTTTGGTTTTTATTATGAGACTTTTGGGCTACTTTGTTAAGAGAACGAGTTTTGATATTCTTGGTGATAAGTTGGTTTTTAACTGGATTTTTCAGATTTTGCTACTTGATTATTTCGAAATTATGTGGCTATTTTATAACTGGGAGGATGATTAATGATTCCTCCGCGGTGAGCAACTTTTATATAAAGCAGACACTTTCTCTCGTAAATTTAAGGTTATCCACCTTTTTATTGCAATTACCACCAATTATTTCATTCCAGGCGAGCATTTTTAAGCTAATTATGAAAAAAATAGAAGGTGAGCGTCCTGTAATTGCATAATTGTCAATAATAGAAGCCTAAACTGAAAATTAACTTTTACTTTCAGATACACATATTATTAAAATCTATCCCAGTAAAAAAGTTAAAGCGACACCATAACAAGCCACTAACAGGCTTGTCGAAACGCAAAACAGTCGCTTAACTTTAATACCCCGCAGTCGTGAAAAAAAATTCGCCGGCGACGAGGCTGCAAATTAGGTCAATTGAAATGACAATCGGTGCAGCGTGTGATTACTGCCGTCGAAAAGTTTGCTCGCTCCGCGCGAGCATCTCCGCCAGTTTGCGGGCACGATCGTCTCCTTTATTAGTCGTAAAATCTTTTTAAGACCCTCTTCAAAAACTTTCCCATGGGGGTAAGGAGGTCAAATTCATTTTTTCCTTCTCTCTCTCTCTCTGTCTCTCTGTCTTTCTCTCTCTCGGGCCGGTAACGAGCTTATAAGAAAAAGGCAGCAGCCATAAGGAAGTTTGAGAAGAAGAAATATAATTGAGCGCGGAGGGGGAGAAAAATGAGCGCGTATACGAGGAAAGAATAATGAAGGGGAGAGAGAGAGAGAGCGCCGAGGAAGAAAGTACGGAGCCGCCGAACAATGGAAAACGAGAGTGAAAAATAACAATCGGCTGCAAGAAGAAGGAACAATCGGGAGGAGTTAAAGGATGCGCGATCGCTGATCGATGATGGCTGGTAGCCTTTGTGCCTTACTTTCGTGGAAGAACACCGTATTATTTTTTTAAATCACGTATAAAGTTGCACATTCTTAAATCTCCGGAATCTCCAAAAATAAATCCAATTGCAAGGCGACCTGCCAGTGCGCCGCTCGGCGCAGCCAAGTTTCTTCTCTCTAATTACTCTCGGCTGCAAGTCAAATCAAACTTTACACCACCTCCGCGCGCGCGGATCGCATCTCCATTCCGGCGCCGAGTTATGCGAGTCAGACACGCGCGAGTCTTCTTCGCTCTCTCTCTCTCTCTCAGTTACCATTGGGGGAAACTTTTAGGGCGCGAGAGTTTTACAGGGAGCCGCGGGTATATATAAGCGCGTCTGTGTGCGTGTGGGCCGAGAATTCAGTCTTTATAACGAGTAAATTACTCGGGGGGATTCTTCGCCGGAGAGTCACTTCGCTTTGAATTCGTAATTTAGAAGAGAGAGAGAGGGAGAGGAAGGCTTCCGGTGTTATTACGCGAAATTGACTAATTTCAACTTTATTGAAGTCTGACTGATTCTTATTGAAAAATCGGGAATCGGCCGCGTTGCGAGAGGGAGGTATGTATGCGAACTTCGTTCCGGGATTAATTAGTGGAGAATTTATGGAGGCTGCCAGTCACGAAGTTATTAATTATTGGGGCTCAATTGAAGAAATTGCTTCATTTCGTAATTGAAGATAATAATTAGCTGATTAATGAAGTTATAACCTACCTTTACATTTCAAGAAATTTTATTGCAAATGTTGGTTCTCCCAGTTAGCGATTACTTTGTTCAATTTACGACTAAAACCAGAAGAACATAATTTTTCTGAAAACATTTCTTTCCCACAAAGATATTCATAAATGCAATCCCTCGTAATTCACGTATTCGGCCGGCAAACACACCGCTAAACACTGACGCGCGAGGCGTGCGAGCGCACAAATCCGCAGCTGCATAATCCGAAAGATGATTTTCTAAGTCAGTAGCGCGAAGTAGGCGCAGCCGGCGATTTATGCCCCCTCGAAATGCGAAAATTTCCCCATAAATCCGCGACTCCAAGCGATCCCGCCGCGTAACTCATCCTTTACCAGCCGCCAGTTAGTTAAACGAGACATTATACGCGCCGAAACTCGTAAGCAAATAAATCCGGAGCGCGCGGCGAGCGGGCCCTTTAATATGTATATGTAGCGCTCCCCATTATGGGCCAGCGATTAGATTTACAACTCAGCCGACGCGCTCTCCGGCTCTCGATGATCGATGTCCGGTCGAGGAAACATTTTGAACGAGCCCTTTGCGCGGCGGGTCTTCCATTTTTCATCCGCTGGCCGAATCAATTCGGGGGATGCGTTTGCGATTTATCAAAGCGTCGATGGCGCATCTTTTGCGAACATCGCCAGGCAGATATAGCCGGTCGTTGCGTGGTATGCAAATGACGGGATAAAGGTCGGGAGGACGGAATCAATGGTTGATTGATTGAGATTCGGGTGTTCTGAACTGCGTTGAGTTGGATAGTTGTATAGTTTTGAAAATATATTAACTCGATTTCTTTTCTAGTTTTCGTAAGAAAACATGCAGGATTATGTTATCTTTTTCTTGAAAAAAAAAATTAAGTAGACAGACATCGATTAATATTTCAAAATTAGCCTTTCAAAGATTAAATTGAGCTTTTTCATAAAAAAATGTTTATGCACAAGAACTATAATTGCGCTTGCTTTTTCAACTGCGATACGTATCCACGTAAATTTTGAATAAATTTTAATGTTTGTTATTAAACCGAATAGCCCCAAATTGAAATTGGGATTAAATAAAAAGCACTAAACAAGCCAGCAATATCCGTCCACCCTTCCCGCTTGTTTTTTCCCAAAGCAGAACGAAAATAAAGCAATCCAAGGGTATTTCCGCGAGCAAAGTATCACTCCGGGCGGCTTTTCGAAAAAAAAAGAGAGGCTATCGTTAAATCGAGCCACTTTCCTCCACAAAGACTTTCACTCCGATGACAAAGCCGGCAAGAAACAGCGGCTATATATAATCGCCAAAAAGAAGGACTACTATACTCGCCCGCAAAAAATCATCCATTGTACTTATACACTGACGAGAGAGAGAGAGAGAGAGAGAAGAGGAAGTCCCCGCTCGGCTCTCTCGTACATCACTCGAGGCCGCGCGAGTGAATCGAATTATCGCGTAAATACGCTGGTTGTGCGCGCACTGTATGATTCGCCGGGTGATTTGTACCCCCGGAAAAAGGGGATTCTTCATTAGGGCGCGAAAGATTGACGATCGGCTGCCGGGGCGACAGTGAATTAGTGGATTGCGTATATCGACGACGCGCAACCGCCGAAGGCGTAATTATTATGCCGCGCCGAGGAAGTATTAGTCTCCGTCTCGTAAACCTTGCCGCTCTGCGCACCGCTGACGAAGTCTCCCCTCCCGGGATTGGTTTATTGAAAGGACGAGTGGATAATGCCATCGGCGTGATTAAAATACGCTCATGATCCTGGGCCGATATCCGCCGCTGGATTATATGAGCTAATGTTTTCTTCTGGGCCTGGTGTCTTTGCCCGGGAGATTCTTGGAGGATGAACGCTCGCTTGGCTTTTTGCGGCGAATAACTTTGTAATGAAGAGGCCTGGGGTGCGTTTTTCTCTCCCGTGAGTTTTTAATTTATTTTTCGCGGGCACTGATTACACTGAATTTATATACCTTCGGTAGAAAATGGAAAGTATTAAAGATGATTTAAAAATGGTAAATGTCTGTTTAAGTAGAAAAAGATAGGTTTGGAAAGACTTGTTCATCCACACTTGACTTTAGTTTGACGTAAATGTATACTAGTTTAATGTTTTTATCAAATAATTAAATAACATAAAAAATAAATTTCCAAAATTTAATGTGAACATTGGAAAATGGAAGCATTCAATTTTCAGTTTCATGCTTTATTCACAGCAACTTCTCCCACAAAACAACTTTCTCAATATTTTCCCCTTAATAAACTCGGCAATTCTTTCGAAATCCAAACATCAAAGCAGATTCGAGCGAAATGACAAAAACTTTCCCGCAGTCAGCGCAATTTTCCTATATCAGTGCGCACACCGCGGCGTATCGAAGTATCGAGGCATCTCCCGTCGAATCGTCGCGCGGAAATCCAATTTTCCGCAACGTGGAAAGCGACATTAAGCCGGACGCAGATATATACTCCTCGGTCACTTTTACGAATTTACTTCATTCGAAATCGCGTGAATAATGAATCCGACGACGTTCCGCCTTCGCGATTTTCTTTTCCGTCGCTCACACTGACAGTCCTTTCACTTTCGGCGACGTCTCTCTCTCTCTCGCGCTTTTTCCTCGTCCAGCGGAAGAGAACGACGAACGTATCTCTATTTTTCTTTTTTTTTTGCTTCTCGCGAGCTGCTTTGCGACAAAGAGCTCGTGCATTCTTAATGCGCTCGAGTCTAGCCGGAGATACAAATTTCATGCCGTTCGAAAATGACCGAGCGTGAAAAGTTTCTTTCGCGAAAAGGTGACGACGGGGCGATAAAGTTTTACGACGCTGTTTATGCCTCAATGGAATAAGAATTGACTGTTATTAAGTTTGTCAACCTGAATAACGGAGATGATGCGAGAAAGCTTAAGTTATGACGATAACTTTTCTATAGAAATTTGTAATTTCGATCTGCTTGATGAAAGAGGCGAAGAAGTTTTTTATTAACTCGTTCGTGCTTAGTCATTATTATTACGCACACATTTTGTAAACATTATGATTTTTTTCGAAATTCACCTTATCATAAAAACACTTTACGACCAATTAGAAACCTCACTTTCAGTCCATAACCTCCTCAATAATTCACCTCGCTAATAACCGATAAATTAAGAGCGAGAAACTAATTAACCATTGTCCGTTTTACACTCGTTCCAGTAATCGTTCGAAACCCCCCGCTACGTAGAAAAGAACCATCAGGCCGCCGTTAACTCCGCGGCGATCCTCGCATCAAAAGTAAAAGGAAACTGTCTCCTCCAATTTTCCGAGCGCGCCGCGGAGGACGATTTCGAAAGCGAGAGCGGAGATGGAAAAGAGACGTGTGCGTCTGTCTCCCCCGCTGCACTTCTCATAATTTGGAGAAAGTTCCGCCGCTTATTGTATGTGAATATAGAAAATGCGCCGGTTTTCAGGAATAATTCGCTGATTTTTTAGCGGAGAAGCGAAGAGGCGCGTTTCACTGTGGGAAAAACTATTAGCGAAGAATTTCTGCCGGATTTGAAAATTTGAAGCGCTGGGAACGAGGAGATTTCTGAAAGTTTTACTTCATTGCAAAATTTATTTCTGGAGAAAAGGAGACTGGGGAGAAAATTCTAGGCAGAATGTAGGGAGGTTAAAGTTTTAAAAAATTAATTTTCTAGCTCTTTCGGCACTTAGGATAAAATGTTGAATAAGGTTTTCGGGAAATGAATTTAGGAGGCGCAAATTACCTTGTTAAAATTGTGCAATTCAGCACTTCAATTTCACATATCCTTCGTACGAAAGTCAACAGCGGAAAATAAAACAATAAATAAATCAATCACCAATACCGCACATTCATTTTCTACGACTAATAATCGAATCCAATTCAAACTCCCGCGTAACGCAGTTATCGAGCTCCTTTTCAGGAAGGCTACAGTAAAATTATGACCGCTCGACCGTTCATCGTTTTTCCCGTCAAGTTGGCCGCCGCGCGCGAAATAATAATCGAATCAAGTCGCGCGTTCATTATGAATAGCCCGACGCCAAGTCGAGTTTCGGCTATCCGATTGGGTTTGGCGCTGCGCTAATTGCTCCCGAATGGACTTGTCGAACGCGTATTTCCGATGCGGCTTTTCGAAATTAGGATGTAGGAGGAGGCCAACTTTTAATGAACACCGCTGACTTTCGTGTAGCGGTGATTGCGTTTTCCGAGTCTATTTTCGCGGCGGCTTTTTTTTTACTGCGAGAGCCGCGGAAAGTTGAAACTGCTGGACGGCTGGATGTCCGTTAGGGAGGGAAATTGATTTTGAAGGAATTTAAAAATTTTTACTGTTACGCCGGGCAAAAATCCCAAAAAAAAAAAGTTGTTTTATTGGAAAATTTTAACTGTGCTTCACAGCTATGTTAACGAGATGCTTTTTATTTACCCGGCAGAACAGATTTAATTCTCTTCGTTATTCAAACATTCGGTTCATTAAAATTAACGTTGCTACAGTTTACTTCGAAAGTAAAAAAAGCTCGCTGTACACATTTTTTGACGAAATTTTTAAGTATAGTTTCGTGCAATTAGAACGTAAATTTTTGTAATACAATTCAAAAGCCATTATTTCTACATCTAGAAAATATTGAAATTCCAATTTAGAAAGTTTCGCGTTACATGAATGTATCATACTTAGGGAGAACAAAAGATTTCTACCGTTACACGACGCTCTTACGAAAACCGCGTAATCCAAAGTCAAAACAATAAAAACCGTCATCATCGTCGCCCAAAATTTCGCGCTCGAAAATGATCTTGCGACAAAGCTTCTTGTTCCCCGCCTCTCGAAAAAAGTTCGCTCTCCGCGGCGACAATGCCGAGGAGATTAGATAATTTTCTTCTGCCCCCCCATCGGCGAGGCTCTTTTTTCACGAGCTCGTTTAAAACGCATTAGGAAATATTGTCGCGGACAAGGGTAATGACGACGAGAGGAAAAAGTGGAAGGTATACGGCGAAGGCAGAAGTCGTTAGTTCCGCGACGGTCGGCTGATATGCCCACCTGCGCACGCAAATAAGTTCACCGGGCGCCTGGAAAAGTAAACTTGTCAGCTGAAAGTGTACATTTGTTTGGATAGGATGAGATTTTTCCAATCCTAATTTTGCAGTATTTCAAGGGTCAATTCCAAAAATTTTATAAATTCGTTTAAAACCACAGAGAAAATGTAAATTTCCTAAAAACATTCCCCGCACACCAGCATCCTACCGTCCCGACAGCCGCGCAAAAACGAGAGATAAAGCCTTTTCCCCACCCCCGCCTCCCGCTTATAAACACATCATCCAAGGCTGCAGGCGTCCCGCCTTACGGTCAATTATATCTCCCGCGAGGCTCTCCGCGGAGAGCTGTCGCCTCCGAGAAATCGCGCGTCGTAGCCGAAGAAGAAGGAGAAGAAGAAGAATAGCCGGAAAAAATATTACGAGCCGCCAAGGCCTCTCCTCGCTGACAATGAGCCCTTCTCCCCGACTCCTCCGGAAGGCGCTAAGCAGCGGAGATAATCGCCCGGCGATTATCCGTACCCGAGGAATATTACGCCTGGTCTTCAAGCGCGAACTTTATCGCCCCGGCGATCGTCGCGCGGATATTTTCAGACCGGGATAAGGAGGAGGATTACGTCGTCGGAGAGAGGCGACTGGCTGACGCTCGATTGCGGCACGAGTGATTTTCCAGGTTTTCGCTGAATTCCGACTGATTGCCTTCGCGGGGATTCGCTCGGTACTGCGAAGTAGATTGGTATTAGGCAGTAAAAGGCTTTTATCAAGCATAAGTTTAATCGGGTCCACGAAGATTTATTTACACTCGCGTAGCTCCGTCTACTTACCGCACTCGTCTGAGAGGCCTCTCTCAAAGACGGCCGCCGCGCGCGGCTAAGCGACTCGCAGGACAGGTGCGGCACGGCTCTCGCGGCTCGTAACGGTCTCGCCCACGCGCGGCGCATGCAAATCCTCGTGGCGACCCTCTCGAGGTCGCGCGAGCAGCGTAAAGTGCCCGGTTCTTCTCTCTCCCGGCGTTGTTATTGCGCGCGCGAACCGCGCATTACGAGAGGCGTTATTACGACTGCCGCGCGCGGAGAGATAGGAGAGCCGGGATTCGGAGGAGCGCTGCTTGATGGGGAAGGTGGACGAGCGGGATTTCGGGTGGGGAGGAGTTTGCGGCTTCCGTGGGAATGGTGCAAGTTTTTCGAAAAATCATTCGTTTATTCAACTTGTGCTTTTGCGAATTTGCGGAATCGATTGGGGTGGATCTTCGACGGTACAGGTCATTTCTTAGACAAAATAAAAGATACTTCTCTCAACGTTTTGTCAATTAGAATTGAGTTGCGTAGTAATGAGATTTTTTGAAAATTCTAGGGGAAAGTGATGTTTGGAAATATTTTATTTTTCGCGTGCACCAATTTCCCTTGCATGTTTGCTCGATGCACAAAACGCCGAGACACGTGACTTGTTTTTTTTGACTAAGGAAATTACGATGTCTTGTAATTTTAATTAATTATTTATATTAACTGTCATAAAAATATCTATAAATGAGCAAATATTATACAAAAATTATAACCAAAACACTACAAAATAAAGGGTCAATGACCAAACAGAAAAAAAAAACTTTATCACCATTCACCCATTGTACCATTATTACCCCAATTCACTCTCACGATAATAATCCGCTTAGAAATCCGGCAACAATTAATACATAAGAAAATGACCGGCGCCTCTGCCGTTCGTCGCAATTGTATCCAGCCTTAACAAAAACCCGGGCGGACTTTCAGGCAACAGACAGTATTGTCCTCGGCCTGTCAAGGCGTCGCGACAGGTCGAAAATAAACGGGGAATCTCGTCACGGAGGCGTTTACATCGTCGCGCGAACACAAAAGCCGGTAGCGGAAGATTTAAAGCCGAGCGAGTCAGTGGCCTCGCGCAATAAGTCTGCCGCTTCGCGCAGACCGTCGTTATTACGAGCGGTGTCTGCCCGCGCAGTGAAAGTACGTGCTCAAGGTCGCGAGTGAACGAAGCCGAAAAATTGGAGGTTGGACGAAATTGGGGGGCAAAAAAAAAAAAAACAGTGACGGATTGCGTAAACTGATGGTCTACTTGGGACCTCTAATTTTTGGGCGTTTCGTCGTGTTACTTTTTTGATTAAGCAATATTCTATCCATTTTAAGTAAAATTATTTGGTGTATTAAGTAAATAAAAAGGACAGCTATTATGAACTTTTACTTTCCTTAATATTGGATTTTATCAATCCATTACATACTAAATGTGGGATAATGCACATAAACAGGGGACTATATTTTCATAAATCACGTTGAAAATTCAAAATTAATGATAATAAGTACCGCATTATCAGTGTAATTATACATTACAACTTCCGCAACTTCTACTTTAACTTGAATTTTGAGAGAAGCGCGCAGACGATACTTCGATAATAACTCGTTAAGTGGCAATTAGAGAGAAAATGTATAATTATGCTGCCCATATACTTTGGAAGCATATTACTTTAAACGCACACTTCACATCTCCATAATTGTTCGCAATTGTTTTTACTTGCCTTCAGTCAATGTTATTATTGCGAGAGTGCTAATATATAAAGCTTAATTTACGATTGCCATTGCATTTATGTAATCGTAAAAGAATCATTGCTGCACTGGTTCATCTACGCTTTAATAACGACGATCAGTCTAATGTGCCAAAACCTATTCTAAACACGGAGATCTCACTTAAAAAACAATAGTCTTCTCAACCCCTCCGAACATCCCTCTGCACCGAGAGAAACTCAAACCTCCAGACCCGAGCGAAAGGCACACCTGCGCCGGCTTGTTTCGGGGCCTCTCTCTCTCTCGTCAATGATGCAAAGACGCGTCAAGGGACACACGCGTCGCCGGGCCTCGTTAATAATACCGAGCCGAGCAGGATCAAAGCTTCCACGCCACACTCGACTCGTTCTTTGAACTTGGCGGCCGCTTCCGCTTCGTCGGGTCGCCCGGAAATTTCGCGGCATAAGTTCGCCGCGACGAGGAGGAGCTGCGGGGCTTTGAAGCGAGCGGTGCTTTTTGGGCGGGGCGGGAGGCTCTGCGGCTTTGACGATTTCGCGTTTCTGGCAGCGGGGATGAGGTTTAATTGGATATATGTATGGATGTGGAGATGTTTTTTTTTTTCTAAGATGTCGAGTTGAGTGATATGCTGATACTTCGGAAAATATTGAATCTTTCACTGGGACTTCCTTTATTTATACTTTTGGCAGCAAATCAAATGTCAGAGATTTTTATACGATATAAATAAATGCTGTGATCACTATATAAAGTTTGATCGTATTTTAACGCCCATACCGTTGAAGATTAAACAGATCGAATTATAAAGTCTTTTCGTCAGCTTAATTCAATTCAAAAGTTCTTATTCAAATAACTCCCCCTAGAATTCAATTATAAACTTGGCCGATACATCTAAATTGACTAAAAATTCAATAAAAGTTAAAAATTTAAACGGCTTCGCCTCCTTTCATTCATCAACTCGACATCGAACTACGTATAAAGTCAGACGATACAAATGAAAATGCCAACAAGAAAAAAAAAGAAAGAAAATAGCGCTCGACCAAAAGCCACGACAAGTTAAGAGATAATCCATCTAAGCATCGTTAAGCCTCGTACTCCGACGTGTTAACACGATCGAACGCAGCAGCTTCTTCTCCCGGCGCCGAAAAAACGAGCTAAACGTAAAAACAATTCTAATCTCTTCTTGCAATATACTGGAGGGGGGAGGGACGAGGGAGTTCTAGTGTGCATCGGAAACCGTTTGTTCCGAACGGTTTATCCCGCGCGGCGATCGAATGCCTGGGCATCTAAGGAAAAACAATTTAGCCAATGTCGGATTCGAGAAGAACACGGAATGACGAGGTAGAAACGGCTTCCTAAAAGCGAATCCACTCGGCGCTCGTTTTCATGCAGCTGCTGTTTTTTTTTTCTTCTTCCTCTTCTTCTTCTGCGGGCATTGATTTTTATGCCTCCGCGCGCCGCGCGGTTGCTTCCTTCGCTCGCGTCGGCGCCGCGGACCGAGATTCTACGACGATATAAACCCGCGAGTATCGGCCGCTCCTCATCGCCGACTCGAGCAGAGAGAGCGAGAAAAATGAGGAAGGATAGCGAGCGGAGTGCAACGGAACTGATTCAACAGCCGAGGATGAAAGGTTGGCCGTGTAACTTTCTGGATGATGAGAACTAAGTATTTTTAGCGATCACTGATGGTTTTGATATTTTGCGGAAAACGTGCTTTTATCGCTTTACGAAGTGTAATATTAAAGGAAGTAAAACGGAAATCAATTCTCTTTGGATTTTACTTTATATTCAGATTTCTGAATGTAAATTTACTACTAAAAAACCAACACTTTTTCGGCTCAATTTTATGTTTAAACTAACAGTGGGTGGTACAAAAAGAAATTTCCTCTTTTCTAAAACGGCGCTCCAAATCACTCGAAAGCTAAAAAAATTTTCCCGGCAAACCCGCAAAAACAGACTCCCGCGGCGAAAGCAAAGCGTCCCCTCTCAATTCTCGAAAACGAAAAAATGCAAATTCCTCCCACTCGTCTGGCGGTGGAAAATGAAGTCAGTCGGGCGAAAGAAGCAAAGCAGCGTAGTCGAGAGAGAGACAAACTGTTATTGAGGAAAGCAAATGAGCGAGTCGCGCACTTTGCCCGACTTACTCCCGCGTAGGAGGTCCCCGGTGCTTTATCTCATCGGCCCCGTAATCGAGACATCTCGTCTCCTCTATGAATAAAACCGAATCGACGTTGCCGGCTCCCCTCCGACGGCGCGGCGACTCCCACGACTCTCTGCCGCTTCTTCTTTTTTTTTCGGCCAGGCTTTATTGCGCTCGAAAGCGTGCAATTACGCCGAGCGCACGCCGGGCAGCTCCCGTTCAAAAATACCGCGACGATTGATATCGAGAGCTCGCGGGAGGCAATTTTGAGGCCGGGAGAGCCTTTTTAATTACGGAGGCTGATTATCCGTTATACTCGGCCGGCGCGCGCGGCCGATGAATTATGAGGGTTGATAATTGAAATGGAAACATTGTTGGCCGGCTTGTGCAATTGCGCTCGCGGCAAGTAGACTGCGGCCAACGTCCGAGTCACGAAGCTCCTCGGGATGCAGTGTATTTTTTTTCTTTTTCAGGCTGAGGTTTCTTTCTTCGGTGTCAATTGCCGGGAGGATATGGAGGTCAGTAAGGATGAAGTCGAAGTTGCCGGCTTTTTGAAGCACGGACGAAAGTAAGAGCTACGGGTTTCGATTTGAGATTTAATTTGATATTGTGTTTTAATTGCTTTTGATGGTCGTAAATTGTTCGGCTTTGTAAGTGGAGTTGCTCGATACATTTATTAAGAAACTCATTTGGCGAGCGTTTTTCGCGCTCCGTTTCAGAGATTTTATTCTCCTTAATGCATGTAAAATTCGTTTCGCTGCTTATCGATAATAACCTGATTTATATGATTTGAAATTAATGTAAAAGATAAGTACTGCTTTTAGTGCATTAATAAGTCGCGATGGATACGAAAAAGTTGGAATATCAAGCCAAAGAAATTCTTGCTGAATAGTTAAAGTAGCCCTGTATTTTTTTAAGGAATAAAAGCTTTCTGGAAGATCGAGTAGAAACTTAAACTATTATTCCGAAAACGGCGATTTTTCAACGGGGAGAGAAACTTTTGATTTTACGATAGCTCCTTCGAGAGAATTTATTCTTCATGAGTTGGTCGATCTTTCAGATACTCATAACTCCAAGTGAAAATTGAATCCTAGACCTCCAATTTGAGAAGTCGAAGCACTTTCTAACCCGATTGGATCGAAGTTTATACCCGATCGAAAATTGGAATTTTCAAAAAAATCCGAACGTTATTTAGACTTTGAATTTCATGTTATAAGTAAATAACTGATGTAGAAAGCGTTCTTACATAAACTCTATTTAATTTCGAAGCTAAACATTGTCTACATTCAACCAGATTCCCTCACATGCATGCACAGATACGCAACAAAGTTCAACTTCAATACTTACGTCGCAAAGATGAATTAATTAAGATACGACTGACGCGACTTACCTGCAACAGAAAAGAAAACACCCGTTAATCAATTACAACTTTATAAAACACTTAAACAACAATTCCACCCGAACCCAAACCACAAAAACAAACACTCGCTCTCTCCCCGGCTTACGGGGCGATGCAATCACCTCCCGCGCGAGCCCGTAAAAACCGTTAAAAAAAAACTGCTTTCCCCCGGAAAAGAAGGCCCGCTGCAGCAGCAGCGGCAGCAGCACCCACGCCGCCGCTCGTAAATCAATCGAGATCGCGCGACCCGACAAGCGCGCCTCGCCGACAGGTAGGTGTGCTCTCTCTCGCCGCTTGCGCAGGAACTGACCCGGCTAAGGTCACTGACAGATCGGCCGCCAGGCGCGGATAATCGTGTCAAGGGCGCGCGACGAGATAAAGCCGCGGGTGTGAGGGATCGAGACTTTTTCGCAGGAGAAATGGGCTTTTTTGGGGTTTCTTTTGGCAGAGGAGGATTTTACATGAAATTATGTCCAGTAATTGATTTACTGGACTAGATAGACTTTCTTTTTAGGTGCTTTGTGGCTGTTTACTCAAGTGTCGTAAGTAAGTCAAGGCGGAATTTTCGAAATCTTCTTGAACTTTAAACGAGTGAATCTGCCAATTTTTATCAGTTCTTTTGCGAAGTATCACGAGGAAAGAACGGCGACGAAAATTGTTCATTTATTCTAGCGAGCTTAACTACAGGTTTCCTTTGAAGAGACAATTTACAAGTGCTTGTTAGTGAAACTTGATTCAGCTTCTCAGTGTGTAAATTTAGATCAGCTACAGAAGCGTTATCTTCCACCATTTACATGTTAAAAACTCTTTCCCAGGTCGTAAATAAGGTATGTAAATGGGTTTTTAGAGTCGCCCGTATTTAATATGATTTTGTATGCAAACACGTGTAATGAAGTAGGTAGGAGACGCGAGGATATTTAAATGGCTTTGATGAATCTTTTATTTAAGCAAATGAGCTGTCAAAATATCAGATGCTTTTACATACTTTTTTCTAGATATCCGACGAAAATAGCATTATAGAAGGAATATAATGTAGAAAAAAATTGGTACTCCGATCAATCAACAGATCTCAAGGAACTTATTAAATCAACGAATCTAATTTCTGGTGAAGTAACACTTTACAAAATTAAATTTTCGTAAAACAGTAAAATCTTTGTTGGTTTTTTTTTTCTTAAATACGTTTTTTATGGACTTGTTTATGTCCTATTTCTTTGGAAAGAAATTAAGATATCTTTTAATCTTTGTTCATAAAACGGTCTGTAAAATACAAATAAAGATAAAGACTGTCAATTTTAGGTCGAACGCATCATAAAACCAAAATTCCCCGCATCGCCATTCAAAGCCGAGCCAACAAAACCAGCACTTACCGAATTTCGATATTTCCCATCTGCACGCTAACAAATGACGGAGCAACACGTCGTTCCTCGAAGCGAGATCGCACTTAAAATTAATCCCGCGCCGCCCGGCGCGTTTTTCCCCTCGAGATTACAGGGGAAAAGTACAAAAGGCAGGCATACACTCCGGCGCAGCATTACGAACCAATAAAATCCCGATAGCAATCTCCCTTCCCTCCGTTCGTAAGGCCTCTCATGCCTACGTCCGGGCACAACGATACCGATCGATAAGGATCGCCGGAAGGCGGCTCTCTCGCTCTCCTCTCTTTCTCCTCGGCGCGAAAATATCGGCCAGTCGTCGAGTGCATGCCCCCGGGGGGAGAAGCTGTTCCGCGCATGCGCGCTTTTTGAGTGAGAGGGGGGTTTTGTTAGAAATCGGCCGCGGGCCGTTTAGAAAAGAGACACATAACCGGTCGCGCGGAGATTGAAATTTATGGAGGCGCTGGTAATGCGCGAAAGCACATCTCTCTCCCGAGGGGAGGCTTCTCCTCCTCGCGACGATTTGCCGATTCTCTCGTTACCGATTTGTCCTTACCTACTTTCGCGATCGATCGTCGCCGCGTCTGTCGGGGCTTTTTTCTTTTCTTTTCTTTTCTTTTTTTTGCGTCGAGCGCGAAATTACACGTCGACGTAAAGGCAGCTCTCGGCTGCAGCTGCCTTTTTTTCTTCGAGCTCCGCGGCTTTCTCTCTCCTCCGCCTCGTTTTTTGCGATATCGCGGGGAAAATTTTTAATGCACCCGGAAGAGAACGGATGCGGACAGCCTCCGCGGGCCCGTAAGGATTAAGGATTCCTTCCGAGGACGGGAGGGAATTATTATCCTCGAGTCGTGCCTCCTGCTGCTCATTAGGCAGCGGCCGGGATAACTATGATTTTCGTGAGACTTCGTTTTCGATCTTGGTATACTTCAATGATGCTTCGGAGATGCGATTTACAATGTTGGAAGTTTCCTCGGCGATGGCTTATGGCCTCAGGGATTATACCGGGTATTTCCTTCTTCCCCGAGGTACTGCGTTTAGCTGTTGAATAAAATATTTCTTTTCCTTTTAGTTCTAACGGAATGTTTTCCATTTTCCTTCGGCTGAATCTTTTATAAGCTGAAAACTTCTCGCTCGACTTTCCGCTTCTTCTGTTTTAAAAACTCCACTTTTCGAAGTGTACGTTTCGATTTTACTGTATATGATACAGTAAGATAAAGATATTACAATCGCATACCAGGAATAGTACATCGATTAACCTTAATTACACGAGATCCACGAATCTCATCTCGAACAAGAAGCTAATAATTCTCTCCAAGCTATTTCATCCTCCACCGAGAATTCTCCCGAGCTCCATCACCAGGAATAATCCCCATCATATAAAAACCACAAACAGAGGCAGATTTTTCCCGCGCACAACCCGAGCACTCAACACCCGGCATTAAACATCCGCGGCGAAGCGACGTAAAAGTTTTCCAGCCTTTGCTCGCGTATCGCTGAAATCGGATTTCGCGAAGTTTACGGGTTCGATGAACCGCCCCGCTCTCGTCATCGATCACCTCGCCGCGGCTGTGTGCAGACCCCTCGAATCGTCGCGTCGAGCGTCATTCGAGGATTTTACGATTCATCGGCCGCGTTTTAAATCGAGGCGTTCCTGCGTCCGGAATTAACGTTGATCCTGAAAATTTTGCACCGCTGCTTTTTAGGGCTCTTAGTATTAGTTTACCTAAAACGAGTGGTAAGGCTCAATCTAAAAAGTCAATTCAGTTTTTCGATTTTCGCAAAGTGTCAATAGAAATCCAATTTCAGCGAGTACGTCAGTTATCGCGTTACCCCCCGATAAAATTTTCGCGAATAAACGCGTCGATACGAAAATTGTTCTAAAACCCGTCTGCCGTTACGGAGTCCGCGAAAAATCGAACGTATCTGGGATCGTCGAGCGCGTTTACTGTTTCCAGCTGGAAAATTTACCGAGCGAACGGTCGTCCCCGGGCTCTTGTAAAATGCAGAGAAACGTCGACGTCGAAGCGAGAGAGAGAGAGAGAGAGAGCCGGACTATCGAGCGCGTCCCGCGAAAATAAATAATCGCCTCATGCATAATTCATCGACGCCGAACGCGAGGCCCCGCGGTTCGGGACACTTTTTCGTGTAAAGCGCCGTGTCGTATACGCTTTTCTCTTCCCTTTTTCTCTCTCTCTCTCTCTCTCTCCGGGCTTGATTGATCGCGTATTATATCCGAGCCGTGTATTATTATTCCGAGCTTCGCCCCGGCCGTCTGACGCGGATAATTATTTGCCGATCGGGCCGGTTGACTTAATTGCCGGCCGATTCGTCGCCGTTGTACGATTTCGCCCCGATAATTTCTCGTTTATATTAATCGTTCGATCTTCGGATTGGTCGTAGCAAGTTTGTGACGCCGAGCGGTGTCGCTTTAATTCGGGAAAAATCGGGCTCTGAATTATGCAACGTTACACAAGGAGTGTCTCACTTCTCGCTCGCACTCGAATCCCCTCCGAAAAGAGAGTAGACATTATCGACACTTGTTAGACCAGGCACAATATCCAGAACGCGCGCCGTCGCGAACTCTCCCGTGGAGCGCCACTCCGCTGCAGGTGCAATAACGAAGTGGAAAATTATTCCGGGCATATTATGTGTGTCCTGCCGGCGATCCTCGCGAGATAGGCGAGCGTCGCGCTCGTAAAGGCTCCCGAGCGAGGGGAGCGATCCGCCAGGAGATGGCTCCTCTGGCCTTCGAGTTACTCCGGCATTTTTAAGTAGTTTTTAATTAGGCGCTAATGCCGGCCGGCATTTGCATCGGGCGACGTTCCCGTTAACGAGACGGTGTAGTTTGCATTTTCTTCTCCCCCTCTGCCCTCGGAGAGGGGATCTTTCTCGTTCCGAGGGATAAAAGCGCGCGTATATAATGGGCGAATTGCCGTGTCTCGCTAAGCGCTCGTCGATTCCGTCGATAGCCTGCGCACAATGAGAGCTTGTAAACACGCGCTCGAGCATAAATCAAACGAGCCGTCTGTATACTTGTGCGTCCAAGAGCAGCGCGGCCGCGTACCACTTCGCAAAATCGAATCTCGCGCACCATCCAGCGACGGGATACGTATAAGCTAAAGCTACCGAAAGACATAAAATGGCCGGTCGCAGGAAGCGGCCGCGCATAAACCAGCGAATTCCCGAGGGTCATAGCTTCCGCGGACTCGGCGCGGGCAAAAACTACACCAGATAGCGATCGGCGGCTCATCTCTCTCTCTCGTCACCGCGCCGCGCGCGCGCGCGCGAAGTGACCGGTGCGAAACCGCGGCCGTGCAAACGGTATATGTGCGGCCGCGGCGCGCGGCAAGTGTACATAATACGCGCGGCGGCGGCGGCGGCGGCGGCGGCTCGCGCCGCGAGAGATAAGATCGAGCCAGCAGATAAAGGAGCCAAGCGCGAATACGTCCGTCGAACGTGTGTATATATGCGCGATCGCGATATCGGAGTCGAGGGGGGTAAGAGTGACCCACTAACCGAGCTGCCTAACGTCGCTCGCTCTCTCTCTCTCTCTTTCTCTCTCCTCTTTCTTGCCTCGCGAAGCATGCGGCTAATTCGTTGGGTTTTTGCGAGAGAGCGAGAGAGAGACACCTGATGCTTTTTTGCTTCGGGAGAAAACTCGCTTGATTTGTGTGAGGACGCGGAAAAGTCAGGTGGCGAGGGGCTTTTGATGAGGCTCAGAGTTTTAGAGATTGTAGAATATTTGAGATGAGTGTTTTCTGGATATTTTATGATTTTTTTTTCACTGTTCTAACTTTGAAGTGACTTTTTTCGCGAGAGAAAATACTGCTTAAAGTTGACAATGCATAATGCGAATTTCCCGACTTTCCATTCGAGCGGCGGATTCGTTCATTTTTAAAACGGCATGCAATTCCAAGTTTTTGTAAAGAAGCTTAACGTTCCGCTCCAAATTTCGACGCCTACTTGATTCATGAAAGACGTGATTTTGCGCAGAATGTTAAATCCACTGCACACCGACTCTTCTTAAGTTTCAAACTCCGGCGAAGCTCGGCACTTTAAATTTTCAAATTTCAATCCTAATATGTACAAGATACAAACTTTCCATCCGTAATCCGCCTCGAAAGCGTACAAAATAATGCCTCGTACACGCCGCGGGAAGATCCGAGGGAAATTTCGCGGATATTCCCGGCGTCGAACGTATAACGGGCCAAAACCGAAGCACCGAGGAAAAGTAAACAGAGAACGAAGTGCGTGCATAGATTTCTTTTGCCGCGGAGGTAATGCTGCCCGCGCCTATACTTTATGCGCTATATAGTTAAAATGATGGATAGACCGTCGGTGCGGATATATCTATCGCAAGAAACGCGAAAAATTGAATACATAATTAAGGAGAGTAACGGGGCGCGGAAAAACTTCTGCATCGCGTTTACACCTGCCCTTATACGCGAGAACCCTCTTCCCGTTATTTTCCATAGTAGCGGATTTTCTCGAGAAGTTACCGCGGGCAAAAACGTTTTCTCGTCGATTTTTGTTTTCTGAAGTCAGATTTAGAAAAGCAACAATTGCGTCTTAATAAACTGCCGCCTCGTTTTGGAGATAACTCATCAAAAGCGCTCCTAAACCCGAACAATTTCAGCCATCATTTTGCATTATCCTCGATCCGACGCTCGGGTCTAAATTCTATTTTTTCCCGGGCCGCCTTTGCATTTTCTTTATCTCGAGCGGCGCTCGTTTTTCTGCGCCGGGCGATAACTCGCCGCTTAAAAATAGCCGCGTTATCGGCGTCCATCTCTTTCATACGTATACACAAGCCTGGACTCCCCGATTTCGTATCCCGTTTATAAAGAATTCATTAGGAGCGAGAGAGAGAGAGAGAGAGAACGAGCCTTTTGTTTTCTTTTGTATATACTTTCTGGGCTGCTTTCCGCGAAGCCACGGAGCGCGAGGGTTAATGTTGTGTGTCGCCAGAGAGGGATAATTGGCCGGCGCGCCGCCGCGGTGCGCGCTCGACTTTGACGATGGGAAGTATCGGCTTTTCTTCTGGCTGCGTGAGCGGATCGCGGCCGGATTGTCGAGGGGGGCGGGGAGGGAAATTTGAGGGGCAAGAAAACGCGGGTATTAATTTGCGTCTTGATTATTTGACGAGGGTCGCGTGCCGCTTGTAATAAGTTTCTTTTTCTTGCCTTTTTTTCTGGAAATGTGCTTAAACGAAGTTCTGGGAAGGCAATTAGTTTTGCTTGTTACTCATCCGTAGACAATGCAAACGAGGAGGAATCGCGGGATGTCAAATGTGCATCTTTCTGAGGAATATCTAAATGCTCTTTTGCAACGCGTAAATTGAAGATTAAAGTGCAAACGCGAGGAAAGAGCGGGCGCAATCGGGCTCTCTCTCTCTCTCGTATAGACAACTTTCCGGGGCGAACTTTTCATCGGCTCTCCTCATTTCCGGGCGAACACTGAAAAAAGGCCGAGAATATCGAACGAGCGAGTTTTCGCCGTAACCTCGCGAAAGAATATTCAAAAAGCGAGGGGAAGGACAACAGCTGTCGAGGACGTGAAAATTGAATTCGACGGGCAATAATTTTCGCTCCGATCGACTTTTGCGACGGATGTAACAAACTTACCGAAGATTGGAATCGACCTACCCTGACGTCACAGATATATATGTGACGCGCTCCGGCCGACGGATTGAACGCTTTGTAATCGACTGAATCAGATAACCGGAGACAAACGTGCGCGGGATCAAAACTAGGGGAGCATTGTTTAAGCGCTGACCTTTTTGTTTCATTCGGCGTGAAAACGCTGCTGCTGATAGTCGCGCAAAATTCAAGTCGACGAGCATTTGTCGCTCTACGAATCTAAAGCGAATCGATTCGTCGATTTATTGCTTTTGCAAGTGAGAAGCAGTTAAAATACTCGGGAAAAATAATAATATTGGAAGAAACGAGTTGGAAAAATTCAGTAGAAAATACCGAGTACGGTAAGACAAAAAAAAATCGCCAAGCGGTGCATTTATATAGATCCAAGGATAATGTTTAGCTTCAAAGTGCAAAGTACACGTCGGAGCAGAAAATTCTCGGCCGAAAATCCAACAGCTGCTCGAGAGTATCGAAAGCCGATCAACTCCTGCATGACGCGCGAAAATGCATATATCGAACGGTACGTCGATAAAACCGCGGATAAGCTCTGCACATATGCCAGACGTTGCGCGTCGAAAATCTCCGTCGGAAAGCTCGAACCTCTTCCGCTCCCCGATTTCTCTCTGAAAGAAAAAAGGACTCCGTCGCGATAAGAAATCAAAGTATACGCGATATATCCCGCGCAGAAATCATTTCCTAAGCAAACTCATTAGCTTATCAGCCGGCGTCTAGCCGACTTTCGTCCGCGGAATTAGCAAAAAGCGTATTATTACGAGTGTTCGCCGCGCGGCGATATGGATCCTCTTCGGCATTATGCAGGCGCTGGCTCCCGCCGAGCGAGACGCCTAAGGTCGTCGCTTCCGCGAAGCGAGGAGGAACACGCGTAGACGCGAGGCTCTGCTTTTCTTCTTTTTTTTTTTACTTTTCGGGCTGCTGCTGCTGCTGCTGCTGCTCGAGTAATTAGAGGGCTCGTCGAGTCGATTGAGATTTGAAGATCGAGAGCGCTGTACTTACTGTTCCGCGGGATGTACCGTAGGCGTAACAGTGCTTTCTTCTTCCGCTGCGGATTACAAGGCGTGCACTTTTCTTTTCGTTTTTTTTTTGTATGCACGAGTCGCCGCTTCGAATTTGTTTGCCGCTCGGTGCCTTTTTTTTTAAGAGAGCTGCCTAGTCGGCAAAGTAAATGTGAAAGATGAATATATATTGATCTTCGTCTATAATTGAGGATTAATGAATTAATGAACAATGAAGGAACTATGTAGAGAGATTGGAGGAAATTGCGCGGCGGATAAAATCTTATTAAAGCTTTAATATTCCCAGACGTCGCTCAGACTAAATCCGCTGTACAGAAAATTTAATATCGAACTTCGGTAATTAATCCTCGGCGACGTCTAATTCATCAAATAAATGTATAGAATAATAATTAATCACAGCTAAACCTCGTCGAAACGGACTGAAACGCCCCCCCAAGCTAATTAATCGTTGAATTTTTCAAGCAACCAACCAACGCTCGAACCGCAGAAATCAGCTCGGAATCAGTACACACAATGCATTATTCGAAACGCAGACTGCCTCTCTCTCTCTCTCTCTCTCTCTCTCTCTCTCGAGCAAACACATTATTAGAACGACAAGGCAAACTACACGCTCAATTCGCGACTCGGTAGAACGAGCTCGAAATTAAACAGAGCACGTAGAGCTCGAGAGCGCGGCGTGGAGGGATTTTGGAAAGTCCGCCGCGCTGCAGGCCCGATTATACAATTGCCGCGATCGATATATTATTTCGCGCTTCGACTTTTCTCTCTGTCCCACGTTAATTGCCCTCTCGCGCGGCATTTCCATACAATATCCTTAATTGCGGGAGAGAGGGAGACTCGCGGAATTTCTTAACGAGGAAGAGGCGCACCGTTTTCAAGGTCGCCGCCGCCGCCGCCGCCGCCGCAGGAGAAATTTCGCGCGCAGCCGTTTTTTTTCGCGGACGATAAAGCCCGAGAGTTGCACGGCCGGCGCGCGGCTGCGAAAGGCGAGGAAACGCGAGAGGAGATCGCGCGGCTGGGAATGGGAATCGAGAGCTAATTCGATTGATAGATATCTCTTCTTGCCTCGGGTGGTATATACGAAAAAATGTATCGCGGTTTTACGCGGGACTTTGGAGGAGCGTTAAAGGAGGATGGATGATTGATTAATAGAAATCGCTTTTTATTTCTTTCCGAGTGGGTTGTCGTTCTGGAGTGGAGAGCTTCGAGTGGAGGAGGTCTGCAGTGCGTTATAAAGATGTTGGCGAAAGCTGGTATCTTGTGCGAATTCTATTGTGCGGCTATCAAGATGCGCACTGCAATTAGATTCAAATCTATGGCGTTAAGAAGAATTACGGAGAAGATAATCTTCGAGATTTCGAGCGTTTGTAAAGTCAACTATAAAATCTTTTTTCCTCAAGACTCTATTACGTCCAAGTTCAAATTTTCGATGCTTTCAACGAGTTCCTTTTAAATCTACCTAATGCAGAATACCCAATTAGCACTCCATTCCTTTTCAGTACTAAACAAAAAACCCTAAAAAGAAAGAAAAATATTAAAACATATAAATAATTACCGGCCATAAGCAACCGTCCGCACGCTTCGCTCTGCCAAGTGAAAAGTCTCTCTCTCTCCACCTGGGAAGTTCAGCACGCGTGCACTTTCCTCTCTCTCCTGGCGGACTTTTCCGCCAGGCACGCGAGACGCGCCGCTCGCCGACCGCCTACTTGTCGATTACGACTGCATTGTCTCTCTCCCCGCATTACTGAAAGTGCGACTTCTTTTTTTTTCGCGTCGGGAATTTTAATTGTGCGACGCCGCGCGGTGTTTATATGCCTGCTTAATGGATGTAGCTTGTGCTTTTTAAATGCTGCCGTTGAATAATAAAGGAGGGAGGAATTGATTGCGGTCGAGCGCCGTTAAGGAACTGCATAATGAATTTGGTGTTTATGAAAATGAGCATAATAATAGACGGGTAAAGCTACTAATAATAATAATAATGGCGTTAAATCTTGGCAATTTCATTACGCGTCTTTAATTTAACGCAATAACGTAACAGCCTTTAAACGCGGCGATCAAATATTAAAATTTCAAATTTAATATCGGCTTCATTATGCAAACGCACGCCGCGGAGTAGCCTTTAAACGCGAGGTAATCCGAAACGTCGAAGCCTGAAATTCTGTTCTATTTACATTAAAATAATGACGAGCGCGCGAGTTTAATGCGCCACATTTCGCGGCGAATTACGATCCTGGTTTTCATCGCGCGCGAATTTAATCCTTCTTAGCGTAAACGCGCCGCGCTCTCGAAATTACCCTCAACCGGCAGTAAACACGCGGATTCGCGCGAGCCACTCGGACTTTGGCGAAAATCAAGGTCGCGAAAAAAGTCGGCGCGCACGTGTAATTGCGTTAATAAAGATCAATTTCTCCGGTTGAATTTGCCTTAATTAAAAGTCCTTTGCGAGTTTATGCGCCGATTTCAATCTCAATTATCTTGATATCGCGGCGAATTACTTTAGTGCGGCGATCGCCTTTTTTGCACCCGACTTCTCGCATTGCGCGCTTTTACTTTGCCCGGTAGCATCGTTTTCGAATGCTAGTCAAGTTCCTCGATGTGCCAATTGAAGTGTTCCGTTTATGTCTGTATTTAGTGATAAGAGGTGATTTTACAGGTAATCCAATGAATTTAGTGTAATAATATTATCTTCATATTGACTGAAGCGAAATTTACCCTGAAAGTGAATAAATATCGCCTTTAAAACGAAACAGCTCCTTCAAATAGAAAAACAAGCGCTTACTTAATAAATCCAAGTAGACAAAGAGGTCGACGCGTGAATTTAATTAACAAAAAATAAGGCATCGCAATAAAAAAACTCAGCAGCGAAATTGCTACCATGTCAAAACTACTCGACGCAACTAATTAAAACTGTCGAAAAGAAAAAAAAGAAGGGGGGCGCAAAAATTTAATAATCCCAATCCCCGAGAGCCTCGGCTAATTACGAAAATTGGCGCAGCCCTCGCTAATGGCAGGATTCGCAGCTTCCGCGTTACGTTCCCGGGGACTTTCGGGTTTTGCATTAAATCCGAGCCTTTGTCCGGGTGTTGAATTTCAAATGAGATCGTTTTACGCTTTTCTAAATGGGGTAAAGTAGTTTTTGGTTCAAATTTGAAAATGGCACGTGGTTTAAATTGCTTTGAATAAAGTGTAATTGCAATTCAAATAATGCGTACAAGGTTTATAATGATTTTTAATTTATTTTAAAACTTGAAGAATATTAAGGAAGGATCCCCGTGCCCTCTTCTTTTATCGATTATTTAATCGATGGAGAGGAAAAGCGGTCCCGAACAATCCTTTTTGGTTGTTCCCACGTCCCTTTTTCAAATTAAAACAGTTGAAGTTTATTATTAACATTTAAACTTTTAAACTTTTAACGTTTAAACCTTCTTTTAGAATTATTTTAACATTATTATTACTTAAAGCTACATAACCGGGGACAGTAATTGATTAGTGCGAAATGGACTTTTAATCTTTTAAAATCCTTTCAAATTATGAAGAAATATTTTATATCATGAAATAACAGTGGTTGCAGTCACCTACAATATTTGATACAGTAAATTTCTTTTACGAGATATATCTAATTCAGAAAGTTTCATTGAAAAATTACTGTGATATAAATGTTAAAATTCAGTAAAGGTTTATAAAAAATACAGAAATTCAATTTAAAATTTAATTTACATGTATAATTTCTAGAAATTATTTTTCGCAATAAAATCCAATCAAATAAAATGCAACAGTAATAGTGTATAATAGAAAAGTACGATTCAAACCCGCACTGACGATATTGTAAGGAAGGAAGAATATTCATTCAATTCGAAAAGGCTTTATCGAAAAGATACCGGTTTCATGTAATTGAGATTCAATATTATTCGTATTTAAATTTTAAGTGCATATTATATATAGTTGATTTAAGACGTATTATAATAAAATAAAATAGCGCTAATTAACGACACCTCGCCGTAAACGCCGAAAAACTAATGAATTTTATCAAATGAATAACGTTCGCTTTACGCTCAAAATTCAATATATTAACTACTTTATCGTTCCCAAGGCTCCTCCGACATCCACTAAATTAATTCCCTTAATACTTCCAAGGCGCGCACGTCAACGGCGCTCTATACCCCCGGCGTTTCTCCGCATTATCCGATAGCTCGCCGGTCTAATTAACCGGCAGTGCAACCTAATTTCGTCCCGTGAAATACACTTCCGCCCACATCCGGCGCGCAAAGTCTTCCCTTATAATGCCGCCGGCGAGCGCGGCTTTCATCGCCGCGCGGAGCGAAATCAGGCTTTTTCCCAGCCGATTTTTCATCCGAGAGGTGGAGGAAGCCGCACTCCGCCGGCCGGGATCCGTCTTGCTCCCTCGCCAAGTCGCGATTTTTCGTCGTTAGCCGCCTTCGCCCCTGGCCTTTTATTAAGGCGCCGTAAAGGAGAGGAGTTACGACCAGACTGTCTTTTGGGAGGGGGACTTAAGAGGACCGTTAATTTTTTACGCGTTAACGCGCGCCTCGCTGCTGCGGTCGGGGAATGCTTTTTCCAAGTTTTCGAGAGCGTTAATTTATTGTAGCGACTGGGAGAATTAAATGGGCGGGTTCTTTAAAATTGATGATTTGTTTTGACTGGAGAGTAAAGATGTTTTTTTACACACCACGCGTAAAGTGCGTACTGTATGCCCCGCTAGCGGGGCCTTAAGTAAGCAATGTACGCCCTAGGAATCACTTTACGGCGAGACAATTTCCAATCGCGAACGAATATAGGCCTATGTTCATAGGCTAAAGCGAATCGAGCGCTGCCCAGTTGATTCTACCTAACCACTTATAAAATCAAATTCAACTACAAAATTAAAAGAACAAAATTTGGATAACCTAGCAAGTCAAATATTCCAAAACTGTGAAGTACATATTAATACATTTAATGTTAATAATTATTATTACTCATGCAATCATAAATAAGTATAAATAATTTAATATATAATAAAATATTAAAAAACTTTTTAAAATGTAAATACTAAATGTATATGTTTGTTTACTTTAAAAAAAATATGTATAATGATATCAAACTAATCAACGTATTACGCATTTTTAAATGCAAAATACTCCTGTCCTTTCAATTTTCTTCAAGAAAAAATGAAGCCTTCAATTTATATTTGGATTTTTGTTAGTACATCTTTAAAAGCACATCATGTATTTTCCATCATCTTCGTTACGTACGTCGTAAAAATATTATACGGTTCATTAAACGATTTTGATGCAAGTCATAAAAAGGGACGTATCTTTTGCTGAAAATATCAAAGGGATATTCACTGCTCCATAACTAGACTTTATCGACTCTTCGCCCTTTATTCGCATTAGTGGAACCATAACCGGCGAACTACTTCGTATTCTGTTACAAATATTATCCTCTTTTACCGAGATATATCAAAACATTTTAAAGACCAATTTTTTAGCTCGTATTTCTTAACTCGGCAGAATGAATTTTTCATGACTTCCTTCTTTATATTTAACAAAAAATAGTAACGTACCAAAACAGTATAATGAAAACATATCCACGTGCTGTACTGTGCACATCTCACTATATAAATCCCCAAAAACGTCACTAAAATACACGATATTTCAACACTTACGAAAGCGCGCACGTAACATAAAAAAAAAACAAAGCAAACAGTTATCTTCCATTATTCGTCGTCGGTTTACGAAACGCAGCAAAATCTCAGCGGCGGTCGCTGCTTCCGCAAAAACTGTCCGTTTAAACAAACGAGCGCGGAGCGTTTGTTTTTTCTTTTTTTTTTTCAACGGTGCACGTAAAAAATTGACCTTCGTCCATTTTTCTGTCGGGCTCCCGGCGGGCATCGCGCGAGGCACACGGATCGCCGGGCGCTCGGCGCAAAAACGCATCGCCGACTCTCCGCTTCCGCTGCATCGGCGAGCTGCGGGTGGCAGGTTTCATTAGCGAGACGAAAATTTTGCGCGAGCGAGTTAATTAGAAATTAATCAGTGCGCAGGGGATTCTCGCGGAAGGAGGAGGACGGGGAATGGCCCGCGGGCTCAAACGATGCGGTGAAGGATTCATTATTCGCTTTTGCAGATTTTTACGCATAAATTTTCAAATGCAAGAAAGGAGGATGTTAAGTTTTTCGTCGTCAAAAGCTTTTTTACAAGAAGAACTTTTGTTTAGCTAAAAAAAGTTTTATAGTTTTAATAATTTTTCGAAAAATTTACGATTCAATAAAAATAAACTTTCAAGCTTTTTTACTGTGAAGTCAAAATTTTATATTTATTTAGTTTTAAATATTTAGTATGTAAGCTCATATCGTAAAAAATTAGAATTTTCTCGCGAAAAAGCATTAACCAACGGTGGTTCCGCTAACAACCTTTAAAGTTCGCCATGACACGAAAAACCGAATCCCCGGGAGAAAAATCCCCCGTATTTTTACCTGGGTGCGCAGCCTCCCACATTCGCCCGACCGTCGCATTAACCTCCCGAGCAAGAACTCTTTTCCGATACGGCCATTAACGAGTCAGCCGCTGATAAAGCTGAAATTTCTCCTGACACTATTCCCCGCTCGGAAATTCCTGCGGTGCTCCTCTCCTCTCTCTCTCTCTTCCTCTCTCGAAAAAAGTGTCTCTCGCATCCCGCGGCATATTCGGCAGGCAGCCAAGCCGCAATTAGTTTCTCCTAATTAACCCCGCCGCGACACTCCGCCGCGGGAGACTTCTGGGAGAGAGAGAAAGTCGCTATCGGCCGGCATCTGGCCTTTTTCGAATTCCAGTCCATTCTGCTCGCGCGCGCTTTTCGCACTTTGCGCAGCAGCAGCTGCATGCATGCATGCACCGAGTGCGGGGCGCGGCAAGGACGTCGCCGTTGTACACGGTCGCCGCTCTCCCCGGCGAATTTTCGCGCGTTTCAGATGTAGGCGAATATCGGCGAGCTTTCTCGCCGATGGTTTATTGCGCGAAGGAGAGTAAGCCGGCCGCTTACTGGGGAGGGGGGGGGGCTCATTATTTTATTGCGCATTGTTCGCCGGAGCGAGAGCAGCGCCTGGTGGTTTATTGCGGATATTGTGTGCATCGAATTTTTCTGCCGACGCGAGGTTTTAGATGCGCTCGCGGTGCTTTATTGAGCGATTTTTCGGCGCTTTCTAGGAGATTTCACGCTCGGCGAGTAGCAGGGATCTGGGTGAGTGCAGGAAAGCTGCTTTTTTTTTTTTTTAAGTATCGTACGGAAGTTCGCGGAAGCGTGATTTGCGTTCGAGTCGAGCGCGCAAGATGGTAACGATTTAAAAGCGAGTTAGCGATCGATTACCGCGTTAATCTTGCGAAATGTAGAGTACTCTGGTCGTAGATAGAAAATATACGGCCGCACTGAACTACTTTGACAGCGATTCATTACTCGCGGCGATTTATATATTAAGAAATATAAATATGAAATCATGTCAAGCTTAGATTATATTGATTAAACACTTTAAATCTTTGACTCGCTGCCCGTACAAACACGACGCACACGTATATTTATCTACTACCCGCAGTAATAGACATACAAAGTAACCAAATTATACATTAGCAATCCTTATCCAACGCGTTATTATAATACGAAAATTACTTTAATTCCCACGTAACCGATAAGCCGTCGCTTCAAACTCGCATAATACCCGCAATCTGCCTTGTAAACGAGGCAAGCGTCTGCACGTCCCTCGCCGCGGCTCACCCGCATGTACACCGCATTCGCGCCGTATTTAGCCGCGATGACGGTGAAAATCTCCCCGGATCCGCGCGGCGAAATATTTCGAGCGCCGTCGTGTTTCGCGGCCGTAACACATACGCGGGTAATTGCGCGGCGCGCTAATTGCCGCGAATGGGAAGTATTTTTTCGTCGAAAAGCCCGTCGTTTAGAAAGCGGGAGGAGGAAAAATTAATTAGGGTAAAGGTGTCGCAAGAGGCGGGGGGGGGGGGGGGAGAAAAAAATAAGGTCGTCCGCCGTAGGATATATATCTAGCCGATCGCGCGGAAGTTGGTAAATACATCGAGGCGGAGACGTGCGGGCTGGATTAGGTGCGCTTCCGTGGAAATGATTTGTGAGAAAGCTGCGAGAGAGAAGATAAATATTTCGTTAGATAATCAGGCTGCGGGTGCAGAGAATCGGGCTGTCGGCTGGATTGTTTGTATTTTGCTAACCGTTTTACATAAGTTTATCTTGTGCTGTGTGTGAAGAGAGTGTTGAAATTTCGAGTGTGATAAAGGCTTTATTTCTCAATTATGTGTTTTAATGTGCTTGTAACGAGGTTACATACCTTATATTGAATGAAAGCGTATACGAAGGTTATTTTTATTCGCAGGGTGAATGATTAAAATTTTTTACAGGAGCTTAATGTTATATCATAAATGCTTTTATACGAATCCTAATATATGATTTAATGATTTCGAGCGGAATGACGTTTTGCATAATTTACGGTGAAATTTATTATACCGCGCGCCGCAAGTAGGCAATGCAATGTTTAAACACTTAACCTATTCTTTTGAGGAATAATATAAACTTTCACAAGTGCACACTAAAAGTTTTTTTTTTGCAGGTGCATTGGCACATTTGACACGCCTCGGAAAATCGCGGTTTGAAATTTATGCCAGGTGTGTGAAGCGAAAATTTCCGGAAAGAAGAAACATTATATCGGATGGTTTTGAGTAATTTGCAGAAAAATGTGAGAGCTTAACTTTCAGGATGTTGCTGGAAGATAAAAGGTTCGACGAAACGGTAGTAATTTTCTATAATCAACAAAGCAGATTTGGCGTTAAAAATAGAAAACTAGATTAGAAACTTCAATCTGTATTTCTAAAAATAAAGCATACCGCACCGAGCGGAAACGGAGATGCATTAAAAATGAAAAATCTTTAAAACCGAGAAACATATCGGGCAAACAATATTTAAGTTTCTAAAACTTTGCCATAATTACAAATCTCCGCCTTGGAGGACGTAATAATCTGATTGGAAGTAAATTTCATCCAAAACGCTTTCATTAATTCTACAATTTTCGAATCGTAATCACTGAAATTACATTTCAGAAATTAAACATCCAGATTAAAATCAGAAAAGCCCCCGCAACCATATTTGTTAAGCCAACCCCGATAGTTTATAATTGCATTCCGACGTTGAGTGACGCACAAATTACAACCCGCATTACAAGTTATACCGATCACAACTTATTAGATCCCCAAACACCTCCGATTTCGAAAGCTCCTCGCCTCCGCGCCTCCCGAAAGAAAGTAAAAACACTCGAAACCCCGAAGATATCCAAAAGCCAAGAAAAGCAATCCCGCGCTGATCCGCGACGTAACTGTAAACGCACTGATATCCCACGGACTCTTTGGGCCTTGGGCTCGAGAACTCGCCGCCGAGTCATTAGAGGCGCGAACGGATTAAGCACGCGACTAATCAGTGAAAGTGTGCGCGCGCGCGCGACCCATTTCCGCGGCCGAGGGAAATTACACCGAGAGAGGATCATCATCCGATTGAGTTGCACTCTCTCCGCTCATTGTGGGAGCCGTTTGTGCTGAGCAGACGCGAGAGACGGCGGATGCGAGCTGCGCAGGCTTATCGAGCGACGTTTATTGTGTGAAAGTGCGATGCGAACCGCGAGAGGAATAATAAGCCGTTTGTTGCTCGGATAAGACGGGGAGATGGACTTTGACTCCGATGGAAGTCGGATCTGATGTTGAGTAGGAAAAAATTTTTTCAGAATTGTAAATGATGTAAATGTAAGCTGTGTCGTAAATAATTTTGATGCGAACGAATTAGTCCGATAAAATTTTAAGCTACGCGGCGATTCTTCTTTTAATGGACAGGCTAATTAAAATACTGTCAAGCTTTATATATCTAGTTAGCGTAGCTTAGTAACTGCTCATAGACTTTACCGATAAATGTCGGACTATACTGATTATCTTACTACAAGTATAATAAGTAAATCTTCCGGTTCAGCAAACAAACTCGAACCTAACGAGTTTCTGTAATGTTTTGATCTGAAATGAGGAATTTAGAAATTCATGCTGGAATCAGGTCCGGAATTACGGGCATTAACGTGTGCATTCCTCGCGCGCCTAAAAATAGATCGCAGGACTTTCCACCTGCGTCCAAAGTAAATCTAGGAAGCTCTTTCATTAAATCGAACAATTTCAATTTGAATAAATAAAGCAAATACCAACGTTTAAACGCAACCCGCAACGTCACGCCGAAGGATAAATCAAAATAAAACTCGGACGTATATATCCCCGTTCGTGGAATATTTTGAAGAAAATTCGAAAACCCTTTTAAAGCCCATTATTACTTTTCGAGCGGAGAACAGTAAATCCCGAAAGGTTATGCGCCGTGACGAAAAGTCTCATAAAGCATATATATTCCCGTGCGCCAATCTCCCCACCGCGAACGAACGAATGTCAAACCGTTCAAATTTCCAACGAGTGCGTTTTCACTTTAACATCGTCATTCTTCGGTACCGGGCGGCCGTTTCTCGTTGAACGGCCGCGCGCGGCCTGCTTTTATCGGTTGTTACGGCGAAGCGGCGAACGTTCGCGTATTTAGATTATACACTTTGGAACTCGTCGATCCGCGCCGAGGACATTATAGGAGCTGCTTCGCTTTGTATTTTTCTTATTCGCCGAGAATCGTTTCATTCGGTTCGAATGATTTTATTAGCTGTGGTTAATGGCGGCCCGTAGAATTTAAACGGCGGACTTAATTCGATATGATTTTATATCCGGCCTAACGGATTCAATTTGTTGACGGGGAAAAAGGAAGAGCGGCGCGTTATGCAAATGTTTACCAGGTTCAATAAATTCGGTTATCTTAACGACCCTCGTTGCGACTAATCTAACGGCGAACGTCGATGCATAAAAACGACTCGTTTCCCAGTGTTTATTGCACGCGAGGCTGGAATTGATCGAAAGTGCAGCGCGCTCGGGAAAAATAAGCGACTCGAAGGCAGAGATCTCTCCTCGCTAAGTAGATATAAGAAATTATACGCTTTCACATTTTTCAATTTGCGAAGAGACGACCGTCGAAAATCCTCGGCATTATCCCGGCGCTCGCGAAAACAAACCCGCACGTTACCCATCGAACTAATGAACTTTCCTCGTGCCTTTTCTTTCTTTCCAGGTAAAGAAGATTATCGCTCGCTACGCGGAGAGAAAAACCGATTTCGCGGTAAGAGACGGTAAATTGCGACTTTTCCGCTCGTATACTTCGGGCATTAGCGGCGAGAACGACCGATCGGGGAAGGGAGGAGATTTTACTTTCGTTCTCATTTCGCCTCCTGCTTTATGGGGCTTTGAGAATTGCGCTAATATGAAAATTAAGTTAAACAGAGTGCGGACTCGCGCTTCGGACTCGCGAGCGAAAGAAAAAAGAAGGAGTTTCCGTTGTTCCTTAATTAATTCGGTGCTCAAAAGTCGCGCGCCTTTAATTAAATAATTAAAGCCGAGGTTCGAAGCCGAGAGCTCCGAGCATCGTTTTCGTTTCCTTAATACGTCAACGTTAATGGCTCGAAAACGTACAAAATGATTTTTACGAGCCACGCTCGAGTTACCCTTTAATTACGCTAAATATTCTTGGCTCGCCTGTTTAATCGCTCGCTAAATACTCATGGTTCGCCGAACTTTTCCCGGAAGTCGCGCTTTGAGTAAGCTGTACTGTGCTACGGCTGTGTTTTGCGGGCTAACTCTTCCAATTACTGACGTTTCAATCACATTTAGACGAATGTGGATTTTTGGCCGAAGGTGCTAATTGTTCGAAATTGAAATATTATTTACAAAATAGAGAGATGAGATTGTTATTGTTCGCTTAAGTCAATTTTGAAAGTTCGCGTCTTGTGTGCATATAACAAGAATAAAATAAAATAATGAGAAGATACAAATTGCTGTTTAGCTCAGTTTTACGTTGATTACCCTTAAAATATACTTTCTTCGAAATAATAAGGTTAATCAAAGTAATTTTATCGCATCAATCACTCTTAATAAATATTTTACTAGAATTCAACCGACCCAATTTCAAACTTTATTTGCCATTTAATTATTTCAATTAAACCCGATAAAAAACAACTAGGCGAACTGCAAACCAAGAAAGCACATACTTCGCCAAGACGTACTCGTATTAACATTTACACGAATTCTAAACGATCAAATATCCCACTTGACTCGCAAAAGACTCGACAAATGAAGCCGTCAGCGCCACTTCTCCGCATCTGAAATCCATCCGAAACGGCTGCTTGGTGCAGGCAGCGGACCGCCCGGCGAGAACGGGAGAGAGCCGAGAGGCGGAAGCTCGTCGACTCATTAGCATCGGCGATCTTCCTCCGGCAGGGCAGCCCGGTGTGTGCATTAGGCATGCGCGGCACGAGCTTTTTCCGTGAGATTCGCCGGTCAGATTGCGCGCTGACCCAGAGATGCGCGCTTAATAAGACTCTCTCTTTGTCCGAGGAAAGGCAGTTTTTCGTTCGCCGCTGCTGGAGTTCGTTCCAGATTTTGTAACTGTAATCTCGGTCTTATGAAAATTTCACCGAACCCTTTCCCCGTCGCGCGTTGCGTCGGGTGTCGACACGCGGGTTTTCGGGCTTCCTTTTCTTTTCGGGAACGTCGCCGGTTTTAATTAAACGCTCGGTAAATACGACGAGGCGGTGTAAGCTCGAGATTAATTAGTGTCTTCCTGGAATTAGTTCCTTTTGGTAAAAGCACAGAGTGTGAACGTTTGATAAATAGACCTGGAAGTTTGACAATGTATAAAGACTTTAAAATGTGCATAATGACAAGTCTGCCTAATTAGCGCACAAAGCTATTTATCTCGAGTAAATTTACCAAATCGATCTACTCTCTATTCATTCTCCGCCAGCGGATCTCCCAGCGACTTCCCCGTCCAAAAAACTGTCTCGGCTGCACCTCCCCGGCGGCGTCTTCGAAAAGCGCAGAAAACCGCAGAAAAGCACGGCATCTACACCTCTCTCGCACACAGAGACGCGCGGCTCGCTTCTATTCTCCATTAGGAGCAAAGTGGGTTACGTTTTCTTTTGTCTCCTCCGCGCGCACTCCAGTCACCCACTTCTCTCTCTCTCTCTCTCTCTCTCTCTCTTTCCCGACCGCTACACCGCAGCAGCAGCGGCGGCAGCGGCAGAGCTGCTCGCGTCTCCGTTGGCGCGAGGCAACGGCGGCTGCGCCGACATGATTTACGGCGCGTGCGCCGGCCAACGATCGATATAATCGATGGATATCGATTGATTTTATCTCTCTCTCTCTCTCTCTCCCACCGGCGAGATCGCGCCGCAGATACGGGCAGGTGTATAAGCCGTGCATATTTATACACTGCTGGGATAGATAAGAGATCCGGCGTTTTTTCACCCTGTCAACGGGGAACGGCGAGGGAGGTGGGGGGGGGGGGGAGAGAGAACGGATTCTTTTGACGAGGAGCGCATGGCGTTCTAATTTAGAGGAGGAATGCCGTTGATAACAGCGGCAGGAATTCAGCTGAATATTGATGATTAGGGAGATACGGAGATCGGGATCCTACTTTGCTCGTAATGGATAGTGGGCTAATGAACGCGGCCGTCATCGACTGCTATGCAAATTTTCGCCATTTTCCTTCGAATTTTTTCGAAAATTAGTTGGGAGGCTTTTTTGCTTCAAAACTTGGAAAAATCTCATTTATTTGATCGAGTGTAAAATATTCAATTATAAATAATTTCATTTCTATGAATTCACATGAAAGTATAAATCGAGCATATTTTTAATCGCCGCGTAAATGAAAAATTCCCAGAAACCGTACTCCTCGTAAAATCTAGATTTCAGTTAATTTCAATGAATCGCACAGATCTCGATCTGCGCGAAATAGATCGCTACCTGTATTATTACTCCTGGCTCCATTAAAACCTCGCTCGGATTCCACGAAAAAAACGAGATCGGCCGCCGATATCGGTAATTCATTGAAATTACTCTTTCTAATGGCAGTACAGCCAGGAGCGACAAATCGCTCGACTTCCTGTCTTAAAACTTTAACCCCCAAAGGCACCGGCCCGACCACCGGCCAGAAGAGCACTAATCAGCTGTAAAATTATAGAAATTATCAAATTGGAGTACGGCTGTTTCGTAATAAACTGGAACGATATCGAACGAAACGCGCGATTCGGGACGTTTCCGCTTTCCAACTCGCGCGCGCCGCTCTCCGCGGCGTTATTTTACGGAGTATTAAATCGGCGCTTACTCGGAGTCGATGTAACGAGACGACAATGAACGATGTATATACATATATATATTGATCGCGCTATTGCTTATTGATCGATCGAATAACGAGATATACGCGCAACTTTTTCGCCGCTCCGATATCTAGGTTAATAAATTAAGCGCTCGGGTCCGTGAAATATTGATTTTCTAATCTATTTAGTGCAGCGGCGCCGTCGTCGATACACCGATCCGCTCGTAGAAAGTTCGCCGTGTAACAGCAAAGGGGCAGCCAGTACTCACCGATCTGTAAAAACGTTATTGCGTAGCCCTTCACTCTCCTCCGGCTGTCAGCCCGTCCTCATATTAAAAGACACTTCACCGATTGCCGATCTCCCGGTTTCCCGTCGAAAATAATCGGCACTCTCCACTCGACCTTTTTGCCGCAGGGCTCAGCGACGACGATACATATTTCCGGAAGGAAAAAAAAAAAAAAAAACCAAAAAGCAGAACCAACGAATCGGCAGGCAAGGATCTCGGGCGCGTGCGCGCGCGTGAGGAGGAGCAGCAGCGGCGGCGTCCTGCGCTCGCGGCCGAGGATTTTGAACTGGCGCGCCTCGGCGGCGCGTGGACCCGGCCGGGATCTCTCGCGCTCTGCTCGCCGAGCGAGAACGCAGTCTGTCTCTGTCTCGGGCCGGCGAGCAGTGCACCGGGCTGGGAGCGACTGCTGCGTGTGTGTCTCCGGGCCGCGGAGGGGAGGGGAGACGGGTGACTGATCATCCGCCGGGGGGTTGCTCGGAGGAGGCTTTTTCGATGAGGCCTGCCGAACGGGGGCAGTTTGGCAATTTGAAGGGTGGGTGCGGTCGTTGAGGCGCAAAGGTGCGCTTTCTGTAAGGCAATCGAATCATCGGTAGATGTGTTTTAAATAAAATTTTTTAGTTTTTATAATAAAAAGGAAGCAATCTGATTTTTTGATACGTTGAATATATGTAAAAATTTTTTGTTAACCTTGTCTTTTTAATATTTCCGAATATAATCTTGTCAACTGAATCTGAAAAATTTAACGTCAGTCTAATTAACTTGTGACCCGTCGCACTGTCCAGCAAAAATCTCCAACGAAAGAATCAGCTCGATCCCAGTACTCGCGACGCCCCAAAACGATCCTCCGCGATCCTCCCCCCGCCCGGCGAAAAGCTCGCTCCCGAAGCTCGGCGGAGTGGCCGGCGAGAATCTCCCGACAAGTGAAACCGCAGCATTGAACTCTCGCGGCTCTTCCGAACGAGACCGAGATTCTTCCAATACATATGAAAACTCGGCTCGGCGGCGCGGTGCAGAGCAGCTCGCGAGCGTCGGGGTCCCGCGCGCGGCAGCGGCGGCGGCGGCGGCAGGAGCTATCGGACGTAACGCGCGACGAAGTGGGTCGCACCGATTCTCCAGTATTATACGCAGGCCAGACGCCTCGAGGCCGACGGCCTCCTCTCTCGAGAGCGGTGCGGCTCTCGCGGCTTAGCTCTCTAAATGCGCGCAAAAGTGAAAAATCGGCGGCTGCTGCTGCTGCTGCTGCTGCTACGCGGCGCGCGTTTAGCGGCCGAGGCGGTGCCGAGTTTTCGCGGCCTTGAACCATGTGGATATTGGGCTGCTGTTTCGCGATCGACGAGACATCGCAACCCGCGGTTATTCGAGGTTTTTTTGCGAGGGAACGCGTTTGTTTGGAGTGGAAAAACCGGGGATTCATTGATGGAAAAGTTTTTCGTTTCGAATGAAATGGTATTCTTTTTTGGGAATTGTTTTTAACGTAATATACGATTTCAGCTCTTTAAATACTATGTGTCTGCATTTTTCGAAGCACCCTAGATGAAACGCATTACTGGAAATTCGATACGTTGTCAAATGGAATTCTTGTTACGAGAGTTGAAATTTAAGTAGCCGTTACCTTCATCATCCATGCAAATACTCTTTAAAATTACTAAATTGTGTATTATATATTTATTGTTACTATATTCTTTTATTAAAAAAAGTCTTTAGAAGACCCCTTTTAAAATTGAATTTAAAATTGAATTTTTAAAACGGCTCAATTATCCTGCAAGCGATCATAAAAAGTCCGTGACTCAATGCCAAAAAAGCGATCTCCCCAGATAAACGCGGAGCTTTCTCGCCACCGCCCACCGTACGTTTTCGTTTCGCAATATCCCTCCATTAAAATCTACCGCAAGTGCATTTTTTCAGGGCCGAGTCACGGCCCTTTTTACATCGGAACCCCGGCCGTGACTCACCTCGCGGTGCAGATGACCGTATTTCTCCGCTCCTTTTTAAACGGAACGGAGACACCTTCGGGACAATCTGCTCTCTCGCTCCTTTTTGCCGGGACGTGTTTTATTTTAGAAAGGCGCGCCCGGGCGGCCTGTGTACTCCATCGACTCCCGGGGGCCGCCCGCCTGACGAATGTGTTTGGGCATTTCCGCGGCGAGAGGCGGCCCCGGTGGGTCCCCCCCTGATTTAATGAGCTGCACGAGTTCGTGACTCGACGTGGGTGATATGCGGATGACGCCGTGAGAATTTATTCGCCGTTTAAGGGCTAATGGCTGTCGTTCGCCTATAAATTCGGCCGATGAGTAAGGGCTGCTTTTCGGAAGCTCGTTAGTTTTTGACCATGAAGTAAGGTTGTCGAGGTTTTATTGAGAAGTCGTGAATTTGCTCTGCTCTGCTCTGCTTAATAATAATAATTGTTGTTATAATTATTACTTTTATTTTTAATAATAATTGTAATTAAAGAGAAAGTATTTGGTTTTTTAAACATATTGTGTTATTTTGGGAAATTAGAGGAATCAGAGCATGCATTATTGTTAAAAATCACGCTCAAACTTTTTTCAAACTGGCAAAGCTCTCTAAGTAGACTGGAAATTGAGTTCAGAATTTTATGCCTACTTGAAATGTTTCCTTTTACAGTAAATAAATCAAGTTCTAAAAAGTATTTTTTCCAATTTACTTTTAAAACTATCTAACAAAATTTTCTCCAATCCCTTACAAAATTTTATCAACCTAAAATCGCAGACCGATCGATAAAAGAAAAAAAAAACTCAACAACACCTGAAAATCAGTGTAAACCCCATCAAAACTCAATCGCCATCAGCACAAAAGCCAGACCGCGCATTGAATCCGACAATGCATCGGCATCCCACGAATTTCAGTTCAGCGCTTCCGACAATCGATGCTGCTCGCGCGCATACACACACACACGCACACACTGCACATTCTCGGCGACGAATTCGCTAAACGTCCGAGGATCGCGTGCTAGGATCGGTCGGTCTCTCGCGGCGGGAAAGGGCCGCCGGTCGATTCTATCCGTCGTCCCCGCGGCCACAGTTTATTCTTAGAGAAGCGGGGAGGGCATAAATCGCTTTCGGCGCGCGCTTCTGCGTATCGGGGGCCTGATATCGGGTTACCGGAATTTTTGCTTTATTATCGATAGTTCGTAGGAGTTGGCCGTGGCTCTCTGGAGCGCGGTGCTTTTTGTTCCTCGGGTGAATAGGTTCTAGGAACGAGGGGATTGAAGCCGCGAGCTTTATGGGCAGCCTTATCAGAATTTTAGAGGTGATTCAGGAGGACCTTTGAGAGCCTTTGGATTCGTGTATTTTGAAGAAAGTTCTTCGTCCTGCTTCTGTTAATTTCAGAATTTTCTTATACGGAATTAATAATTTCATAAATAAGTTATCGTATTTTAACGTACATTACCGATAAAGAAACTTATTTTACCTCACTTTGTCAAAATTTCAGAAGTTATTTTACATACTCTACTTTTTTCTATACGCTCTCCACAATTTTAGCACGAGTGCCGACGCTCCTTGACAAGTTAATAAAAAATGCTAATTCCTGCAGTCTAATAGAATTGTTAGATTAAAGAATGAATAGCAAAGAAGGCAGGCGAATCCGTTGATGTGTATTCAGCGGCACAGCGATTTCGTATGGATATGTTGATGCGGTAGTGCGCATGTTTGCAAGGTTGTCGCGCGCCGCTGATTTTGCATAAGCTAATTTATGTAATGTATGGGGGGAGAACAATGTAATAATAATGATCTGGAGTAATTCATTTAATGGCTTTTTAATGCACGGCCATAAATAATGCATAAGAGTAATTAATAGCGCAGGCGATTTCAAGACGAAAAATTAAGAGTAACGCGCAAAGCGATTATGGGAATTGATACATTGCTGTGGGTAATGATTAGAAATGGGAAAAAGGTTTTTGGAATTTCATCATTTCAGGAGGGAATTAAAATAAAAGTTATTGTTTTACTGATTGAATTAATATAAATAAGTACAACGAATGAGTATTATTTGTAATATTTATTTTCAGACATAGAAGTCTAATACAATTTTTTAACCAAATCAGCAAACCAGGGCAACTGTTCAAGCTAATCTCGATTGTGCAATGTTATTTGTACAGTATTCAGCAATTCGTGTTCTTTACATTTCCATGTTTGTAATAATGCGACATATTAGTCACAAATCTTAATATTCTCTTATATCAATAATTTAATTAGAATAACATGTCACAAAAACAATAAAGAAGAAAACACCTTACATTGTCTTTTTAAAAAAATATAACCATTTGTGCATTGAGCGATATCAAACAATGGCAAATTCATACAGCAATCCTTCGAAGTACATGCAAAAACTCGACATATGAGGACGACTCGAAGAAGAGAGTAGCATAGGCATCGGTAGCTCAGTGGGAAGAGCATCCGTCGCGAAAACGGAAGGTCCCGGGTTCGATTCCTGGCCGAGTAAAGCCATGCCTCTTTTTTTCGAGTCTACCAATATCCTCACTCGCGCACCCACGTAACACATAATAGAGCGATTATTGTTGCATATCTCTCCGAAGTTCACCAAATCCTTATGAATAAATCTTTAACACGTAAATTGGATTTTATTCAATCAACTCACAAATTGAGTAATTATCAGCACAGATTATAATGATATATTTATTAAACTCAAAGAACTAACGAATAAGGAATTTGTTGCAAAAGAAACAAAAATTAAAATAATTATTACTTTTTTAGGTAAATTAAAAAATAGAAAAAGGAGAATCGTTAATATGGATTAATGACAAACGGCCCTCAAACTGTTCAAAATCTTAAATATAGACATATTGTCCATGTTATTCATGAAAGCTTAAAACCTACTTACAATTCTTTTTTTCGGCCTTTTCTATATATTAATTTTCGATTCAAAATAAAGGTTTTGAAGTACTCTATGAATGATAACAACTGTTTTTCACGTTCTTTTTCATACTGAAGACTCTTCTTTTATTAATGAATTGTTTCCCAATAATCTTTAATTTTTAAAAAAAGCCACAATTTTAGAGCTGCCGCGTGGACAACTTCTTTTATTGAAGACAACAGGATAGACGAATACTGTATTAGTAAAACCAATAATTTGCAAATAACTTTTTTCTTCCATTCAAACAAAAATACGAAGAAAGCAATAGTGCAACCTCCAAAATACATGTAAAAGTAAACAATTAAGTTTTCTATAGTATAAGATTCAAAGTTACTCTCAAAACCACTATCCTTGAGTTTTGTTGGAAATTTACGTTTTTCGTAAAACAACGTTGTTATTCCGGCTTCGGCTAAATACGTTGTAACTTCGCTAATTTTAGATCGAAAAGGCGAATCCTCAGAAAATACATATGCCGCACTTCTTTCCAACAAACTATTATCGGATACGTGTATTCGTGAAATATTTTGTCTGTAATGATTCAATTTGGCATCAACATCGATACAAACTATGCGGTCCCCTTTTAATAAACGGATGATGCAATTAAGAAGATCTTTCATTTTATGATATCTTTCGCGAAGCTTGTCGTGACCCATGATCTCCACATGGGTTGGATTTCCATAAATGGTAAAATTAGATTTTATTAAGTCTTCGTAAGAATTAATTATTGTAACAGGTAACGAAGTACTTATTGCATTTAGATAGCTAATGAAGAAAGTGCTTATCGCACAAGAACCAAAGATTAAAATAATGAATATTATTTTGCCAACTACCCTCTTTGGTATTTTTAAAACAGGCTGACTGACCGTGATTCGAACAAAATTCAAAATTGTGTTGGCCATAGATTCTTTAAAAATATATTTCAACATGAGCGTAGACACTAAACAGAAAATAATTATTATAAAAATTTGTAATTGTTTAAAAAACGTCTTGACATATTCTTGATAATATATCTTTATTTTTGGGGATAGTATTAATATTCTAAAGACTCGGATAGAATCAGATTGATATTTCCAAATGTCGCGCATTAAGTATGCATCTCCTGTAACATCTGCATTGTTGTAAAGAACATCTTTGAGTGCACCATATGGCATACCCGAAAAATAAACTCCCGTGTTATCGGAGATTTTCATAGTAGCAGTTAAATTGAGAGAAGTTATTGCTGTGCAAAATAGTTTGATAGCAACTACAAGATACTTATCGCATTTAGATTTTTTCAAATTAAACTGAGGCATATTTTTATCAACTATAACATTTTTCAAATTGTAGCCATTCATATTTTTTACTTTATCAAAATATAAATCTTCGCAAAGTAAGTTGCCTGTAAAAATGAAATAATTACTACCGCAATGCAATTATCCATCTGAACAAATAAAGTATATGAAAATTAAATAACAATACTATTGTACTTACCATTCGTGAGATGTATATTTTTTTGAGGATAAAATTGAAACAAGCTCCAGTTCGAAACATTTTTTAATTTAATTTCTTGCCATATTGCAGGTGCAATCTTAGTAAAAGAATTAAAGGTATACATAAATACTGATCCATTGAATGTGCAGCAAACATAAATTGCAGAGAAAATATTAAATGACCAAACTGCGTTTAAGAATTCGTTGGCCATTTGGCATCCTGAATTCACTTTCCTATTAATAATTAAGTAGTTTGCTTCGTGATTCCACCAAATAGAATCTCTCAAATTTGCCAATACATTTATAAGATTTGCCTTAGATAAAGTAGTAATAACGACACCTGTGGAAGGCTTATTTTTCTTACTGAAATGAATTTCATTCAATCGAAATATTCTTTTAAAACGGTAATATTTCTTAAAAACAGTATTATTCTTTATTTCAAAGAGATTCAAAGGAAGCAAATGCGAAAATAGTGAATTCAGAATAAAATCATTGCCATCATTTCTATCGTTGAACAAAACAATACGTTTTGATTGGAAACATTGATCAATAATCTTTACCTTAAAATTATGAGACGAAAGTTACAAATAAAATTTTAAAAAATCAGTTGTAAGAACAAATTATAAACGTTATATCTTACCGACAGTTTGGAAATTGGTTCTTGATTCACATTAGAAAGCTTTATTAAGCCAGTAACATTAAAATATTGAATAAAAAGCATAATTAACATTATGCCAAATAAGTTGTTTATCATTTCGGCTATTTTTAGAAAAACACAATTCATTATTAATAGAGTATGAATTTTAGTTTTTTTTGTTTTTTCAAGCCTTATCTATTATGAAGTTTCTTTTGACGACTAGCCATAGTGATAACTGTTGCTTTTCTCTTCGCAATTCATCAAATTTCTTGTGTGTCTTGAAAGCGTAAATGATGAAATGCGAGTATATTCAAGAGTCGCATGAATCGATTATCGATGATACACTGGTAAAAATTTAAATTATTTATTACCTAGGAAATAGGCAGCGATTACCTTTTAGGAAATAAGTATAAATTTTAAAATTAGAATTTGCTAGCATGAAAGTGGCGTACAAAATGTAACAAATATTTTTACTAAAGTGTTTCTGAGTTATTGCCAGTGCGCGCGATTATTCTATCTATTATTTCATATTATCTATTTCGTATTTAGAAAAGAGAATTTTTATATTAGTGAAATAATTAAAAAAATAAGTCGAAGCTCCTTTGATGCATTTAAAGTTATTAAATTATCAACGACTTAAGATATTTTTTTTTATAAACACTATGAATTAATACTTTTGATTAAAAAATGTGTAATATTTCTTATACAGAAAATAAAAATCAATGTGAAAATTCCGAGGTTATATTTCTTACGTATCTCTTTGTAATTCATTAAATTCCTTGTGAGTATTTGAAGCGTAATTGCTAAAATTGCATTTTATTCAATCATCGCACGAATCGATTATCGGTGATAATGATATATCTATTGAATACAAATAACTAAAGAATACTTTGTTGTAAATGAAGCAAACATTGAAACCTGATTACTACTTCTGCAATTGAACTACAAAACAAAACAGGAATAAATTATTATTGATTTATAGTTGTTTCTTGTTCTTCTAAATCTTATATTACTGGATGTTTTCAATTAATATTGAATTTTTAAAAGAAGCAACAATTTTCGAGCTGCCGCGTAGACAACTTCTTTTATTGATGATAACAAGATAGACGAATATTGCATTAATAAAACCAATAACTTGCAAATAACATTTTTCTTCCATTCAAACAAAAATACGAAGAAAGCAATAGTGCAACCTCCAAAATACATGTAAAAGTAAACAATTAATTTTTCTACAGCGTAAAATTCAAAGTTACTCTCAGAGCTACTGTCTTTGAGTCTTGTTAAAAATTGACGTTTTTCATAAAACAACGTTGGTATTCCGGCTTCGGCTAAATGCGTTGTAATTTTGCTAAATTTCGAACGAAAAAGCGAGTTCTCAGAAAATACGTATGCGGAACTTCTTTCTAACAAGCTATTATCTGATATGTGTAATCGCGAGTTCTTTTGTATGTAATAATTCACATTCGCATCAGCATCGATACAAACTATGCGGTCCCCTTTTAACAAACGGATGATGCAATTAAGAAAACCATTCATTTTGTGATATCTTTCGCGAAGCTGCTCGTAACCCATGATCTCCACATGGTACGTCATTGCATAAATAGTAAAATTAGATTTTATTAAATCTTCGTAAGAATTAATGAGCGTAACTGTTGACCAAGTACTTATTGCACTTAGATAGCTAAGGAAGAAAGTGCTTATCGCAGAAGAACCACAGATTAAAATAATGAATATTATTTTGCCAACTGCCCTCTTTGGTATTTTTAAAACAGGCTGATTAGCCACGATTCGAACAAAATTAAAAATTGCTTTGGCCATAGATTGTTTGAAAATATATTTTAACAAGAGTGTAGACCATAAACACAAAATAGTTATTACTAGAATTTGTAATTTTTGAAAAAACGTCTTGATATATTCTTGATAATTTATCTTTATTTTTGGAGATACTATTAATATTCTAAAGATTCGGTAAAAATCAGATTGATACTTCCAAATGTCCCGTGTAAAGTATGCGTCTCCTGTATTATCTGCATTGTTGTAAAGAACTTCTTTGAGTGCACCATATGGAATACCCGAACTTAATCCCGAATGATGGAAGATTTTCATAGTCGCAGTTAAATTGAGAGAAGTTATCGCTGTGCAAAATATTTTGATAGCAACTAAAAGATACTTATCGCAATTAGATTTGTTTAAATTAAACAGCGGCATATTTATATCAACTATAACTGTTTTCAAATTGTAGCCATTCATATTTTTTACTTTATCAAAATATAAGTCTTTGCATGTTAATCTGTCTGTAGAAATGAAATAATTACGACCGCAATGCAATTCTCGATCTGAATAAATAAAATATATGAAAATTAAATAACAATACTATTGTACTTACCATTCGTGAGATATTTATTTCCTTGAGGATAAAATTGAAATAAGCTCCAAGTTGAAACATTTTTTAATTTAACTTCATGCCATATTGCAGGTGCAAACTTAGTAAAAGAATTAAAGGTATACATAAATACTGATCCATTGAATGTGTAGCAAACATAAATTGCAGATAAAATATTAAATGACCAAACTGCATTCAAAAATTCGTTAGCCATTTGACAACCTGAATTCACATTTCTATTAATTATTAAGTAGTTTGCTTCGTGATTCCACCAAATAGAATCTCTCAAATTAGTCAATGCGTTTATAAGATTAGCCTTAGATAAAGTAATAATAACTACACCTGTCGAAGGCTCAGTTTTCCTACTGAAATGAATTTCTTTCAATTGAAATATGTTTTTAAAACGGTAATATTTCTTAAAAACAGTATTATTCTTTATTTCAAACAGATTTAAAGGAAGCAAATGCGAAAATAGTGAATTCATAAGAAAATCATTGGCATTATTTCTATCGCTGAGCAAAAGAATACGTTTTGGTTGGAAACATTGATCAATAATCTTTACCTTAAAATAATGACATGACAAATACAATTTTTGAATATGTACTACGAATACAAATTGTAAGTTTATTAATTAATAAAAACTCATTAAAATTGTTATCTTACCGACAGTTTCGAAATTCGTTCTTGATTCATATTAGTAAGCTTTATTAAGCCAGTAACATAAAAATATTGACTTAGAATCGTAGTTAACAGTAAGCCGAATAATTTACTTAATTTCATTGTTGATAAATTTACTTTTATTATTTATTTGAATTGTATTTTTTACTAATATTAAAGTTTTTTATTAGATTAACATTAATCGTTTGTTTAATGTTTACTGAGCCACCAAAAAAGAAAAAGTCCCCTTGTGTTGTTATTTTTTGTAAATATATTTTGATATTTTTTTGAACTGTTTTATTACTTTTTAAAACAAAAATATAATCTTTGATCTACCACGTGAACAATTTTTTTTATTACTTTGTGGCAAATAGATGTATTAATGATGGATTAATGGAAAGCGGCCCTTAAACTGTTTAAAGTCTTATATACAGATATATTCTCCACATTATTCATGAAATTTTAAAGCCTTACAATTCTTTTTTCTGACCTTTCCCCATATTAATTTTAGCTTCAAAATGCAGGTATTGAAGTACTCTAAATGATAGCAACTGTTTTTTACGTTGTTCGACGTTTTCCCAAGTTTTGATCACGCGGGCTTTTTTATAATAAAGATTCTCTTTTTATTAATGAATTTCTTCCTAATAACCTTTAAATTTTAAAAGAAGCAATAATTTTCGAGCTGCCACGACGACAATTTTTTTAATTGATGATAACAAAATGAACGAATATTTCACTAATATATCCAATAATTTGCAAATTACTTTTTTCTTCCATTCAAACAAAAATATGAAGAAAGCAATAGTGCAACCTTCAAAATACATGTAAAAGCAAACGATTAATTTTTCTATACTGAAAGATTCAAAGTTACTCTCAAAGCCACTATCCTTGAGTTTTGTTACAAATTTACGTTTTTCAAAAAACAGCAATGGTATTCCGGCTTCTGCTAAATGCGTTGTAACTTCGCTAAATTTAGATCGAAAAGGCGAATCCTCAGAAAATACATATGTCACACTTCTTTCCAACAAACTATTATCAGATACGTGTATTCGTGAAATATTTTGTATGCAATCATTCAAATGCGAATCAACAACGATACAAACTATGCGTTCCCCTTTTAACAAACGGATGATACAATTAGGAAGATCTTTCATTTTATGATATCTTTCGCGAAGCTTCTCGTAACCCATTATCTCCACATGATTTGGATTTCCATAAATGGTAAAATTAGATTTTATTAAGTCTTCGTAAGAATTAATTAATGTAACAGGTGACGAAGTACATATTGCATTTAGATAGCTAAGGAAGAAAGTGCTTATCGCAGAAGAACCAAAGATTAAAATAATGAATATTATTTTGCCAGCTACCGTTTTTGGTATTTTTAAAACAGGCTGACTGACCGTGATTCGAACAAAAATAAAAATTGCTTTGGCCATAGATTGTTTGAAAATATATTTTAACAATAGTGTAGACCATAAACACACAATAGTTATTACTATAATTTGTAATTTTTTAAAAAACGTCTTGACATATTCTTGATAATTTATCTTTATTTTTGGGGATAGCATTAATATTCTAAGGGCTCGGAATGAATCAGATTGATACTTCCAAATGTCGCGGATAAAGTATGCATTTCCTGTAATATCTGCATTGTTGTAAAGAACATCTTTGAGTGCACCATGTGGCATACCCGACAAATAAGCTTCCGAGTTATCGGAGATTTTCATAGTAACAGTTAAATTGAGAGAAGTTATCGCTGTGCAAAATATTTTGATAGCAACTACAAGATACTTATCGCATTTAGATTTGTTTAAATTAAACAGAGGCATATTTGTATTAACTATAACTGTTTTCAAATTGTAGCCATTCATATTTTTTACTTTATCAAAATATAAATCTTCGCAAAGCAATTTGTCTGTAGAAATGAAATAATTAATAGCGTAATGCAATTATCGATCTGAATCAATAAAATATATGAAAATTAAATAACAATACTATTGTACTTACCATTCGTGAGATATTTATTTCCTTGAGGAGTAAATTGAAATAAGCTCCAAGTTGAAACATTTTTTAATTTAACTTCATGCCATATTGCAGGTGCAAACTTAGTAAAAGAATTAAAGGTATACATAAATACTGATCCATTGAATGTGTAGCAAACATAAATTGCAGATAAAATATTAAATGACCAAACTGCATTTAAAAATTCGTTGGCCATTTGGCAACCTGAATTCACGTTTCTATTAATAATTAAGTAGTTTGCTTCGTGATTCCACCAAATAGAATCTCTTAAATTTATCAATGTGTTTATAAGATTTGCCGTAAATAAAGTAGAAATAACAACACCTGTGGAAGGCTTATTTTTCTTACTGAAATGAATTTCATTCAATTGAAATATTCTTTTAAAACGGTAATATTTCTTAAAAACAGTATTATTCCTTATTTCAAACAGATTTAAAGGAAGCAAATGCGAAAATAGTGAATTCAGAATAAAATCATTGGCATTATTTCTATCGCTGAGCAAAAGAATACGTTTTGGTTGGAAACATTGATCAATAATCTTTACCTTAAAATTATGAGACGAAAGTAGCAAGTAAAATTTTCAAATATGAGCTGTAAGAACAAATTATAAATATTATATCTTACCGACAGTTTCCAAATTGATTCTTGATTCACATTAGAAAGCTTTATTAAGCCAGTAACATTATAATATTGAATAAGAATCGTACACAACAGTAAGCCAAATAATTTGTTTCTTTTCATTGTTTATAAATTTACTTTTATTATTATTTGTTTGAAGATTTTATGTTTTATTAATATTATAAGTTTTTTAATAAATTAACATTAATCACTTGATCAACGTTTACTGAGCCACCAAAGAAGAAAAAGTTCCTTTATTTTGTGGTTTTTTGTTTGTAATTTCTTTTTTTATATTTTTTTGTACTTTTTTATTACTTTTTAAAACAAAAATATAATCTATGATCTACCACATAAACGAAATTTTTTTTATTGGTTTGTGGCAAATAGATGTACTTAAAGTGACTACTTTTCGTATATTTTTAGAAAAATACAATTGATTATAATTTAATAATTGATTATGAATTTTAGTTTTTTTTTTGTTTTTTCATGGTTTATCTATTTTTATGGTGTTTCTTTTGAAGACTAGTCGTAGTGTGATAATTCTTACGTATCCCTTCGTTACGAAGAATTCATCATCTCCCTTGTGGGTCTTTCAAACGTAAATTACAAAATTGAATTTAATCGTCGCATTAATTGATTATCGATGATAACGTTATATTTAATGAACTCAAATAGCTTAGGCGATATAATCTCGCAAGAGATTCCAAAGCTTCTAAAATAAAAAAAAAACTCAAATATCTAAAGAATAATCTGTTGAAAATGAAGCAAACATTAACACATGATTACTACTTCTGCAGTTGAATTGAAAAACAAAACAGGAATAAATTATTACTGATTTCTAGTTGTTTTTTGTTTTTCTAAATCTTGTTACTAAACCTTTGCTAAATTTCGATCGAAATGGCGAATCCTCAGAAAATACATATGTCACACATCTTTCTAACAAACTTGAGTTGTTAAACTACTTTTTATATAGTTTTGAAAAAACAGAATTGATTATTAATTTTATTTATTTAGTTTTCAAGCCTTATCTACTTTTATGATATTGTAATTCACTGTCAAGCTAGAAAATCTCTAGTCGTAATTAAATAATTTAAATGTTTTTCTTTTCTTCTTTAATATAAAGGAGTGCGGGAGGGCTCCGAAGGCAAGTATGTTTACAATTACATTAATAACAATAATAATATTATTTATACGTTTCTGTATTTGTATATCTTATATTTTTGTTTGTAATTTAAATCTAAAATTTTTTTGCATTATCCGGGTATTTATTTTTTTCAAATTATTTGAATTTTATTTTAACTACCACTGAATCAAACTTATTTGTTTATTTCTTATAGTTCTCATAATGTTTTGATAATGCTTGTGTTTTCATGCTATCATCTTATTATTATTGCTTAGAATAAAAGGATTAATTAAGACAGAAGGATTATTCTAATGTCTTTGTATGAACATAAAAAAATGCTAAAAGTTTTTACATATAAAACCTTTTTAAATATTATTTAAGTTTTTCTTTTTCTCCTCAGTACATATATTATCTAAACCTTCAAGGCATAGTATTGCGAATTATAAATTACCACAGAACATTAACAAAATCAAGAACTTTTGTAGATTATCACAGTGTCATCTTTGTACAGTGTTGTAGCATTAAGTTCCCTATACAACAACAGAACCTCCGAAATACCGAGGAGCAAACGAAGACTTAACGATCGATCCAACAAAACGAATCCTCTCACCGAATGACATCCAGAGACGCGCTCGCGCTAAAAACCCCAATTCCTCCTCCTCCCCTCGGCGGGGCAAAAGTCTCGGTTTCGTCTCGGGGCCTCGTAAAGCGGCTTTCCACTCTGAATGCATCGAAATCCCGGCGAATCTGGCGCGCCTCTCCGCGCGCCTGTACATACAGCTCGCGCTCGGCTGCGCAATTAACCGCCGGCTGCACGCGGATTAACTTTGCTAATTAGAGCCGACGAGAGAGGCTTGACACTCGATTCCGAGGATGAGCGAGAGATCGTGTCATTGTGCAGAGAGAGAGAGAGAGAGAGCTCTCTCCTTTTCTTCTCGTTTCTTTTTCCGTCTCGCGTCTTTCCTGCTTCGACGAGCCAAGTGGCCAATCGATGGAGGATCGTCGCGTTTTGCCTCGTCTGCCTGGGAGAGGGTCATTTTTATCGTGGTGAGCTTGTTGGCTCTAAAAGCGACGAGGAAAATGTATTTTCGTTGCGTTCGGTTGAATGCAGGTTTTCAGCGAGAATGGATTATTTATTAATTGTACCTTTTTTATTAATAACGTGTAAATAATCGGCACGTCTTTTAGTTCCAAAATTGTGCAAAATTTGTTTATTATTCGCTAAAAACAATAGTTGCTTTATCAATTCGCCGAGGCAATATTACTTTCTCCTACCGGATATATCAACCTTTTACTGCCTTTTCCCATTCCGATGCGACGTGGGAAGTGACGAAATAAAATTTTCCATCCTCTCTCTCTCTCTCTCTCTCCTCGTTGCATGAAAATCCTTTTATCAAGCTGATACGCAATGCGTGTTTTCTGTCACCCGGGACGGGAAGGACGAAAAGTAGGCGAACGAGCTAATGTTATATGCGCCGCGCGGATGCGCGCGCGTGCCTTTTTTAATAAAGAACGATGAGCCTGCAGTTTTTACAATTACGCGCCTCATCTCGAATTTTTTGACGGGTGACACGCGCCCGGCACTTCATCCGTTTTCATCTGATTCTAGTTAGTCTGGTCTAATTTTTCCATTAAAAAGAGGAGCGCTTAATGAATTTTCGTGAAAAAGGCGAGGTCGCGTATACGTACATTCTCATTGGGGGGAAAAAAAAACGTGAGCGATCGGCGAGACGGTAGAATTTATCAGATTATAAAGTTGAACTTTGCAAAGAAGTAACCGGCCATTTTTGTAATTAAATCTAAATTTAACTCTGAATAATCTCGCCGGGTCCGATACGCTCGTCCTTTTTTCCCGTAATTTCGTTTCTTTTTTTCACTTTTTCCAGGAATTTATAAATAACGGCGGCCTAATAAAGAAAGGCGCCCGAGTCGTATTTTAAGAAATTACAAAGCTCACGTAAGCACATCCACTCCAGAAAAGTGCGCGCACGAAAACCTCATATTTCAACAAGTTCGCCTCGAACTTTCTTTATTAACATTTCTCCCGAGTCCAACTTACTCCGATCATTACGCCGTAATTACGCGGATACACATCTCTCTTTCTCTCTCTCTCTCTCTCTCTCTCTGTCTCGGTCGGAACGCGTTCCGCCTCATTACGGTCAGCTCTTTTTTCTTCGAAAATTTTTTGCGCCTCTCGTTCGACGATAAAACTTCGGTGTGTTGTGCCACCGGTCAATTTCGGTCGCCCCCCCCCCCCCCCGAAAGTGCGTGCGCCCGTCCTAATGACTGTTTTAAGGGCCCGCAGGCATGCGGAAATGTAATTCTGCGCTTACGGGATTCGCCGCGAAGAAAGCGGGGGAGATTTGATGCGGCCGCTTTCGAATTGTGTAAACAAACGATTGGTCGTTTTGAGACGACGCTGATGGGGAGGGGCTGCTCGTTTTTATGGGATTCCACGTTATTTCGTTGCGTTTAACAAGTGCTTCGTGGATTTTATGCGGCCGTGATGATGCATTTTGTATATTAAATTTGGGGATAAATTACGGTTTAAAGCCGTATTAAAATTAATTTTTAAAATTTTAGGGTTCTTTATTAGCCGGTTGAAAATTGTTCTTTTATGCGCGGCAATATATTTAAGTACCGTTACATAGCAATTTCAAAAAAGTAAACGTCAAATCACTTGTAATAACTTTTATACGTTGTAAGGCATATATTTCAAAGTTCTTCACAAAAATTGGACAATTTTCTTCTTCATTGCTTCAATTTGAGCTTCCAAAAACACGGTATAAAATGTCAGCCAAAAAGCCGAACAAAAGAAGTTTCAAATTAAATTTTCAAACACTCTAAGAAAACTGTTCCCCCTCAAAATTTCCCTCTGACAAAGCAATTCAGTAGATTACCCGAGAACAGCTCAAATCCATTTATCAGCGGCGCTCGAGCCCGTTTTTCCGTCAATTCCCGAAAGCCATCCGGCAGTTCAGCTTGTAATCAACATAACCCGTCCCTCCCCCCGTCCCCTCCGCACCTTCGAATTCCGCATCCAGCCGCAGCTCTCGCAAAAGAGGAATAGGAAATGCAATTCGGCCGAGCATTATCCCGTCAGCGTGAGAGGTGAAAAGCTCCGGCGAGCTACGCCCCCATTTGCATTTTCGCCGGATTCCCTTTCCCCCGAATTCCGCGGCTCCCCTGTGATTAGACCGTCGAGGGCGCACCTCCGCCTACACGTACGCGGAGAGACGTTATTTTGCGCCCGAAAGTGTGCTCCGTCTCGCTCCCTGCTTTTTTCGATCGAGTTAATTGCGTTTCGAGTCCGAGAGGCGCGTTTAACGCCGCGCGAGCTATGAATATTTCATGTCCCGGGGACTGCGATATTGACGTTTCGATTAAGTTATAAGCGGAGCGGCCGGGACCGAGTGGCTTGTGTATCGGAATTTTAGTTCGTTTGACGCGGGATGGCTTTATTTATGGACTCGGCCGACGCGGAATAAGAATGCTCGGGAAATGAGAGAGAGAGAGGACGCGCGGGAAAACAATTTCAACGAGATTTTTTTTTTTGTTGCGCCGCGCTTTTTCCTGCTTTCAAAGGAGAGGCTAATTCAGCTCGCTCGGCAATAACGAATTTTAAGCTCGCTTTCGCTTCGGGCCGAGAAAGGCGAGGCTGTCCGCATCGTATTTTTCCGCGCTCTCTTTTACATTTTTAATCGAGTTTCTTACCGTTTGATTCGCTTGATTTGCGCAAAAGTTCTTTTTAAGAAAAGCTCGCTATTCACGATAATTCTGAGATCGGACTTCGTTGGACGTCCTCGAGCGAAAGCAGAAAGAACAAACTCGGGGCTCTCCGATTCGCTCCGAGAAACGATATTAAAGGCCAACTGAGTTTCGCTCGAAAGAAACAAGCCAGTCCAAGACGCGGAAAAAGATACCGCGCAAAAAGACACCTCTGCAAACGCGTCTAACGAAGACTCTCCTCTGCAGGAGCATTTCCTCGCTAATGGATAACTAAACTCTCGCCGCGCAAAACAACGATATATACGTCGTACATTTTCTAGCGCATTTAGCGGCTCGCGAGCGCGCATTAGTCTTCGGCGCACGTAAGAGTTTAAGGAGGAGCGAGCGCAGCTGTCGCGATGACCTGGTTATCTCATCGCCGGCGCTAAATCACTGGTAAATGCGAGCGCGACGCCGCCGCGCTCTGTGCTCTTATTTGGAAGAAATCGACGAGATCGAATGTGCGATCGATCGAGAGCGGATAGAGAGGTGAATTCGACGAGAAATTCTTTTATTCCGTTTATTACACATATTCATATATCTTTTTAACTTATACGTTGAAAACGGAAGAAAAGCATTTGATTTTTTCAAAAAGTTGAAACCGCGACAATTCTTGACCGGCCCTCATTACGAAATATTCCCCGGATTACCCGGAAACAAAGCGTGCTAATTCCCCAGCACTTGCCCAGAGCTCACCCAGTGTCCGCGACCGCGGCGATTCAGTCTCCCGGCGTTTCGCGAAAGTGGAAAAAGCAATTAATGAGGCAGCGGCGGGAAATTAATTGACGGCGCTTCGCGCGGCGATTCATTATCCACGCCAGGCTCGTCGTCGTCGCGGTTACGCGTACCGCGCCTCTCCTATGAATAATGCCGGGGCTTTTTCGGTATATATACATCGCAAGGCGCTACGGTTTCCCTTCTCGGCGCGAAAGAGAGATCGCAAGTTTTCGCGAGTGAGTCGACAAATAGTCGCTCGCAGATTCATTTCGAGGATGAGCGACAGCTTTTTCGAGCTTCGTCGATTTCAGGAATATTTTAGCTCAGTGAATTCGCGAGCCTTGTTTCGTTTGAGATTCTATATGTATTAAACTTCGTTTGGTGCGTTTTTTCTGATAGATTTTGAAAAGCTTTATTTATAGCTTATCTAATATTATTGCGTTTGTTTCTTATACTGTAATAATATTAGATTTATAGGATCATTGGCACGACCCTGAAACTACTTCCTCCCCTCAGGATACGAGACGATTAATGAAGCTTCCCATCATATTTAGCAACCTTTAATACTTACACCCACATTATCATCTCATAAACAATCTATGTAATACAGGTAAACGAGCAAACAGCTCTTAATAAATGTTTCACGTAGATAAATGGAGCCTGGCAAAGAAAAATGAAAATAAAAATTCAACTAAAAATATTAATTGGCGAGGAGGTTCATTAATCTACGAAAATTATGATCTTCAATAGCAGTCTTTGCATACTTTATGAAAAATCCTATAAACTCTTAAAACACAGTGTATATTATCTGACATCAAAGTAAACTTATACTGCCGTTACATTTTAACACTATAATATATTGAGCATAAAATTTCAAATCTCCCTCGCAGAAATGCGCAGTAAACTCGACATATTAACTTTCTGCATTAAAAATTATTTTTAATCCGCTTATAATTTTTATTACCCTCATTCGAATTGCATATCTTCATTCGTATCTTACGAATAAAGGCTCGTAAAATAAAATCGTAACTTTAAAGCACCAACAGTTTCAGGTCACGCGGAGAAGAGGAGCCTCGAGACCCGAAAACTCACCGCCGTCGGCGCTCGGCAGCGTAAAAAGCCTTTAAATACCAAGTGACAATGCACGTAAAGCAAACTTTCTTTTATACGTACGCGGTTTCTTTCGAAAATTTATGCCCTCGAACTTACATAAATTAAAAAAAAAACAGAAAAAAACACCGCGAGCAAGATTTACGGGGAAGAAAACAAGATTCCCGGATAAAAGAAACAATCCGCTGAGCGCGGAAGTGCATAAATCATCGGCGGAAAAAGGTACACGGCGCGATCCAAAGCGCGAATTTCGTTTCGGTTTAACGGGCGATTTGTCGGCTAAGCTCCCGGAACAGCCGCGCGCGGCGGAAAAACAGAGAGACGACGGACTTTCGCGAGTCGTAAAGAGAATGGCGCATCTCTTTAACGGCAAAAGCTCGCGCGGTTTATTATACGGCGGGTATCGAGACGCGCGCGGCGGTCCGTTAAAATTTATTCGCCGCACGACGGCGAGTCTGTTGCGGGGATTATACGAGGCTTGACGGCGCGGAGGGCGAAAAACTTGGCCGATCGTCAGAAAACTGGGCCGGTGACTGAGCTGCGATTTATTGCGTCGGACGCCAGGCTGAATATGAAATTCTTGTTGACGTTTTCCTCTGCGATTTGCGATGAATATTTATCGGGATTTTAGGGGATCGCCGTGACGATCGACTGGTAAAAGTTGCGAAGCAAGGCTCTTTTAGGCGCATTAGTTAATTGGCTGCTCAATGTTTTTATGTAGGTTTTTTGATTGATTGATGTAAGTGAGATAAAAGTACGGTTTGTTTATACATAAGTAGCGGAATCTCAAAAGAAGAACCATTGCGCATTAAGGTATATTTTAAACCCGAAAACTGGTATTCATTAAATAAATTGCTTTTAAATTAAGTGAGAAGATTTTTAACCATAAAAAGAATTTCAATTCATTATTCCTATCCAAAGAGTTGTTAATTGGCAAAATTAAAATTCTTTTTCGATCCGCTTAAATTCAGATCGTTATCCGTCGTTAAAATTACACCTGCTTCCGCTATCCATAAGCCAATAATAATTAAGAACTGACTAACTATCTCGATCGAACAATTACAATTGAATAAACAATTGTTCCATTATGCCTTTCACTCTCGAAAAATGCCAACGGCCGAATTAGCTATCTCCGATCTCGAAGATGACATATCGAACAATACAACTCTATCAGCGGCATTCCCTTCCCTCCCGAAGCCGAAGCAGCTCCTCCCAAACGGAACACAAAGCCCGGGGAAGATCTCCCCAAACAATGACCCGATCCTCGATCATTTTTGCCTCGCGACAAAAATGAAAACGAGGCGCGGACCTCTCGCAAAAAGCGGCGCGGCGGAAGACCGATTTCCTCTCTCTCTCTCTCTTCCGCGGAGGTCGATCGCGGTTGCCGAGAGAGAGAGAGAAGTGGGTCACTTGCACCTTTCTCAGAGCAGCGAGTACAAATAGCCCCGCGAGAGAGGCTGCATAACGCCGGAGGAGGGACCGACTGGCTCTCTCGCCGCGGGGACAATCGCGAGTGTATGCGCGCGGCGACCGCGGCTCTTTGTCCTTCTTTCCTGCGGCGACTTTTTCGAGACGGAGGCACAGAGCCGAGTTCGCCGAGGATCGGATGCTGCTCTTTTTAGCGGCTGCCGTTTTGCTTGGAGAATCGTGATGGAATTATTAGAGGGTCTGGATTGAAAAACTTTTTGTCAGTATAGAAATTTAATTGTTTGTTTAATTGTTCGTCATAATTAACTGACTGTTATTAAATTGCAATTAATATAACTAATCACAACCCGCGTAAAAATAATTTAGTTTAGCCCAAACTTGGGCCAAGTTTCCTATGGCTGAACTTTGGGCTAAACGTG
>JAWWEO010000045.1:23961178-24019468 GCA_035582975.1 Ormyrus labotus | reverse complement strand
TAGCGCCGAGACATCGATCGACTGAACCTCAACTCGTAGGAAAGCTTTCTTTTGCACAATCAAATATAATTTGTGTACGCACTATCCGCCTGATGTGTAAAAAAGTAGTATATGTACCACGGGAGTACAGTGGGCAAGCACACATTGCCTACTGTACTTTTTCATAATGTACTATTTTTCCCCCCAGGGGAAAAATGAATTTTTTTTTTCCCTATGGAAATCAAATATAATTTGTGTACGCACTTTCCGCCTGAAGTGTAAAAAAGTAGTATATGCACCACGGGAGTGCAGTGGGCAAGCACGGCCTGCCTCTACTCCCTAGGTGCATAATGTACTATTTATGTACTTAACTTAATTGTAACAAACTGTATTTTCTTTGTACATCAATCGTATAATAATAATAAATTATATATATCTTTTTAGAAAAAAATGTACACTACAAATTTGTTTGGCCTATCTACACCCAACCATTTTCAGCTCATTATAACAATTCTTTAAATTTCACTTAAACTATTATGACAGCCTTGGCCAAACCACACAGACTGATCACCTCCAGCCACCACAACAACTGTCCCCCATCATATCTCGACTCTGCACCCTCCGAGAGTCTCCCCGCAAAATCCGCTTCCCACGACAGGAAACTGAAAGAAACTCTTCCACGCAATATATTTTAACCGGCGCCGACTCATCCCCCGTAAATCCCCCATCCTCGGGTTTTAACGAGCCCGGCCGCTCGACGAAAGACGCAGCAGCGGCGGCGGCGACGGCGGCGGCAGCCTCGTGTGCAGCCCGGGAGAAAAGAAAGAGCGAGGCATTGACCTCGTTGCCGTTCGTTCGCTCGGACTCGGACGTCCGTAAATTTTCGTTTTACGGACGGTGAGGATCGGAGCGCCGGCCGCGTCGGCGATTTTTGAGGCTGAGTAGCCTCCTTCTCCTCTCTCTCTCTCTCTCGCGCGAGGATCCGCCGCATTCTTTCGCCGTCGGGCTCTCTCGCGTGCGAGCGAAAGCTCCTCCGCGTTTCGCGTAATCGCTCCGCTTTGCTAATGGGCCTTCTTTCGCCGCCGGGGCTCCTTTCCACATTTTTTAATAAAGGCGGTTCGTTTGTTTAACGGTTATTTTTTCCTTCTGCCAATATTGATTTGCGAATGAAATATTGAGCAAGGTGAAATTTCGAAGTAATTGTTTTAAATGTAGCGAGGGAAATATTATATTTGGAGATATACGTTACATAGAAACTACATTGGCCCGTTGGAAACTAAAAGAATAAAGAGACTTTAAGAGTGCATACAACAAAAGCCATTAAAGCCGAAGTAGAATTACATTTCCGGGTGACTAAAATAGCTTCTTACTCCAAAGACCCTCCTTACGGTTCGTGTGTAAATTGTTACGTAACATTGAACTGTACGTTACGAAAGAACATTTAACTTCTGATCAGAAATTAGGGTCCCATAAGATTACGAACCATTACCTCCCGAGAAAATTCCGGGTAATCCTAAACAGCCATAACTCTCGCCAATCACCAAATTAAATCCGAGAGCATTTCATCGTTCCTCCTCCTCGCCTAAATCATCACAATTTTCTCTCCAGCCGTTTGGAAGAAAGCACCGAAGATCCAGCACGATATGCACTTATATTATCCCCGCATTGACTTCGTACAAGCCGCACGAGCCAGAAGAAAGCTATCTTCTCTCTCTCGTGATCGGAATCACCGCGCGGCGACTCTACCCGGTCTAGAATTTCTCGAAAATTTATATTCGTCACGAGGATCGTACGCGCGAAAGTGCACACTCGGCCGGCGTTCGGTGGAAGCGCGCGAAAGCGACGGCTTTTGTTTAAAAAAAGAAAAAAAAGAACGAAACTTTTCCCCGGCACCCGGAGAGAGAGAGAACGGATATTGTCGCGGAATAGGAAGAAAGGTGATTGGCTCTTTTTTCTTTTTTGAGAAAGAACGAGCGTAAGATGTGTGTCAAACGAAATTTTGCGCGACAATGGAGGAGCCGTTAACCTTAATTCCGAATTTGAACCTCGCCGCTGTTATAGAAGCGCGGAGAAATTTGCTTTATCGCCCCGTTCGAGGCTCGTTAAGCGTACGTTTTCACGGTTTTTTTCGTGGCCAAATTGTGTGCGAGGATAATGCGGAACGTAATTGGGTACGGGGAAATGCTTATTAGGCCTGCCTTTTTTTAATTTTCGAGCGCGCAAAACGGCTCTGAAAAATGGTTAGGAAGAAATTTTAAAGAGACCTTTCGAAACAAAACAATACAAGCTTTTGTTTTCGGCTACACTGCTATTTAATTTAATTCTCCAAGAGGACAAGAAATTTAATAAATAAACCATGCTCTTAAAGTAATTGCGTAACAGTACAGCGTACAGCTAAAAATACACAATTCTAAAAGTGTAAAATAAAACTGCGCCCGTAAAAACTTGCTCAAATATTCGCAACGGCCTGCATAGAATCTGAATAAAACAGCAGCTTTGACCAACGCGGCTGAAAACTAAACTCTCCCATTAAAAAAAACCGAAAATTCCTCGCCGACTTCCTCCTCCGCGGACAAATTTGCACACCTCTCCCCCGCGGCGTTACGTCACAGCGCGCCGGCGCGCGTGCGCTAAAATTTCAAATTTACACCCGGCCGCGCGCGGAATCCCCCGAAGCCGCGCTTTCTCACAGGGCCGCGCCGCGCAATCATCGCAACCTGTTGAGCGTGAACTTGCGGAGCGCCGTTCAAGGTGACCGGGGGGGGGGGGATTGCGCCTGCGCGCGGAACCAATCGACCGGAGACGGAACTGCGAAATTCAAATCGGCCCCGCCGCCGCCGCGCGCCGCGTAATCTTCACGCTGCAGTTGAGCCGCGCGCATTGGATTACCGTAAGAGAATCGTTTGGCAACGAGATTTTACGCGGCGATTGAAAAATAGCTCGTCGCGGATCGGCGAGTTGCGAGTGGATTTAAATATGGGAGGCTTTTGCATTTCGTTTTTCAGGTCGTCGAATGAATTTGGTAATTCGGCGCGGGATTTTTGGATGGGTTTTAACTGTATATTTCTTTTTCTGGTTTCAGGTGGGTGTCGAATAGTCGAACGCTTTCTAGAATGCGATTCTGTTTTGTAAGTAACAAAAGAAATTAAAACATATCAATCAACAGGTATTTTTTCGCGCGGAAATTTAGCATTGATTCTCAAGCAAATAGTAAACTGCGTTTTCAAGGTGCTCCACATCACAAACGACGCAGTTCTTTATCAAATAAACAAAAGTCATCTATATAAACGCGAATATAAACATAAATCGGGAAGCTCGTACTCGCTCGCTCAATGATTCAAGTCAAGGGCAACAACTGTCGTAATTGCCAAAGGAACCAGTTCGAACTCCGGCCGATAAAGGCGGACAGCCGCGAAACCCGGCGGCGAAAGAAAACGAACGACGCGGCCGTTCCAATTTTCCGAACGGTCAATATTCTCAAAGTCGCCGTATACCTTTTTTTTTCTTCGGCTTCTGAAAGTCAACTTTTTGCAATTGTCGACCGGGATATATATCCCGAGACGCTCGGCTCGTTTCGCTCTCCCGCGAGAGGCGAGAGAGGGACGAAAGTATTACGCACGGCTCATTGAACTCGTTAGCGAAAATCGTCCGAGGAGAAGTGCGCCGAAGTGGGTTCTCCGCGCGAGTCTGAGTATCACTTGCGTTAATTGCCCGGGTAATTTATCGACGCGAATTTCCGCGAATTTATACATACGCTCGCTTCTGTCGAATTTCACTGCCCGGCTTGTTTATTACTTCCGAGGAGTCATTTTTTAATCCTCCCCAATAAGTGCTACAGTTTTTTAAACTTTAATCCGAGATGTTCTCCCTTTCCGTCTATTAAACGGCTTAATTTACGATTTACAAGTAGTATTCGAAACTTCGAGGCCTCCACGCAAATCCATTATCTAAAACAAACAGAAAAAAACTTTCTCTCCCAATCGTCGGCCGATCCCGCATCCTAAACTCCCGCAGCTGCTCTCTGCGTCGGTAAACAAAAACTTTCTCGTCGCCCGGCGCCCAACCTCCTTTTCATCCTCGTTCTTTTTTTTTCTTTTTTTGCGCGCGCCTCTCCTTGACCCGTCCCGTTCTGGGTTGGCCTAACGAAGCGTCGTCTATCTCGCGCGACTTCTCTTCTGCGCTGCGGCTGCGCCGATTCTTTTTTTTTTTTTCGTCGCGGTACTCTTTCACTCCTTAAAAAGGCCAGGGAATTTCCGCGCCGCGAGGATCGCTCGACTGCGGTGCAACACGCTTTTTTTGCGGATCGAGAGCTGTCGGGAGGTGGATTGTTTATACGGTTTCGCGGGGAGTTGACTACGTCAGAGGTGGAGGCTTTATAAGGGTTGTGGGATTTTACGATAGTAGGCGCGGGTATGGAAAAAGTTTAGTGAGGAAATCGCCATCCGATAATTTAAGCTTTATATCATGTGTGGTTAAAAAAAGGAAGTATTGGATTAGTACACTTGATTGTCCATTCTGGCCTATTTAATTGAACTAACGAATTTGTAATTGTAATGTAGAATTAGATATTCAGAAGTAAGTATAAGGCCAATTGTAAAACGAAACAACTATATTATAATTTTCTCATTTAAAAACGTAAATACAAAATAAGCAAAGCAGGGCATCCAACATAAACAATCGCCAAATGATTCTTCACCTACGACCTCATTCCCGTTTCCTCAATCGACAATAGATCCAAATAAAAACAAAAAAGCAGCGCTCGAGCGCAGTCGCAAAAGGAATGCGGACACTCTGCGTGCGAGCATCGCGCGCGGCCATAAAAAAAACGTCGAATGTCTAATTAGCGGCGCGCGCTGAAAACGCGGCGCAAAAAAGCCCGAGTGTAACGTATACACGCGTAAAACACGAAGAAAAGGTGCGCGCGAGCGAGCGAGCGACTCGGCCGAATTCCCGCCGCCGCCGCCGCGTTTTCGACGCACTTCGCGAATTAGAAACTCGGCGGAATTAGTCATCGGGTATATACACGCCGGCGAGCACGCAACCTCGAGAAATCGACCGGGGCGAGAAAAAAGAAAAGAAAAAGGTTGGGAGACCGTTCGGCTGGGAATTTAATTTGGCAATTTGCATTTAGCGCAGTGGACGCCGCTCGGGGTGACGTAAGACCGGGACAGCTTCGGAGCGTAATTTACAGTCATTTTGTATAAAGCGATCCAATTTTGAATTTGAATGACGCAAAGTCGAGTGAGTTTAGAGGGTAATTTGCAGTCGTTTTCGTTTAAGCTCATTTAGGTAAGATAAAGAACTTTAATATCAAGCGGAATTTTCGTATAATGAATTTTCGTACGGGAATTTTGCGTAATCGCGTTAGTAAGTTATTCCGCAATCATTTTGCAAAAAGAAAAGCTTGTGCTCTTAAAATAAGCTGCTGTCAAAAGCGATTCTACGTAAACTAAATTCCTCAATTTTCCGGCGCGATGACGAAACTAAAAGTTCTTTTGCAAAATCATCCTGCCGAGCTTCGCTCCTATCTGCATGCAAATTATCCCCGAAACTCAAGCTCTCCTTAAGCAACGGCCACAAAAGAATGACTTTTTAAATATCCACGTCCTGCACTTATCCCCCCCCGAAAACAATCTCGAAAATGAACGTCGCTCGAGCGCACCTCTCTTTAGGGACACTTGTCTCGCGATTACCAGCGACACTTTTCCCCCTCCCCCCTGCTTTTCTCTCGGTGCGCGAGCAGTCCCGAGCTGCCGCGTTGAGCTCGATTTTGAGGCAGCATATCTGTCCTTTCGTTTTTGTGAGAGAGGCCGCGGTTGGATTTAATTAGGGGAATGATTTTTTTAGGAGGCGAGAAAGAGAAATTTACGGCTGGACTGATTCGGAGATAGGTTTTAGTGTGCTTTCTCTGGGTGAACGGATTGGTTGGTGGAAACGTTTTGTTTCGGTGTCGAATGCAGATGCGAAAAATAGGTGCGAGTTGCGAGGTTTTTAGCTGTAATAATAAATTTGTGATTAAAATAGTGTTATAAACTACAATTTTTTAGTATTATCATAATATGCACCACTAAAACAAGTATCTAACTCGATCTAAAGTATTTACTAAGTATTTCTAGGCTTATTAGTAACTCTTAAAAAAACTTGTTCTTATAAATAAGTTGAGCATTTGTTAACGGGTGGATCTTATATAATTTTAATTACGCATTTATTTAACTATTATTGAGTAACCAAGAAAAGTTCGATAAAGATTTTGACGATAGGCAATGAAACAAAGTATAAGAACTCGATAACTATTATGCAAACATTCACATATTGCAAAAGCACTGACAGACATAAACTTGTTTCTCCACTACAATCTTTTATCCGATAAGTTGTATTTTAAACTGGAAAATGTTTTTGTAATATCTAATAACTTTGTATACTTTAACCAGCGTCTACTTTCCTTTTTAAAAGTCCCCCCACCAGAATCTCTTTATTCTCCACGTGTATAGAAGAAATAGCATTATTTAGATAGTAAAAACATTATTTCCAAACGCATGCACAAACCGCACTCTAAAATTATCAATTATCTCGATTTCTCGACAATACCGTAGCAAAAATCAAAACAACGAATTCCCACCGTAAATCATAACCCCAATTAAAGCATCTGCCTTCAGCTCGGAAAAAGCGCCAGATAAATCAGCTAATCGCTCGGTCGAATCTTTCGCCTTTCCAAAGCAGCCGCGGAGAAAAAGAAAACGGCGTTAAAGCCGGCAATTAAGCGGCCTTTGACAAATCCCTACGCGAGCGTTGATTAATCGGCCGATCGGTGAAACTTCGCCGTCGCGCGACGTGTTTGCACAAGTGAAACCGCGCGCCGGACATAATAATGGACGCGCGCCCGCGCGGCTGCTTTCGCGAGGAATTCGCGGGATTTGAGGAAACGCTGTGTGTACTTGTGCAATTCGAGCGCGCTGATATTGATGCATTTGGGATAACGCTTTCTAGCCTTGCCGGCTAAATGATTCGCAAGAACAGGCGAGTAATTTGGCTGGTAATGCGAGCAGGTTCTTCGTGGGGATCTATCTTTTATAGGAGGAATTTGGTTACTTTTGACTGTGGCTAATACTTTTTTACTGCGGAGCTATACGATTGGTTCTATAATGAACACTTACTGTAAGAGAAAGTGAACGTTTCTTCACACTCGCATAATGACTTTCAGCATTTTACGAATTCTTGTTTCTCGCTTGATATTTATATTAAGATGCAAACTGCATATAACAATTCGATTGGCGCAATGCTAGAGAAAAACTTTGATCAAACAAATTTGCTCTGCATTACAGAATTACATTCGAAATCGTCAATCGCTACCACACAGTACATATACATCTCGAACAATTTCCGCGCCGTGCAAAAGTGACGAATTCGGTTGGAAGTGCATCACGATCGAAGGGGGGTGGGGAGAACGGAAACGCACGTTTGCGTATGCAAATCGAATGCATCGGCGCCAAGGCGATGCGCATTTCAGCATTCAGCGCCCCAAAGGAAACACGGCGCTGATTCGCCGACTGGGTATAGATTAATCGATTAAGCTGTTTGCGCAATGATTCTTTCCGCGGCTGTTCGCCTCGCCAGAACGGGGCCTCTTATCGTTGAGAAACGACCTCAAAATTCGCTATCGGCGGTTCGGGCATTTCGTAAATAGGCAGTAAGATTCGCCTCTTATTTTTCGTAAATTTATGCGATCCTCGAGCACAATTCGATGCCTCCGCAATGCGCATAGACGCGATACCCTGTCCAGGCTGGCCTGCCGAAAACGGCGAACCGTTAGCCAAATGATATCGGCCACGAGCCATCTATTTCCGTCGATAAATAACCGATGTACGGTCACGTATCAAACGAATATCCCGCAGCCGAACGCGGCGTCGCATACGGAATCGCGCGCCGCGTGCAATTCCGTGCGCGAGCCGCCCGATTAAAAAGCGGAAAGCGCGCGCGAGTCGCTTTCCTCGCGCTGGAATTAAAAATCAACTTTGCGCTGCAGTGCTTCTAGCGACGAGGGTATGTCGGTGATTAATTTGTTTCAATCGCTGTTTTCTAGTCGAGAGAGAGAGAAATTGCTCGTTTTTGTGAGTGAAGATTACGGTGGGGAGAGGATGTGGTCGCTGGGTGACTTTTACAAGGAAAAGGATTTTGAAACAAGTGTAATAATAGAGTGCCGTTGTGTCAGTGTGTGTGTCAATAATTAGGTAAAAATGCGATTTAATTAATCGACGTATGAGGTAAAGCGACGGTGAGTCGTAATGTTATGAAGTGGTATTGCTTATATACCTCAGCAGCGTATATTAGTTTATTTCAAATTGTGCTATTGCAAGAATACTGACGATCCTTTAAGCCAATTTGTCGCAACGCGTTTAAATTTACAAAAAACGACTAACATAAGCGGTTAAACTGGCTAATTTACAGCGTTAAAATACATGCACTAGTTTTTATCGTCAAATTTCTACCAGGAAGAGTACCGAGCTTTTGTTTGTTTCTTAAACAAAAATTGCTTCGATTCTAAAATAGTTTGAACCTACAAGAAACTACCCACCGACAGTTCCCCAATTCCCCGCAATTAAAGACTCGGTAAAAATCCAACGCCCAAACTTCCGCTTCCCGCTAAAAACCACCAATACAGCTCTCGAGAAAGGAACAAAGAGCAATCCCGCGCAAATCCACTTAAGAAACCCGAGCGATCAGAGTGTCGGACACCTAATCCCCGCGCCAAGAGCCCTGGCATTTCCTCGATCTTGGCTCTATCTACCTCGCTGCGCGAGGCCGAAAAACTCTCGACCGACACAACTCAACGGGGGAAGGAATCTCACGGCTGCTTCCGCGATCCGCGAATCGAGCCGCGCTCGGCGCACAATGGCCGCGATCGCGATCCGATAATTAACAGCTCGCCGGAGAGAGAGAGGGAAATAGAGGCGTCCCGCGCCTGGCAATTAAAACAGAGCGTCCGCGGCAACGGCATTCCCCGCGCGAGCTTTTTTCTGCGGGATATATGGGTACGAAAGGGATCGAGGGGAAATTGAGGCGACGGTTTAATGGCTCGTTTTGTTCGGACTTTGTAATGCGAGGTGTGCTGATCAATCCCAGTTGCTTGAAATGGTACCATGGCTGTCTGCTTGGCAGCAATTTGTTTTTAGAAATTTCCGTTCAAACTGGCATTATTTATTTAATAACTAATAAACAATGGCTTGCAACGCCTAGCTCGCGTAGGGAAATGAAAAGGCAGTTGACAACCACACGAAAATTCAAGCGACTGGGACCATGCGTTTCTGGATTTCCACTGGATTCATGAGAACCACTGGCCGGGGCTAATCGCGTGGGGGCTAGCTGCAGGCTCATCTGATCGATGTCTTTATTTACAGTTGTTTTTCAAGCTGGAAAAGCTTTGTGTTCTTTTCTGTTCGAGATACGCAAGTGTTATGATAGTAACTGCATGTAGAATTTGAATTAGGGTCCTTAAATTAAGAATGTAAATTTAATTAGCGAAAAGAAGTTTTGACTTTTATATTTCAGTTTTTTATTCTTCATTATTTCTTTACTACTTTTTCGCCGTCACCCAGTGCCGGAGTATTTTAAATTATAAGGCATAACGCCGAGTAGAACCGACCCGAACTCTCTTCCTGGATACTAAAAATAAAATAAAAGCCTTTTACTTCGGAGCCTTGAGACCGACAAGAGGCCTTCTTCCTCAATACAAAAGCTTGTATATCTCGGCATCGGGCATCCGTTCAAAATATTCATCTCCGTAACTCATCCCGAAAATCATCGGAATCGATCTTCGCTTTCTAAACGGCCCCCGAACGAGGAATTAATTTCGCCGAGCTATAAAAAGCGTCCGAAAAGCCTAACCGAAGATTACACGCTTCCGCGAGAGGCGCCGGAGAGCTTTCGTGCGAGATTTGCGAGATTAAAAGTGAAAGGGAGCCTGCATCTTCTTCTTCTTCTTCTTATTCTGGTATTGCTTTTTTCAAGGATGATTCCCCTCGCCGGTTTTTTGTGTCCCCCGCCGGTAGGCGATTGTTGGGCGGCTTTTAATTTGCGGCGAGGCTTTCGAGTCTCTCTCCGCACGCGATAGACTGAAGCGCGAGATAAGGGAAGGAGGAAAACTTCCTATTTGCTACCGGAGAGGCGCGTTAACTTTGTTTACGAAGCGTGTCAAAGCTGTCTCGGCCTCGTCTTCCGCGGTACTTTGCGGCTGTGAAATTTCGAGGTGAAAATGGGGGGGTAAAAGTTTAGAAAGCGAGCCGAGCATAAAAAACTTGCGCGAAAGGTTATACTTTTTTAGGGAAGTGCATATAAGAGAGCCGTCGAAAATGCGGTGGAGTATCACTTCAAAAATGAAGAAAGCGAGACGCGCTCATCGTTGCCGGAAAGAAAAAAATGCGGAAAATTAAAATTCTCGGATAATGATGACGTGAGTTGAGACACAGTAGTTTCTGTCTGTTGCGTAAATTTCTGTCGGCGAATTATCAGATGCATCAAAATGAAGCATCTTAAATTTCGCGTTTCGTAACAACTTTACATTTGCATATGTTCAGGAAGATGCGTCTCCCGAGTTTCTAATTTAATTGTGAGCATTTCACCGCGAGTTTAAAACTTCTAATTTTGACGTTAAAACGTATAGTCCTCAGTTATTTATGTCATACTTGTTTTACTTCGTACACATGACTTCGAATGGCTAGTAAACAATAGTCGTTAGTTCCGCTTAAAAAATCACGCAGTGCAAATATATTGCATAAAAGTTACACGGATTCTCCTCGTATAATATTTTCAATCCCATAAGTAATCGAGGCAATGTACTGATTGCAAAACAAATTTCTTAATCGCCGACAAATTAATCAACACCGCGATCTGATTATCACCGCATACATACGGGGAGAAATTCCCTGTAGTAAAAACGACTATAAAAAGTTGCCTAACTATGTAGAAAATTTTACCGGAAAATATAAAAAAAAAATTGTGTTAAATCTTACCAAAAGCACAGTAAAATTTCGGCTAAAAACTGATTTTTGCGAAACTCCCAGTATAATTAAAACAGCTACAAAATCCAAAAGCTCCCTCGACCTGCATCCAACAGTTTATCATCAGATTACCGCGTCGACGGACTGCAGGAAGCCTCGCTCAAGTCGGCGAGAGGGTCCGCGGGGCTTAAGCATAAAGAGCCTAATGAAGACGCGGGGGTGGCGCTCTCGCCCGGGGACTTGAATTACCGGCGCGAAAGAGGATCTTGTCCGACGCTCTGTAGCGCGTCTTTTGCCTGTCTTGTTGGGCGATTTGACGTGCTAATGAGCCCTGTGCCGCGGGCGTTTTATTGCTCGAGGGTTGAATGTTTATTGGAGGCTCTCGTGTATAAAACCCCTCAAGTTTTCGCGACGTGCGTTTATAAATAAATTTACAAATTCTATAAATTGATTTTGAAAAACTGTTGGAACTGCATGCTTGGGCTCTTACTATATACAGTCGGGTTCAAGAGTTACGTAAACGTTTAAAAAGCTAAAAAAAATCAAACTCCCCTTAAAATCTTGCGTTACCCAACACACAGGGTTCGTAAAAAGGAAAACGTGCTTTCAGCAATGAAATTTTTTAAAAATCGTGTCTAAGTGTGTACATCGTTCGAACGAGGTCACGCTCTTTACGGCGCACCGAATATATATCGAGAAAGGTGAAAGAGCATTTGAAAGTACGACGATAAACGCGAGTTTATCGCAAATAAATTATCGCGTAACCAGCTGCGAACCGAAGAATTCACCTCTTAAATTTCGATTCGAACAACCGAGCATTCCCCGCATTCCCCCCGCATTCCAAGCGAAAAAGAGACACTCTAACCTAATCTGCCTGCTAATTATTCATCTCTCGTTTATCCCCAGACGTTATGCACTCCTCCAAGCGTCCAATTTCAATCCTAAAACGCAGCCTGGCAATCCCAGCCGCGTCTCTCTCGTCGAGGCCGACATCATCATTCCGCTCCTCGAATCCACAGGCCCGAAGCCTGCAGCGTCGTCCAGAGATCGGATCTCTCCCGGTATGGAAATAAAGGCGGACGCGTATGACCTGATATACATAGAGAGCTGCAGGAGAGAAAGTACACATGTACACGCCCGCCCACGCGGCCGAGTCGTGCAGTGAGAGAGAGGAAGAGGTCACGAGCGGCCGCGAGTCTCGCGACGTCGGCCGTACATAGTTAGAGGTTAGTTCGGTAATGAGATGTTCGGCGTTAGTTACAGGACTCGCGCCGCTTATTACCGCGCTCTTACGTGTCTTATCGCCGCGGTGCTCGTTATTAATTGTGTGCTTAGCCGTCGGTAGGAGGATCCTTCGGGGATTGAAGAGGCGATTTGGGGGCTCTCGTTAGGTTGCGGGGATTTCGGATGGGAAACGTTGTTTGTTTTGCTTTTACGATCTTTTGGGAGGATTTTCAGGTTGGGGCTTGTTTGGAAAGCATACAAGAATTATGTATTAATTACTGAATTTTATAAGTCAATGCTAATTAGGTTAGTACGAGAATATTTTAAATTTATAAAAATATTTAAAATATTATTTGATGCGGAGAATGCATTAAACTACTTCGCTCATAAAACCCATTCTCCGTTATATGTTAATCGTAAAACTTTCTACAATAACACTTTTCAGATTAAATTTTTGAAATTGATTTTCGTCTCGACGTCAATTTTTTTTGCTTGGTAAAATTATGCATTTGTAGAATTAATCATGCACGCTGACGTAATTCGTCTTGCGTCAACTGAAAGCTACATCGCTCTTAAAGTTTATCAGATATGGAATTTCAATCAGTGGCTGAAACTATTTAATAACCAATAAAAATAATAAGAACAAAAATTTCCTGGTGACGTAAATGTAACAGTTTTTACTACTCAAAATAAAACTCTCTCAAGCTACCATTAAGTTATCGTTGCTCATGCTTCGCACATGAACGCCGCAACAATCTTTTCAAATATCTCAATCGCAATAAAACTACTTCCTCATTAGCAAGAAGCTAATTACACTCGATCCTCCTTGCTCTCGCACTCAGCTTAATCAGCGAATATCAAACCTCGTCCACTTTATCCTCGGAGTACCCACCGTGACTCACTCGGCCGCTCGGCAACTCGCACTAACGCAGCAGCCTCTCTGCCCCGCGCGACGTCGCAAAAAAATTGCGCAACGACTCGCGCGGCGACAGAAAAAATTCGCGCTAATAATGAGCCGCGCGCCTCTCCCTCTAATCCGCCGATGCCGTCGTTAATGTGCGCTTGATGCGCCGAGGGAAGAGAGCAGCCCCCGCCTCTAGACATGCGGGCTCTCCTCTTTCTTTTTGATCGTTGCGCTAATTGTGGATGGATACGAGGGCTCGAGGGGTTTGAGCAAGTAGTTGGAGAGCAGTTTAAAAGTACTTTGATAAGATAGACGGGAATTTTTGCCGGGGGAAGGAGAGGTTCGGGTAAGAGTCGTTGGCATTCTTGTCGATTATGTAAATGCTTTAAAATGCGGTAGTTATGATGTATTGATATTAGTAAACCGCGCGATCCCGGGTCTTAAGGGATATAAACTGGATTACCGCTTGGGTTTGACGTCGAAACTAGTTTTACGACAAATAACGATTTAATATCGACTTTCAGAGTCGCAAAGTAAGTAATCCTATCAGATAGTGTATACCTTATTTAATATTTTTAAAACGTTGCAATTCAAACACCGATAATAATTTGCTCCTTAATTGTTTGCTTTTCTATTTACGGTAATTTGAGTAGCCTTGCAATTGGCAGCAATTAATTAAAACAGTTCAATGTTACTGTTTTTTGCAGGAAGCACTCAGTTTTCCGCTTCAATTTTAGTGCCACTTTTTTCCGGTAAAATATTTGCAACAATTCCTTCAACCTTGAATAATTGCATAAAGCTTTAAAACATTTACCTTTACGTAACCCTTTAATTGTTTAAAAAACAAAAAGCCCGCGAACGACAATCTTCCTCTATGAAAATCTCATTCACAAACAACAATTACACTCGAACGACACAACGCAACAATAAACCTAATTGCAACTTGCGCAAAATGCAAAGTCTCCCATATGAACGACCAGCAATCAATCGCATCGGAAGTATCAACCGCGAGCATCCGAGAGGAACGCGAATTACCCAATCGATATCTCTCTTTCTCTCGCCACCTCTGCACAAGACTCTCTCGGCGATTAACATGAGCAAACACGGAAAATCTGTAATTGCGGCGGTCGACAACGGCGCCATTGTATTGCGCGATCCGGGGAATCCGAGCCCACGCCTCTCTGCGCCGCGCAGGAGAAAGAAAAAACGCGTCGTCGCCCCGCGCAAAGCGCGCGATTGCGGCGAAACGATCCAGTCGACGCGCGCTCGCGAGCTCGCGACGGACGTTCGAAAGCGAGAGCCGCGCGAGTTTTTGAAAGAGTGCTTTTGTGCGTTCGGTCAATGGGGGGGGATCTCTTTTTTCGGAGGTCGGGCGAAAGTGATCGGGAGTGAATGAAGGGCTAATTGACGGAGAAGAGACGCGCTTTGATGGGGAAGTGGAAGGTTAGCGAGAAGAGAGTGATTTATCGGAATGCTGATTTGGAGTTGGAGGTAGGTTGGCGGGGAGAATTACAGTACAAAAAGTACGAGCGGTTTTTCTTGATTGGCGTTTCATTTAAAATAAATGATGTAGCATTCAATATAATTTTTTTAATATATAAACTCAGCGTTCATAATAATGAACAAGCTTTAATATCAAAAACATTTTCTTGGAATCCATCGCATTGACTTTCATCGAAGCAGAATTCAATATCGAATTACAAATAAATATGCACATTCGTTATACATGCACATACAATTTAGCCTATAAGGTTTCGGCCAGGCAAATTAATTCAGAAGACCCGCGCAAACCTGCCTAAATCACAAAAATTAAGCATATTCCTTTCTTAAAATATTCATTGCGCCACATCACCCCTTTGTAATTAGATCCATTTAAACGTCGATCGAATTTACTCACGAACCTCCGCTCAACCTAACCAAAGCCCGGCATTCCAAGCTCCACCTGCAGTCCCCCTTTAAACGAGCATATCGGCCTCGGCGCTCTCAAAGTTCAAGACTCATTGTCCGCTGTCATATAATGAGAAGCTAGAATTTGCCTTCGCTGCACCTGAACCGAGCCATTGTTGACTCGCTCGAGGGCCGTTTTCACGGCGCTTTAATTAAGATTCGGTCCGCCGATATAGCCGAGGGTTATATTACATTTTGGCTGCTGTGGGGCTTGGCTCGACGGGGATTAATGAGGCGTTAATTTAATCTAGATTGGAGGTGGATATTGCTGCGGATCCGGTAAATCGTGGAAAACAAATTGGTCCGTTCACCAAAGAATGAGGTGTGTGCTCCGGTAAAATTCTAAAAATCTCGGCGAGCAGCCCCAATTCGCTTTCCCACAAGCCGTCAATCGCCGAGAACCAAAAGCTCTCCACTTCCCGCCTCGAGAACCAGCCGAAAGCCGCGGGCGTGCGGTGAAAGTTTTTTTTTTTTCGACATCGGCGAGAGAGAAATTGATAGACTACGGGCCCCCGTCGGAATAAAATGCGGGCGCACGCGATATACAAGACCGCGCCGCTTTCAAACATTCAAGAGGACGCGCGCTCGCGTGCAATTATCGCCGCTCGGACGCGTGTACGTACGCGCGCATTGCGCAAAGCGAGCGCGAGTGAAAATGATTTTTCCGACGTAATAGCCGGCCGCCTTGCACGCGCTGCGCCTCGAGCGTACGGCCGCAGGCGCTAATATTTTCGAGAAGCGAGAGGCTAAAGGACATTTTTGTTGCTGGCTGTTTAGCGTATTTTTTCTGTTAGAAAAATGAGACTTCAAGTTTTATTTCATAATGTCGAGAAGCTTTTTTTAAAACTATGTTACTTACCGATTTTTTCATGAAATTATCGTTAAAAACGTGCATTTAATTCATTCTGTTTCTGTTTCCAGGTGAGTTTGAGAGGAATACTCGATGACTTTTTACGTGCGTCTAATCTCTTTCGTAAGTAAATTGCAATTTTTAACAGCCAATAATTAACATTCTTCTCATTAAATTAAAATTCTATCTTCGAATTTTTGCCAGCGCGGCATCGTGACTAGTCTTAAACGACCAACATATATTACTACAGACATCGGCTCATTGCTGGCTTTTCTTAAGATCTCTCGGTATGATGTTCTTTTTAGGTGCGCACGAACAGATGCGACTGATTTATATTCGTTTAATGAAGTCTTGTGACACGTCACGTGCTCACACCGCATTCCATTGTGCGCGCAAACAATCCTTCCGTTGTTAACAGTCTATTATTCATGCAGCAGTCAATTAATTTTTTTCTTTTTTCCGAACGATTGCGAGATCTTGAATATATTGAGTTTTCCGATTTTCCGCCGACGCTCGAAATACCTTTTAAATATTCCGTTATACTGATCTTTAAATAAGTTTAATCGAAATATTATTCCAATTAACGGTTTGATAAAAACCAGGAAGAATTTCGAGCGAAAGTTTTTGAATCCAGACGAAACTAGAGCTCTCCAAGAATAATCGAAAGTGCTCGCGTGAAATTATGCTAATGAATCTCCGAAAAAGGCCATCTTTTTGAATTTAAATATAGAATTCTCGAACCGGTACAGTTCGCGCACAAAGGCGTTTAGGCTCGACTACTTTCACACGTCTGGAAAAGGCTGAAACCAAAGCACAACAAATATTTAAAAAAAAAAAAAAATCTTATCTCTCTCTTAATCAGCGGTTGCTGCTCGCAAGGTTAGAGACACCATTAAGTTTTTAAAAAATTTGAAACTTGAATTTAGTACTTTAGCAAGCTACGACAATCTATGCAAAATACGTGTAATCTAGGCGACAACTGGGTCAGCGCCGACATTCAGAAACAAGCTAATAATTTACAGCAGTAAGAGAAAAATGAGAGAGAGAACAGAGCGTTTATGGTAATAGCGAATTTCGTTCGAACGTCGCGTGGAAAAGCTTTACTCGAAAGAAAAGTTTCCGCAAAACTCGCGACTTCCTACTATTAAAAGTTAATGATACAACGCGCTTGGAAGGAAGTACTTATTGATAATTGGCCAAAGTTGTCAATTTTTTTATTACATTACACAATCACTTAATCATAAAGAGTAGGTTTTTCGAGAGTAGGCAATTCGTATTTTATGTACCTGTCAGTATACGTACGAGTACATTCAACAGACATTTGTTTTATATATTTTGTTCTACATAATATAGATTGTCTTCCCGCATTCCTCTGATATATGCATCATAAAAATGAAAGGAAGTGACATTAAAATCGCGTTTACAAATGTATTAGCCAGCTTGCTTTGACTGGATATCAAATAAAAAAAAACTGATTCAGCCGCGCGGCAAAAAAAAAAAAATGAATCATTCAATATCAGTTTAAACAGAGGAAGTCCTTCGAAACGAAATCCCCGACGCTTCGTCAGTCACGCAACCCACTTCGATCTACTTACCGCCGTCCAGCAACGATCCCGCGAAAATTCCAAATCAGGCCTCGCATTTCCCGACTCGCGGCTCGCTCTCTCGCATAAACGTCCGCGTTCCACCGCGAGACAAGACAAAGATAGCCGCTCAGCGGACCGCTGCATCCTTTGTTGCCAGTGTATATAAGAGCTCCGCCGGCTCTTTACCCACACGTAAGCCCGAGCGAAAGACAGGCGGCGCGAAGAAAGAGAAAAGTGCTCTAGGTTCTTCCCGGCCGGTCTCGACCTCGTTTGGGTCCCGGCCGTTATTACGAGTCAAATAGCCCCTTTTTTTTCGGAGCCGCCCGCGGAATTAATTGGCTGTAAACTCGGCGTTCAGAGGCTCCGCTCTCCCGCTCGTTCGCGAGGAAAACGAGGGGGAGGAGAGGCGAATGCCGGGGAAAATTGACGGCTGCGCCGAAGGAGCGCTTTTTTATGGAGGAAGCCGCGGAGTTTTCGCGAGACGCGCGCGCGGCGTGTTTGCCGAGCCAATAAAAGGAAGGACGAATGTGCTTAGGAATAGGAAAGTGAAACGCGCGCGGAAGAAAGTTAATAATCGACAGGGGGATAATTGTACGCGCGAGCGGCGAAGAACGTCGTTTTTCAATTTGCTCCGAGAGGCTGTCTTTGTTTTTTTTTTTCTTTTTTTGCAGACCAGCGCAAAAAAAGGTGTAAGAAATCGACGTCGCAATAAAGAAAGGACAGCTTTACGATCATTCGACGATATATCGTCAATTACCATTCCGCGCTTACTTTCTATCCAGCGTCCGAAGCAATCGAAGCTAACAATTTATTCCCTTTTTTTCGCGGAACGCGCAAAAAACCTTTACTCTCTCCTTCCAAAAATCTATTCGCAAAGATATCCTCTTTCGGCGAAGCGTCGAAAAAGTCGAAGGCCGCCACCGGGTCACCTCGCGCGGAGATCCGGAAATGCCTTCGAACGGACTCACTTGCCATCGTCAGGTGGGGAAAAACTAGTTTTCTCGCCGTTTGTCATCTCTCCCTTGCAGCGGCACCGAGTGTAATTGCCACTGGCAGGCGCGCTAATTTCAACGTGTGGCTCCCGGAGAGTATACCGTACGGAGAAACTGTTTCCGTTTCAGTTTTTTTTTTTTTTTTGCGTTTCTTTTTTTACGGCCGATTCGACCGGACCGCGGAATGTTACGTTCGAACGCTCGCTGAAAACGAAAATGGCTTTAAGAACTTTGGTAAGGTCGTTTCGAAGTGGAAAACTTTGGTGAATGGGTATTTGAGTTTGCGTTCGAGTTGTAAGATGGCAGTAAAACGTATTGGAATTTTTTTTTTATTACAGTGAATTAATTAAAGTATTTGCAAAAAGTACCTTTATAAATTAATGTTGCATTGAAATTTATTTATGCGCTAACAGATGTAAGCATTAAATACGAGAAACGTCCTACATCAAGAGCCATTAAAAGTGAAGTAACGTTCAATATCATATATAGGATGCATTCGAAAAATTTAACGAGGCGCGCGTTTAAAAACCAAAAATATAATATTCATTCCACAAGTCATACGTTAACGGATGGCGATAATTAATTTTCCAGGCATAAGTAACGGTCTCGAGAAAATCTTCCGCGGCGGATCTCGTAATTAATACGATAAATCGAATTAATTTGTTCCTCATTATTCATACGTAATGGTACTATCAGTTACGCCGCATCTCGAATAAGTTAAAGGAGGCTGCGGAGAGAAAAACGCGACTCCCCGCGTTTATTTCACTCGATACAAAATCGATGTTCCGCGTTATATTTGCTCGCTGCACACTTTGCCGGCGTCGCGACGAAACGCGGCGCGCGAAAACCAGTTTCCTGCTAAATTATCTTACTTCCGTTGACGTATTTTATAATCACTTCCCGCTAAGTAACATTTAGCAGCGAGCCGCGACGTCTTGGGGAAGTGTTGATAATGCGGTTTAAAGCTCGCGCGGAAATGAGAAAAATTTCTCGACCTGTTTTATCAATTTCTGGAACTGGAATTACCGATAAATCATCCTGCGCCGAACGCTGCTCAATACAGTTTTATTTGAAAAAAAAAAGACTAACTCGTCTTAAAGTAATTGTAATTATCTAAAAAAAAAACGATCTCTCGGTAAATAATTATCAGTCGGCCTCTGAAAAGGTATAATTTCTGGCTCAAGAATTTTATTTCAAAACATTGAAATAGAACGCTCCGCAAGGATATACAATTTAAGCGATCAAACCGGCAATAATTCATCCTCTCCGAGCAAGCTTTAATCAAACCCAAAGCCCCCCCATTAGCTCCAGCTGCATCGAGGCGCAAGTAGCGAATATTGTTTCAGTCGTCGCGACAAGGATCTCGATGCGCCGGTGCCGATACAAACTCGGAGCGCCACCTTCGCAGCGCAAAAGTAGTCTGCGCGCTTATTTGCTCGGCGAACATCCGAGCGATCTTGCGCGTGGCTCCTCTTATTCCACTTTTCCGCGCGCTTAACGGAATCTCCAGCTATTAAAATAATAAAACGCTCGAGCGGAGCCTCGACGCGTATATAAACCGGCCCCGGTGTGTACGTCCGTCGTACGGTTTTTCGAGCGCGCGAACCTGCGAAAATGCGCGCGCGACGACGACGAGGTGTATTAAAGAGAATTCGGAGTGCCGGAGATTTTAGCGCTGCCCGCGAGTTTTTAAGATTAATGCGCCGGATAAGCCAGTTTTGCTTGCGGGGAATTGGGGGGGAGAGATTGGGGGCACGAAAAAATTCGGTTTTATTTGCATAATAATTGAAATTTCAGCTGATGCTCGTTTTTATGGGTTAATGAAATATTTTTGTTGTGGTAGATTTTTGGGGTAATTGATAGCTTAATTAGGATTTTCGGGGTAAAGTTAGAAAGTAATGATTTATATATGCATATAAGGATTTTAATATTTTTTAAAAAAGGTTATGTAATTAGTTAAAAAAAAAAAACGAGAATCGAAAAAAATGTCTCTTAGAATAGAACAACAATCAGCGCGAAAATTTAAACGATTCCCAGTCAAAAATCATACTCTTATAGTACTATCCAAATACCAAAGCACACCTCTCCGAAATCTGAAAAAAAAATATCCAATAACCACTTCCCGCCGACGCCAGATGAAGAACCGTTATCGAAATCGGTGTCAAGCACATGGCACTTGCTCGTCAATCGGCCATTGTCGTCGCGTCATGATCACGACTTCGGCGATGATGACAGTGTCGCCTAATCCGACCGGAAAGCCGCGATGATGACGGGCCTTTACCTCGCGATCGCCGTTTTTCGGCGCGCAATTTGCGCCGCAATTTCGCGAAAATTACGGGTCTGGGGAGTCGATTTTCTGCACTGCTTTGTTCGGAGTTCATTAATGCCGGCTGATATTCAGGTGACAAAATGAAAATTGATTTCTAAGCTTTATTCGAGGGGAAATTAATAACTGTGGTTTTGGATTGAGTGCAATCTTATCTTTATAGAGTAGCAGCTTTGATATATTCTTATAAATTATCTTTTAGAATCGAAGCTGCTTGCGGTAATTATCGTAAAAGGTAGCAACGGGATTTCGATTTAGATATGTTTAACCACCGGCCAACCATTAAAGTATATTTATACTCGTAAATTTTAAAGCGATTTTCCTTGGCGTTCGCTAAAATTGGCCAATTTTCATTGAAATTTAATTCAAAAAGCCCTGTTTCAATCATTACACAGCTTAAGCTTCAACCGAATCAAAGTACCAATAGAAAAACCTCCCGATAACCATTATGTATACCACCGGGCAGAAAACAATAACCGCTCCCCGCACCGTATCATCAACTCCGCGGTATTAAAACCTCCCGGCTCTCCGTTTCATCACCTCTCTCTCTCTCTCTCTCTCTCGGCATCCCTCGGAATTCCAGCTCTCACGCAGGTTCTAATAAACCTCTTAACCGGCGGATAAGCGCTCGGCGATCAATGAATGCATAAATCAACTCGGAATAAATTACCCGGGCAATATCTGCACGATCGACTCGTCGCTCGGAAAATCCTAGGCAAAAAGCCGGCCACCTCTCGCCGCGATATAAATCGATCTCCGCGCAGCCGAGGCCTGAATAAACATCCCCGGTGCGCGCGCGATTTATTATCGAGGAGCCGCGATCGTCGCCGCCGCCTCGGGACAAGACAATCACGCCGGGAATCCGAGTCTGCGTCCTGCGTATTTATATTGTGTACATGCCTAAGAATCGGCGGAAGGATCGCGCGCGCGGGGGCTTTATCGCCGCGACGATGGAATGGCAGCTGCCGCTGCCTGCTGCAACCCCCTGTGTCTTTCGAGCGGCTTGTCGAGCGAGGCTTCTTTTTTTTCCGCTTTTGCGTGCTGCCTTTTTGAAGGAGACAGCGAGAAACTAATTTCTGAGAAGTCGGAGAGGTGGCGGTCGGAAGGGCAAATTGTGGATGAGACGAGAGAATTTATTTTGCAAGCAGGCAAATGTCTAATAAAACGACAATCGTTCCAATTGGATAGAAAATAATACTTGCAATTAGAAATTAAAAACAAAGCAAAAAAGATGAAAGCATCTTTTACCCCTTGGATTCCCCCCAGAATTTCTAAAACAGCCGCTCATACCTCCTTGCCCGAAAAAGAGACGAGCAATTATACAAATTAAGAATTTTCTCAGTCAGCAGCCTGCACAATTTAGCTTTCGCAACGCTTCGCCGGTCGCAGTCCAGCTACTCTCGCGTTGCGCCGCGCTGCAGTTTTGTTTCTATATATTTTTTCGAGAGAATTTATGTGTGCCTTGCGCCCGCGTGCGCGGCTTCTCTCTCTCTCTCTCTCTCCCGAGCCCCGTCGCGACTTAATTGCGGCAATTATTCAATTTACTGCGCAGACGACCGGTCTCTGTGCCGCCGCTGTGCGCGCGTGGAGAGACCGAAAGGTCAGTCGCGAGTACGATCCTTTACGATCTTGATATCGGACGGGACGGAGAGATGCGCTTTTCAGCTTTTCGCGCTTGAGAGCCTGGCAATTACAGTCGGATACTGCCGATTGCGTAATGTGTACATAGTTTTGGAATATTTGCCGAGGAATTCGCTGCTAATTTGTATTTTACGTAATTTCACGGCTGTATTAAATTTTAATAAACTTGAACGTTAAGCGAACGATAAAAATTTGCGACCGTTCCATTTTTGTGCGATAATTTCAGATATACAACCTCTTAATTAAATTATCGCTGATTAAGATCACTCGATAAGGAAATGTACGGTATTACATGAAAAAACGCGAAAGTCCCAAGCCTTCGAATTATGGATATACCTTTCCTCGAAGCGTCTAAAACTCGCTACTGGTTTTAGTACCCTAAACAACAATACATTTGCATGCGAACCCGCTACACAATACACTCCCGTCCAATAACTTCGCGGCCTTAGAAAGGCGCGTAGCGTCGTGAGAGTCGCAAGGACGCAGCCGCTCGCTCGAAGAAAAAAAAGCCACCGAGCAACGCGTTCCGCGAAGCTCTAAAAAGCTACTTGTCGTGGGAAGCCGATTTATCACGAGAAACCAATTGGACAGAGACGCCAGGCGACTTATCCGCCTGATAACTCCGCGCGCAATAATGCAAACGCAGAGACGGAACCGAACATCGGAGCGAGAGCGCCTTGAACCCTTCTTCTCCCCGCGGCGCTGAAAGGCTCCCGGGTAATTGCGGCAATTGTCTGTGCGCCGCTCGTCGCGCGACCGAGGAAAGGAGCGCCGCCGCCGCGAGAGGGGCAGAGAAATGTAATGAACGCCCCGCGCGCGGGGAAGAGGGAAAACGCGGTAGCACGCGACGCCTTTTATTGCCTCGGGAATGTAGTTTGGGTATTGTTCGAGAAACGGTATACCGATGCTTCGGCTCTCTCGCGGTGAGAGGTGTGAGAATCGTTTCGAATTTGAAATTTATAGTTTAATGCGGGGGGATTCGCGCTCTCGAAAACGAATTTATGGGGTTTAGGAATTTTTGAGGGGTTTACGAGAGATAAATATTTCATTTTGCTCTTCTCACTTTTTTTTTATAATCAGATGTGATATAATATATTTGTAACTGTATTTTTTTTTTATCGATCTGAAATTCTAAGCGTCGGAAACCGCGTAAATAATTTATTTTACAACGTCGCTTGAACGTTACGGCATATTTTATTGCTTGTCTAAATATTATAATTTATAAAGGCAAAACGGTAATTACCATCGTTATTAATTAAATTCTTTTAATCATATTCCAGGGTAATAAAACCGAGAGTTTAATACCTTCCAATAATCTCACTTTCTATCAATAATAAATTAAAACTTGTCGCTTTGCGATCCCGAACAAGCAAGACCATTTTCAACCTGCGCACACTCAGCTTTTCGATACACCCAACATATAACTCCAATTACAACTTCATCAAAGAAACCGATACTCCATTGCGATACTTCGCATCTAAATTAACGAATCAAGCGTCAAGGTGACCTCTCTCTCATCAGTCCGGAGACCCATAAATAAAACCTGCTCTGCAGCCGCAGGCGCACAAAGAGCGCTCGTCCCACCGCTCGAAGAGAATCCCCGACAATCAGCATAACGCACCTCCGGCTGTCAGGTTCGCTCCGGCGATGACACTCCCGCGGCTTTTTCTCTCCCCCTCCTCCCGGGAGGCTCATTGCCGTGGGAACGGAGTCGGGCCCTCTTCGGCGCGCGCGCGCGGGGCTCGATTACACCTTTTGCGCGGCGAGTTACGCAATATACGAAGCGCCAAGTGCAAAGCTGAGTCGGAATGTCAGGCCGCTCTTTGTTTGGGGCTCTCCCGCGGGAATGTTTTTCATCGTCGCGGGGTGAGGGGGGGGGGAGTATATTTGCGTATCGTTGGGAGAAATTATTATGGAGCTGCGGGCCGGGGGTTTAATTGCTCGAATTGTAAATCAAGTATTGGATTTAATTGCTTTACATTAGGTGGAACTGAATGTTTATTATAATGGCGAGTTATTAAAACATCTTATGTTTAATGAATGCGTTAAGTATATCTTCGTAACGTTGGGAACCTAAGAGCGCTCGTTATACGGACGCTCGAACGGAAATTGCTAATGAATTTTTTAATTGTGATATATACTTACTCGCATATCTTATCAATCAAAAGCTTTATGTTCGAAGTAAAAGTTTCGATGTTTACCCCCATGTAAGATCTGACGTTTATTTTTTAATAAATTTTAATTTACAGCTCGTTGTGTTTTATGTACCTTTAAAATTTTATTTATTGATAATTCGTGTATCTTAGAATTGTATACAATTTTTTGTAGTTTAATAATATCACACTTTCAAAGTTGGAGTTCCACCTGACGTCGAAGCCTTTATCAGTCTTAAAATGTCTATCGATTGAAACCCTTTGAATTCACCCTATCGAGACCTTCGCGAAAAATGCACCGTCCCCCCGAATCACAAGAAGAAAAGTCAATTTGCGATTAAAAAGGCAACGTATTCTTGCTAAGGTCGGGAACTTAAATTTTCATTTCCTGAAAGTAGTAATTTAAAAATATCTTTAGCATAATATCGTGCAGTATATCCTGTAAAATAAAATCTCTTAAAATTAGAAAAACACACCAACAGCCATCCTACGAAGAAGCCCGATCTCCCCTCCCTCTCCCCCCACGCAGCCGTACCACCCGCGGTTCCAAAATCTTCCGCCGCCGACGCCGAGTTTCGAAAAAAAATGCGCTCACATCGAGGAATGCAGCCGGGGAATGCGGCGGCAGCGGCGGCGGCGAGACTCGAGTGTCGGGGACTCGGTTCGTCTTGCTCGACAGCGATTCCCTACTCCTTTTATATACTCCGCCTTTGATGAATCCGATTTCAGGGGGAGCCGCGCCGCGCCGGTCGATCGCCTTCATTGGGCTCCTGCCTGCGCGTGGGTGTTGCTGCCGTTGTTGTTGCGTCGTTCCGAAGCAGTTCGCCGCAGTGTTATAATGTTGGTGTTGTTTCGCGTGGCCCTTGGTGTTTCGGGAAATTGTTTACGCTTTTAAGCTTTGAGTAATGTAAGTAGAAGGGTTTAAGTATTAATAAATTCGTGCGACGATGATGTTTGATATATATTTACTAAGTGCTGTGAATGAACTCTCGTCTACAAAATATCGCTTTCAATTTCTGGTTTATAGAAAAACGAAATATTCCTGCATAAATATATTTCATAAAGAATATTCGCAATTTACCCAAGTGGATGTTTGCCAAGCCAAGATCATTTATATTGTCAGCGACTGCGTAAAACACAGTCCCATTGATAAATCAGCCGCTTACTCCACAGTCCACCGCGTCTAATCCTTCCTCGGCATTTTTCCTTCCGCAAATTTAGATTTATAGCTCGACTCTTTCTAATTGCAGCGCAGAACAGAAACTCGATTTTCGAGCGCGAAAGATAAATTGGCGAAAAAAATGGAAAACCACGTGTACATCCCTCGTGGGAATCAATTCGCCGCGATATCCGCGTACACCTCGACGTATTATCGTAAATTAAGAAAGGCAATATCGCGTTCAATTTTCCGTTTGGCGAATCGGCGCGCGCGGCTAACTAAAGCGCATCAATCTCTCGCCGCCGGTTTTATACTTCGTCCGGGATTACGAGTTTCGAGCTCCGCGAGAGAGGCTCTCCCTTGATTTATTAAGTTGTAAAGCACGCAGACACGTCGGTAATATAATAATCAGCGGCCTGGACGAGATCTTTGCGAGAGATGCACCGCGCGTTGTTCCCCGCAGCAGGTATTTGTGCCGGGGCTTTTGGATTATTTACTTAATAAAAAAGCAATCGAGAGAGAAACCCGTTTCTCTCTTTTTTTTATGATTTTATTGCGAGCTTAATTTAATGAAGCAAGTTGCGGATAAGCTGCTGCTTTGTATCGCTAAATTGTAGGCTTAGATTTAGCGTTTTTTATTGCAGGGGATATAAACCGAAACTCGACAAAAATGTAAAGAAATCTTTGGTTAAATTAAAGTAATAATTACACTCGATGCAATTTTTTGTTCTGACATTCAATAATTTTTGCTCAAAACAAATAAATATTTTATTTTACAAAAATATTTCGCTTAATAAATTTTTTCAATGTAAATCGGCACGTAAACAAACTCAATATCAATTAAGACATAAACCAGCTCGACCATTCGACGAATTCATTGCCACCCGAAGCAGTAAACCGATGTCTCCGGCAATTAATCAGCACCGAAACAAAAAAACTCCCGATGCAAAGCAGCCCCTTTTACGAGCGAAAACGAGAACGGAAAGCATAAATAAAACAAATTCCTATGCATCTCTTAGAAAAAGAGCGCTAGAAACGGCAGTCACAAAGCCCGACGGCGCGCCAACATCTGCGCGAAGTGAGAACCGCGTCGGAGGGGAACAAAGTTCTCGAGAGAGGCAAAAAGCGGGAAAAATCGGCGCGCGGCGCGTGCATAAAGTCGCAATTTATTCCTACGCGCGGATTTTCTTCCCCCTTTTTAATGGCCGTTCCCTCCTCTCTCTCCTGCTCCCAGCGTTCAAGGCTAAAGTGTGTGCGCACACGACACACCGAGAGGCCGCGAGAGGCGGCAGAACGGGTTCTTTGTTCGAAAAACTACGTGGCGCGGCGCGAAAACTGCACGAGGAGAACCGGTGGCGGCGGCGATGCCGAAACTCGAGCGGAGCTTGCGGAGTCGGAGGACAAGCGGTTGTTTCAATTTTCTGCTCGGAGATTTGGGGAGGTCATTTTGAAGAGTTGGGAAAAGTTTATTTTCCTCTTTTGTTGAGCAATTTGCGTTCGTTCTGCCTTGGGAGGTTCTCGAGGAAAGGCATTTGTTTTCAATTTTTAATTGGCAGTGGAGATTATACGAGAAAGATTAACAATATGGAGCATAATTTGCAATTGAATGTAAGTAAAAGCGCGAGTTCCAAGCCCATTTAATGAATCTAATTGGCAAGTGCAAAAGAAGCATTCAACTCGGCTGTGCAGTTGTTCGCGCACTTGACTTTAAAAACCGCATAAATTTCACGATAAACAGAGGCAGGAATTCATAATATGCGAAGCTGGTTTCAAAATTGCACTGAAATTGAGAGTATCTTCCGCAGGGGCCGCCTCGCGAGCGAACCCTTTTTGCTCTATCTCGCAAAGAAATTGCCGACGGAGCTCTCGGCTGCAGTTATACTTTTATTGTGAGACGCCGGCAAAAAAATCTAAATGGATACCTGTAATTACCGTGATTGATGCATATTTAATGAGTCTAAGGTTGCGCTGAGAAAACACGCGCAGCTCGGCCGCGGCGTGCCGTTTGCCCGCGAAAAAATTTTCAGTTTTTTGCGGCGCGTTTAAAAGTCCTTTTAAAACCTAATCATTTCATTAATAAACAGTTATTACAATAATCTATACTTGTTTATTTGTATCCGTTAATATCCTGACGTAACTTCCGCGTAGTGCAACTTTTTTTTTGTGTACAAAACTTTATTTAAAGCTTAATTAAATCTTTAATATAATCTCTTGCAATTTATTTGAAAGTACAAGCAAAAATGAAAATTAATTAGAATTAAAAGGATCTTCGATCGAACAAGAGAAAGACGCAGCCTCTCGTGGAATTCAAAGAGCCACGCGAACGTCTTAAAGCATCTCTTAATTGGACATGCTAAAATTTCATTACTCATACATACCGTCACGAACTGCAGTCATTAAGGAATAAGAATTTTAAAGCGCGATGCCAAGATTTATTTAAACAAACTACAACCTCGAGCAGCTTAATAATATTCAATCCATTCCTCGCTAAACTTTCGACCGCAAACACACGAATTCGACCTCAAAGCCGGCGAACTTCTCCCGCTTTAAACCGCCAACCTCCTTCGCCGATAAGAGGCGTACACAATCGTCATACTTCGGGGAAGCACTTTTTCAGCTCGGAATCCGGGCGCGCGCATTAAAATCGCTCGTTACCATCGGGGGCCATTCCTCCGCGCTCACGACGCGCTCGCATACACACACACACACGTATCGACGCTAACGGGCCAATAAGATCACGAGCGGTCGATCGGCCAGAATTTCGATCGCGGTCAACGAACCGGGACTCTCCCGCTCTCACGAAAGGAACACCTGAAAAGCGGGCCCGTGGAATGCGACTAGATCCCCAAGAGAGAGGATCTTTTGCGATTTTCGCGAAAAATCGGCTCGATGAAGCGGCTGATTGATTTGACGGCTGGATAAAGGACGCAGTTTCGGAGGGGGAGAGTTGAATGGGCTGTGATGAGGCGACGTAGATAGTTTTTTTTTTTTTTTTTACATAACGCTGTAAGAAAAGATCGGAATGTCGGGTGGGTGAATCTTTACGAGAAAATTCCCGGTGTTTACTTTGTGTCGATAAGCAATTAACTTTCAAACATTCCTTGGGTTTCAAAAATATTTATTCTTGTTGTACGGTATGCAGGTTTTTAGATTGTAAGTCAGTAAAATATTTTTAGCTTTGTCGTAAATAAGGCGTCGTAAATAATGCGCCGCGTCATATTGAAATCGATAAAATTACTATATAAAGTAGCTTATATATAGGTAACAGCTAAACTAAAATGAAGATAATATTATGTTAAAAACAATGTGAAATATTTTGTCGAGTAGTTCTCAAAAATATATTCACTAAGGAAACTTTGGTAGGATTAACAAAAGTACTAATTCCTCCTCAATTAAAAAAAATATTTCCAATTTTATAATTTTTTAAAGTCTCTCAATACTCCCCGAGCAAAAGCACGCGACCTTTAACCGTAAAGAAAAAAAGCTCGAACCAAGGAATGCCGCAAGTGGATCTGGTCGCGGGGCGAGAAACCTCGGAAAACGAAGGCAAAGGTCTACGACCAGCTACCAAAGAGGAGAGCGCTCTCTCGCACACTTAGTTGTCGCGGCTCTGAAAGCAGGCATAATGGAGGCGCGAGATGCTTTACTGCGCCCAAAGTATTCTTCGAACGTCGCGGCTGACTAAGGCGTTTATGTCAGCTGGGAAACTATATAAGTCACCTACTCGCGCGGCATGAATGCGATGGGTGTTGCTGCGGTGACCTTTTCTCGACAATGACGATTCTTTCGCGGCTCGGGGAGTATTTTTATGACCGCCGAAGAGGCTCGGACGCTCGTTGAAGGAGCTGTAAAGAGTCGGAGAGAAGAATGTTTTGAATTGGCGGTGAATGTAGTTATTGGCGAGGGTTCTTAAGATAGAAACTTATTACGAATTGGTTATACTTTTTTTTATTAGACTTTGTAATTAGGATAAATAAATTTTATCTTGTATTGTATTTTAATAATTGTTTTTCCTTTTTGTTACAGTTATTTGAGAACTGAAAATTGACATAACTAGAAGTCAACAACCAGATAAAGATCAATTTCTGAAGCAAGAAACTGTCGGTAAGCAAAAATCTCTTGATTCTATACATATTTATGTAAATGGTTAAATTTAACGTAATTAAAAAAGTATGCTCTAATAAAATTGTAAAACAACATCGTGAAGATCACTCGATTCGATAAGTGGTTTACTATTGAAACATTCCTGTGGCTCTTATTAATTTTAATATTAAATTTCGCTCTTCTTACATTTCGTTTCTATCATTACCGTCAATCATCGTTCTGAACACGCACACTTGCACAATCTGCACGATTCCAGAAACGCACGTGTAATTATATTTAATTTAACTGAAATATTGGGAAACCGTCATCAAACAGTTATTTACAAACTAATTAAATTATTTAAATTTTTGTGATACATCAATAATTTTTATTATTTGTTTCAAATTGTAGTTATTTTGAGCAACTTATGGTTCTTTTCTACAGCTTTACAAGTGTTCGAATTCTTTCAAATTATGCCAATAATTTCAAAATTATAGTAATAGCTATGTATAAAATTTTATTATTACTTTCAATTTCCATGAAATATAAAAATTTCTTTCAAACAGTACAGCACACTGCATTTACATCTAAAGTAGAAAATCAAAAAATTTCCAATGCGAAAAACCTTACATAAGAATCAATACGTCAACAGCAAAGAAAACCTCCGACTAATCTCCTCCCCGGCACTGAATCACTCAATCTCAGCGTCGCGGGGCGGTCATTAAAATTCCGAAAACAAAATCCACTTTCCCACATCGCTTAAAAGCGGCTCTAAACCCACTTCTATTATCCGCAAAGGGGGAGCGCGATCCGGTAAAAGTGACAGTGAAATCGCGTCGGCCGCTCGACGGTGGCTCTGATCGATCATCGATCTCTCCCGCGGCCGGCGATCTGGTCTTTATTACAAAGGCAAGATGCGGAGTAATCGGGAATCCAATGCCGCGGATTACGTTTTACGAGCGAGCCGTAACGTATCTCTCCTTCTCTCGGCTGCAGAGGCGGGAGAAGGGCATAACAGCGCGGCTTTACAGCTGGCCGAGGCGAGATGCTCCGCGGCTTTGTTATCGCGGCCGGAGATGCGCGTTTGGATCTCGATTATCGGAGTGTGTAACGATGCCAGCCACACGTGGGACTGCTTATTTTTTATTTTTTGCTGCGGTTTTGTAATTCGTTTGGTTTGATGAGGTCGCTGGGCCGGATTTTATTAGAGTTTCATTATTTCCGACTTGGTTCTTCTTTTTTTTGCGTAAAAAGGGAATGAGTGGGCTTGATTTTTTTAAAAGTAGACTGTGATGCTTGGAATTGATTAATGACTGCTGGAGAATATTTTTTTATCAACAACGTACAATTTATATAATTTCATTCCCGAATATTGACGTCGTGTTATCATTATTGTAAAAAAATTAGAATTTTGATGAAAAAACGTTTGATCAGCTCGTGAATTTCGTAATGGAAATCGTAATTAATCGATGGCAGCTTTCCGTAATAAGAAACGTGAGTGATAATGAAAATCTAATGGTTAGGAAATTTAACATGCTTCAAGTAACAGTTTTGAAAATAATTTAAGAATTTATATAACCTGCACATATACATATTTGTACGAATTAAACTATTTCTATTTTTCCAGGCCAAGAGAAAGTCAAAATCGACAAAGTGCACTGTATTGGTGAGTAAATTTCAAGCGCATTCCCTATTTTTCACGACGTACGCTGGTAATCCTATCCACTTTGTATCCGCATCCTTATCAAATAGACCATCGATATAAAAACTGACCCGAAACCTCAGATTCTGCGTATCGTCTTTCTCCTATCCTACGATCATAGTTTCTACAATAATACAATACGTGCTTATATAAAATCGCGTCAAAAAGCACCTGGCATGTATTTTACGAGCAACGAGGCGTACAAATTAACTTCAGCTTGCGTCATCGTGAAATAATACACTCCCTGCGATTCTTTATACATTCTGACGGTTTATCGCGTACATTTCTTGAAGCTGATTCGAAGGTTTTTTTTTTGCTTCAGACGAAATACTAGGTAATACACTTACAAATATCGCGAAATTGGAGAGGACTGTTACGGGAATCGTTTGTTATTGTTACAAGTAAATGGGTTTCTCTACGGTTAAATTCAATTACCCGACTATTTACAGAAATTAGAGCACTGCCGATTTTTATTGTGGGGCAGGAATTACTTTGATTGTCGGTGATTCAATTTATTGTGTTTTCATTTCTGCATTGACTTAACAGTTGTTCGTTCAATCGCGGTATTAATTCGACCTATTTATTAACCATGTTAAATCGTCGCAATCTGGATCTCTGCGATTTTATCAGAACTGCATTCCGATGCACCGATCGAAGATCTCCTAAAACACTTACTGTTGCATGCATCCTTTATACATTTACGACTCGTAACCGTATCAAAATGACTGGCAACTGCTAAGACCGCTTTAAGTGACTTAATTAAATTTGATATAATCTTCTTCGTACCTGAAAAACACGTTTTTAGTGTTTCCAAGTAACGCTTCGCCGCTTCACCGCTCTGCGTACACTGAGAAAAAAAAGATTTATTAAAAATTGCTAAAGTCTATTAAAAACTGCTATATTTTCAACGGCATTGACATACTTGCTTCACAAGAATGCTACTACGTTTTATTCTAAAATTAAATATAATACTACAAGTATAACGCGACTCTACCAGAATCGAAATTTTACAGCACCAGATAATTTTAACAACTCCCTTTTTCTCCGCGAGTCTAAAAATCATTTTCAATCGCCCTCGAAACCAAACTCATCGACTCGTCCTCGGCAAGTGCGAGCCTCCTCTGCACTCGAACAAAAACTCCCGCCGCCGGCAATCATCTCTCTCCGTCCAGCGCGGAAGCAGAAACCGAGATTAATTAGAAAGCGAGGACGATCAGGGGGGGAGCTTGCATCAGATGTTAGATAATGGCGGTGCGCGCGACGCTCATTATTCATCATCGCGGCGGCGGTGGCGGCGGCGGCCGTAACGGAGCCTCGGCTGCGTTTACCGTTCCTGGCCGAGGATCTCGGGCGCATGCCGACGCGTAATTCGGACCGTTTGTCGCCGAGCGGAGAGGCCGCCGCGAAATTACCTGAGTCTGATGGAGCTTTTAGAGGCGCTGCGCGTCGGGCTTGGAATTAAAATTTAAGTGGACGAGCGGTTAGGAAGTACAGTTGGGGGTTTTAACTCGGACTGTTGGCGTGTCTTGGGAGCTTGGGGCTTGGAATGGTGGACTGGAACAATGAAAGGAGTGAGATTGAATTTTACTGGGTGTGAAGTTTCGTTAAGCATTAATTAAAAAAATTTCAATGACATTTTCAGCTAATATAAATAAATGAAATTACCAACATGAATGGAAGTTAATCATTTTATTTTGAATAAAATACATGCAACAATATTAAATATTGAAGTAATTTTAATATTTGTTGATGTGTTCAGTTTGTAAAATAATGAAACAAACACATTTCATTACATCATAACATTCAAACAATAAATTTCCCTGGTTCACATTCTCATAAATACAAGTGACATTGCTATAAAAGATTACGACTTGTTTTACAACGAGCCCTTTTTTCCCGTAGACAAACGCAAAAACTCTTTAAAAAAAAAAAAAAAAAAAATGCATCCATTGATTTTTCAAAGCTACTGGAAAACACTATTATTTCGACATTTTTTCCCCGTCACAAATAGTCCGATAATAATAGTCGACTCGACAAACCGCGCAAGATCGACAAAAAAAACAGAAGCCGAGCCGTAAACGCGCGCGAAACGCCCCCCGTAAAAAAGTCGATTTCTGCGCCGCGTCGCGGAAAAGAAGCCGACCTTCGCGCTCTCGTATTTCGCGGTGCTCGTTCGTTCGCGCGGCGATAATTCGACATTTGCATCGGTCGAAACAAAGCGCAGAAGCGCCTCAATGTCACGAGCCGAGCGCGAGACTGTATATCGCCGGAGGATGATATTTTACGCGGCGCGGCGAGGATCGCTTTGTTTCCGTTAATGGAGCTGAAAGAACGCGGAATTGATTATATACCAGCCTTTTCCGCTTGCGTTCGTTGCGAAGTGCGATAAGGCGCACTGCGAGCGTTCTGAAACGGTACGCGCACTTTACCGAGCGGAGTTTATAATAATTGTTTGAATTGCAAGTTTTGAATGTGTGTTTAGAACAGTATTTCGAGATAGTTTTCCAAAAAAAAAGGAGATAAAAAGCACGATTTTGCGAACTAATTGCCCCGACGTTTCCAAGGTTTTTTCCAATCTTCGTTTTGTAAATCACGACGAAAACAATGATTTTTATGGTCCCATTAATCAACGTTTGTTGACAGTACGCAGTCAAAGCAAGATATTAGAACTACCATAAACCGACTTACTTCAAATGGTCAATGGTTTAGTAGACAAAAATTTTTTAGTCGAGGCATCGCAATAATACAGTAAATTTAAATTTGTTTATGGATCAATAAATCTAATAAACTTTAAAAAAAAAAAAAAATAATCTCAACTACTTCACTCGAATTAAACGTAACCGTTACCTAAATTTAGATAAGAGTTACGACGCCGCATCAAAGTCTGAAGGCACCGGAAGTATTAAATAGCTCGATAGTCTCGACGTCGAAGTAAGGCGTTAATTGCAAGGCATGTCTTACTCGGGCGCAGTTTATGCGGCGGACTAACGTAGCAGTAAGCCGAAGATGTTCGAATTGTTCGACACGGCTCTGCAGTATTCGGCGTTTGATTGGAAATAGCGGACTCTGTGTTTAGTCTGCCCTGCAATGCGTTGAATAATCGGTCTACATATTGTTCGTGCGATAAATGGGGTTTTTTTTTTCTATTTTATGGTAACATTTGTACTTTACGAAGCTACTTTTCAGGTTGTTTTTCTACTGTTTTAAATAGTTTTGCTGGGTGCAAAAGGATCTGTGAACATTATTTTTAATTTTTCAACGAATTAAATGTGTATTTATATTTAAACTAGTAACAACACTTTTTTATCGACTGATTTGCTACTGAAATACTGCATTAAAGTTTTAAACTACTATTCTGAATGTAAATTTTTCAAGTAAAATGCATTCTATAAAAATTCTTTTATCAAATCATAAATCTATTCAAGACTTAACTTCGATGTGTACGCGTTTATGCAAAAAAACAGAAGTCAAGCCGATCGACGTTACTGAATACTTTTCTTACAACCAGAACGATCCACCACAAAAAAAAAACATTGCTTCCAGTCAAGTCGAGGAATCCGTTATACATTTGTCATTTTATCGTTACGAACCATCGAAATCGTTCCGAGACTTCTCGTTCAAAAGCCATTAATCCTTGCCTCGAACCAATCAGTTTAAGCCTGATTTTACGACTTTGAAACCAAAGTGTCCTAAGACTTCCTCTTTTCAATGGACTTCCTGAGTGTTTTTTCGCGGAAGATCAGCAATCGGACTTTAGTTAATGAATTTCTTTGTAGTAGACTGTTAAGTATACGACGTAGAAGGCACAGCTGATCATTTTACAGTGCTTTGATTTCTTGAGGGTTTTTTGAAATTAGTTTTAATAATTAGCTGGCTTGCATTGTTTTTGTCAGATAAGCGTTTACAATAACGTGTTTAAATAATTACAACTCTTGTAATTGGATATTTTTAATTTATTAATATTAATACTTATTAACACTTTATAAGAAGCATTCAAAATATAAGGATTAAAACACATTTTTTTTTAATAACGCACAAATTTTCAAACAAATAAACAGAAATTATTTAGAATGAATGATGTTGAACATCTATAACATTCCTAAATGAAGGAATATAATAAATAAATTGTAGCTGGCGGAAATAACAAAATAATTCCCTACCTATAAATACGTAAAATTTACAATATTTATAAAATCAGCAACGATTAAAGTAAATAATAAGAGTCGCCAAATGGTCAGCCGAAGATGCCGAATTGTTCGCTTCAAAGTTGCTTATGATGTTGTCTCCGTAACCATCCGTACGAATTACGACGTCGAATGTGACACTCTGTAACGATAAATAAATAAATTGAAACTTCAATTAAAAGATCGTTATATTAAATCGCGAGATGAAGCAGTGAATGTTCATAAATGTTAAGCTATCAAACTTCCGAATATAACGGCTCTACTCTCTTCTATTATTGACATAGAATTCGCGGCCTCTACGTAAACACCGAACCCATCCATCACATCGTTCCCCACTAACTCTACCAACTCTCCAAAACCACTGAATTTCGCCGCAGCACCACTTACTCGAACAAAACGAGAAGTCCTTGTCGTAAGGATTGTGCCAGCACATCCTCCTCTTGCATCTCCTGAGCGGTATTCCGCTGTCCAGCGACCCCCTGGAGCCTCGATCTCTGGTGAGGCCGTCACTCTGGGACGCGGCGCGGCTCCTGCGACCGGGCTGCGCGTCGTTCTCGCCGCCCAGCTCGACGGTGACCCGAAGCCGCAGCTGCCTCGTGGGAAGGACCAGCATGCCCGACATCAAGCCGCTGGACTCGTTCAGCATCTGCAGGCGCAGGGCTCCCGATACGTTATCCGGTTGCATCCTTCAAATTCCGGGCTTTCACTTTTGGGGCCGTGAATTTTCACAGGAGAGAACGTAGTCGTTGATTCGGAAGGTAGAATCGAATTGGGACTGGGACGCTCGCGAGTTTCGGGTTTACTGTGAATTTCGTTTGTTTTCATTCGAGCGGGGAATTGTTTGGGGCTGGAAGGTTGATTAGTAGAGTAATCTGTCTTTAAGGCCGTTACATAATATTTATAATTCACAAGCAGTTAACTGACACATTTAATAGAAAAATTTTGAGATCCCTAAACTTTTGCATTGCAGCTGAAAAGCACAACTTTCAATTGCCCTCCCGACGTAAAGCAGCCCCTCTCCAACAGCCGCAGAGCCCGCATTATCAGCAATTCGGAGCGTCGCGCGTAACACTCGTTAACCGTCGGCGTGTATATACACTCGCTCTTAGAACCGCCGCGCCGTTAAGCGCATTAACGCCGAGGCTACGCCCGGACGGATATAATGCCGGCGGAACGACAAGAGCGCGCGGCGTTCCACTTTGCGCGGAGAGCGCCTGTTGCGCGCGACTCTTTATATCCGAGGAGCGAACCGATAATTTCGAATGCTTCTTTAATGCGCCGAGGACGGGGTAATGGGGCTGTGGATATGCCTTTGTCGCTGCCGGTGATGTGCGCTCGCTCGGTGCGCGCATTATCGATTTATGAAAATTATCGGCGGGATTTATCGACTGCGGGTGCCGGGGTGCTTTCGAAGCTGAATGCGCGGTTGAGGATGGAAAGGGTTTGGGTGAAGTGCTGTTTTACTTTTTGGAAACGGGTTGTTAAGGTTACGAAGGACTAACGAGAACCGTTATTTACGCGCACTGATAATTTTTATACTACATATTATATACTCTTATTTGGCGTGAAGCTATCATAAACTAGGAAAAACCTTTTACATTTTAGAAATGCTTTTCCTTCATTACGCTCCAAATGTCGTACTTAAAAACACGCGTCCAAGTGCAAATCTCGTAAAATCATAAAACTACCCCAATAAAATCCGAAACATTTCGATAAAACCTCACGGTGTGTTCCAGTAGCTCCAAAACCATCGTGAAACGTGCGCGATTTCTCAGCTTTTCCGAAAATTTCGCAAGCCGCGCGGTTTCACGAGCCGACCTAAGCGCTCCTTGCCCAATGCCCGCGTATCGGCGGCAATTTCCATCTCGATAATTCGTGCGCACTTACGCTCTGTCATTACGCAGTCGCTCGACCCGATCGCGCGCGCGCGCTAATTTCGGCTTTATTTACGGCGATTCGCGGCGCGAGAGGAGGCGCGGATAGAGAGAGCGGCTGCAGGGAGGTGGTCGGTGGAAAAAATGTTGCGACATATTGTTATTTTCTTGTTGTAAAGTCGGGTTATTACGGCTTATCTTGTTATGCGCTTTTGGGTCGTTAAGAAACATGATTATGTGCTTTGGAACGCGAAGTTTCTAATGTATAATTTTGTGATTACGGAGAACTTTTAAATTGTACACCGTATTAGTTTGGCGATGCCCGTTGACATTGAAGTATCAAGTAGAGAGAATACGAAGTCAATAAAATGGGTAAATTTGGTACTCTGAACTTTATTCGCCTCCCCGCGTCTTTAGAACCCAGAAAATCGTGTAATTACAATCGAACTTTGAAACTAGAAATGCCAAACTAGACAAAGTCAGAGACCCCCCAAAGGGGGTCCACCGCACAGCATTTTGGCCACTTACTCAATCGCCGCTTTTCCCCTTGTGTGCTTTCAGCTGTTCTCGGCGAGAGAGAGGAGACGAGGCGGACGAGGACGGCGCTCGGCATGAGGCTATAACGGGAAGAGGAGCGGCTCTCGCCAGCGAGCGTTGTGTGCGAGCGATTCCGCGATCCACGATGTCGACGCAATGCCGGCACTTCGTGCAGAACGCCTGGAAGAAGGAGCTCTGCTCCAACTGCTTCAAGTCACGGGAGGAGCACGCCGGCGGCCAGGAGCACGTTAAGCCCATCGTCGTGAGGACGGCCAACAGCGTCAGGAAGGTCGCGCACAAGGTCCAGGTGGGTCGTCGTCCTTCTGTGGTTTATGCAGCGCGAAGGAAGCTTACGAGTCTCTTTGCGGGATCGCTTAGTCAAATTTCGAAATTACTAAAGCACCTTGAACGTTGATAAAATTCCTATAAAATTTGACAGAAGAGGGTCGTACTTTATTTTTACTTTTAATTAATCGAACAAATGTAATACCTGCCTAGACAATATAATTACACGTGCAAGATGGACTAGCAATTTCAGTGATCGTTTCGCAGTGCCATTAATTTCCAAAGCGAGCGATTAAATATATGTATACTCATTGCACGGAAAATTGAAAAAGAAAACGACATCATCGCGCCAAAGCGCTTCGTGTGCATCAGCGTCTAATATTACCGAACCCAAGCCCCGATCCGCGAGCAATCAATCCTTACTCGATTCGGCCGAGTCACTCTAATCTCCCGTATAATCCCGGCGGCGCGATTGCGAGAGAGAACTCGCTCTTCCGTGTTTACCCAATAATCGCGATGGCTCTCTTTCCTTCTTCGCCTCGTCGGGCCTAATAACTCGTACGCGCGATTCCACGCCGGGATTAGGACGGGGGGAGAAGAGAGGGACGTCTGCGGTCGCGAGAACTCGCGCCGATGCTCGAGGGCGGACGAAAAAGTTCGCCGAGACGCGGATGTGTGTGGGAATTCGTTTCTACGGGCGGTTTGACGAAGTGGGACCGAGGTTGTTTTGGATAATATTTACGCGATCCTTTGGGCACTGCAATTGATAAGTTTTTTAAAATATTCCTGGCTCTATGTAAAATGATGGGATGTACTTCTATCGTTAGTACGCGATAAATCTTGTAAAAAATTAAGAACAACGTGTTAATGGAGGCAGGCGCAATAAAAGCAGCTATTTACACATCTCGAAACGATCTTAAACGTCGAAGCTATTATTTTACTGCCCATTCAAGCTTTCCCACGATCCAACAAGAAAACTCAGCAGACACCAGTCCAAATAAAATCCCGTGAAACACTTCCATTCAGCTCCGAAGTAACTTGGCCACCGGTCAAACACTGACCATTCAAAACTGACTCCCAAAACACTCCTCGACTCCCAAACGCAGCAATAACAAACGGCTCGTTCCTCGAAACCGACAACGTCCTCGGCGCGCTCTGACCTTACCGGCGAGGTTGTCGACCTTGCCGGCACTCTCGGAGGCCCCGCGGGGGCCCCCGCGATCGGTGTCTCTCGCGGCGGAGAAAATTGGGTCATCCGGCACGCGGAAGCGCCGAACGAGAGGATACGAGGCCGCCGAGGAAGCGAGAGAGTGAAAAATCCGCGACTTCTTTTTTAGACGATCGCCGCGAGATGAGTTATGGGCAGATAATGAGCCGAGGCGCGTGTAAGCACGTTTGCGTCTAGGTAACGGGACCTTCGCGAGAACGAAAGGGGACTGCCGCGGCTGCGGAAGGAGCTGCTTTTTTTTTGGGGGGGGGGGGGTTTCAAAGAACCGACGGGGAAATAAACTTTGCGATTAAAAATTATACGCGGCGGCTGTTGAAATCGGGAAAAATGAGCTATGAGATTTTCTGTTTTGTTTCGCTGCTTATATTCTTATATAGGCTTCCTTTGTTTAACGCTTCTCTCGCTCGGTATTTTTACGATCGAGTCACGATTACAATTGTAAAATTTGTTGCGATAACCGCGCGGCTACGGATTGCCGCAATAAAAAGCGAATGCATAATCCTAGAAGCAATTAAAACGGCCACTCGCTCGGAACTTGTCTACGTGTATAATACGAAAAGGATTGACGCATTGAACTGCAAAAATTGCAGTCTTGCGCGGCTGCTTAAAATAACTGCCATTAAAACTGCGCACGCGAAACAAATACATTTGAAAGCTGCAATCTCTGCACTTCAATACCCATAATTTACAACGCAAAATCAGAATTTTCCCGCAACAGCACTTTCCCCGAATTTCGTCACAGGCCAAACTCCCACGGGGAAACAAGGTCAATTTCGAATCTCATTAACCCCCCCGTCACTCCTGTGTGTCAGCTCGGCCATAAACACCTGATTCCGGCGCATCTGCTTAACATGATTCCCGGCGCGCGCGGCGCAGTCGAATCCCCGCGCGGCGAAAGCGCTTCCTCCTCTCGAAAACAAAGGGGGAGAGAAAAGCGCGCCCGGCCGCGGATTAGCCGCCTCCTCTCGAGGGAAAGCCCCGCGCGGCGCGATCTGGGCCGCGGATAAGGCCCGCGCGAGCGCAGGAAAGCGCGATCCCGAGCTATCGGCGAGCATCTGCGCCCAATTATGAGCCCGCTCTCGCATAATCATTCGCGAAACACTTGTCGCGCCGCCTAACGACGCCGACTGCTTGTTGTTTTTTTTTTTTCTTTCCCGAGCGGTAATTGGCTCGCTGCCGCGCGCCGAGCGAGAGTTTTTTTTCTCTCTCCTGCGGCGAGGGGTTGGAGAGAGTCGGACGTCGGGTTTGTTAATTAAACAGCGCGATTTCGAGAGACGATTCGCGGGAAGGATGAGTTATTCTTTGCTTTTCGACCCCGTTGCGCGAATGAAAGTGCTTTGTTTCATTTGCTTTAAAAAAGTGCCAATGATTCGTCCGCTTTTTTCTTACTTCTAAGTGGTGCGTCAATTTATTCTAACTCTTAAATGAAGCCTAGAATATTTGGTCTACAAATCATCTGTCAGGATAATAATGATTATTATAGATATCATTTATCCATCAAATCTTCTTTACAAGCATCGATCGTGACTTAAAAAACTGCGCAGTAAACTCCCGCCAACAAAACTTTGTTTCCCAGTACTTAAAAACTCCATTCCAAACTCAAACTCAGCTTCATCCGTGAATCGGGCGACGCCAAAGTCCGCGGCGTGACGCGTCGCCGCGTTATCGCCTCGGCACGAGCTTCCTCCAGTCCCGACTCGCTGATACGGCTAACGAGCTGCTCCGCCGGCCGACTTCCCGTGCACAACAAACCGCGCTTCCTCGCGTAACTTCGAAGCTGCGATTTCGCCGTCGAGATCCCGCGGCCGTGAAATCGCGGCAGCTTTCAACGCGCGGCTGTCGATCGACGATGGTGTCGGGCTGTTTTGAGGTAATGATGTAAGCTGTTTCGACGTAGACCGATTTAAAGTCGATGCGCTGATTGACCTGTCTTTGCTAAGTTTCTTTTCGACGAATTTAAATGAAAGGGCAAGTACGTAAATCATCGGGAAATACGCCAAACCTTCGTCCGTCTTATTTTACCGATAAAACTTTTTCTACCGACTTTCAAGCATTTAACAATTAATCTCCGTTAAATTTCAGGGCATCCTGCGCCTCAAGGAAAGCCACAGCCAAGTCCGCTCGAAGCGCAAGAACGTCGCCTTCCCGGACTCCCTGACCGAGATAATCGGCTACGACGGCGGCGACGACTTCTGCTCCGGCGACGAGAACGACCACCAGGATGACCCGGACGACCTGGACTGCCTCGGCAACGGCGGCGGCGGCGTCGACGCGGACGACCTGCCCGACAGCGAGGAGGAGCGCGCTCTGGGCAACCTCACCCGCGCCAACACCAACTTCAACACCGTCACCGCAAACCTCATGGGGACCATCGAGGAGGTCAGGGCCACCGCCAAGAGCTTCAACACCCTGATGCTCGGCAGAGCGCAGAAGGGCGCCGACGGGAAGAAGACCACGCTCCTCGTCTCGGTCAAGCCTTTCGGGGGTGACGACTGCGTTCCTACTGCCAGGTAAATATGGATGGCGATCGGCGTGCGGTAACGGCGCTTTATTGAAGCGTTTCACATCGGTCGAGTCATCTAATCTTCGTTCATTTCGCAGGAGACCGAGCGACAAGAAGTCTCCGGAAATCGCAAAGCCCAAAGCAACGACGATCGAGTCGCCGGAGCCGCGAAGCGAGAATACACCTCCGAAAATCCTTAAAAAGCCCACGGAAGAGAAAACAACGTCCAGCGAAACGTCGCTCATAACCACCGCCAAGGTGATCTCGAGCTCGAGCACGCCGTCCGGCCTCGGCAAGATCGTGGACATGCCCCTGATAACGTCGACGAACCTGATGACGGTGATGCGCGAGGAGAGCGGCGCCGACGGTCAGAAGGCGACGGCGGAGCAGAAGCGAGCGACGAGCATCGCGAGAACGCCGGCGATCAAGAAGCCGGAGAACGAGAAGCCGAGGATCGTCGCGACCCAGCAGAACGGCGATCCGAACACCGCGAGGAATCAGAAGAATCTCGAGATGTCGAACGGAGTCGAGCTCAGTCTGAGCCCGATCGGCGCGAAGGAGGAGTCCGTCGCGGAGTCCGCTAAATTCGGCAAGGTAAATATTTACGATTCGATATCAGTGTATAACGGCTTACAGTAACGTACATTAATTGCGTTCGAAAATTTTCAGGAATTACCGAGTTACAAAGCCGACTTCCCTACGAGCAAAAGCGCGAGCATCGCCGATTTTGCAGAACGAAAGGTGGAGGGCGAAGCAGCCACGGAGAAGTACACCTTCGAGGAAAGCCGCGAGTCCGCGGGCGAGCCGGATGGAAAAGCCGACGAGGAGGTCGTAGCGGAACCCCCAGCTCTCCCCAAGAGTCCGCCGCCCATCGAGTCCAACGCGAATCCCTACGACAAGCGACTTCTCTCGAGCACAGTGGCCGAGCCCAGGCCGTCGTTTCTCCACGGGGTGTCCGACTCGAAGGCCAAGCCGACGGTCCCTCAGAAACCGGTGGCCGTACCAAGCAAGCCTCTGGGAACGGCGAGTCTAGCCTCTCTGCTGAGCGAGCACAGAGCTTACGAGTACCGGCTGAGCCAGGCCCAGAGAAACAACGGGCTGATGCACTCGCAGAGCGAGTCGCAGCTCTGCGGCGTCGACGAGGTCGGCGCCAAGGCCAAGATGGGCAACGGCCCCGAGAGAATGAAGATGAGCGCCGAGTCCTGCACCCAGCTGACCCACATGGAGACGTTCAAGAACGGATTGACGAAGAGCAACGAGAAGGAGGAGGTGAGTTTAACGTTAAACACCGTCCGGTCTAACTCGAAACCTTAAATCTAACCCGAAACCACCAGACTGAAGAGGACGTCGAGGTGGAGGAGGACGAAGACGACAGTGAGGCGTCCTCGACCGACCAGGTCCGCACGTCGAGCAAACGTCGTATGGCGCCTCAGCCTCCCGCCCCGGACGAGAGCTCCGTAAACCTCTTCGCCCGCAATCCGACGTCGAGCTCGGCGGCCAAGTCCGACTGCCCGGTGGTCCGCGAGAAGGAGAAGCGCGAACGGGCCTCCAGCTGCAGCCCCAAGTTCCGGAAGGCCGTCTGCGAGGCGCCTGATCCCAGGCCGCCGGAGCCGGCGCCCCGCAGGAATATTTCGCTGTCGCAGGACAGTCTGGCTGCCGCGACCAGCTGCGAGAGGGTCGTGGAGGAGAAGAAGAAGGCTCGGTCCAAGTTCTCGCTCAAGAAGTTCTTGAGGATGGGCTCCAGGAAGGTACGTTCGTGTATATTAACTTGGAAATAAATACTGCGAGGAAAATTAAAATATTTATTATTGATCCCGACTTTTTGAGCTGAAATGGTTGTGATGTAGCGCATGTAAGTTTCTTTAACTGTTTTATGCTGTTTTCAAAGGACGTGGACATGACGGGTAGCTCGAGCGGATCGCGGAACGACGAGATTCCATCGACGCCGCAACCGAAGCCAAGATTGGAGATCATTCATCCGCTGGAATTGGATGGAGCTGCTGTACAGGTTCTGCGAAACGACAAGAACAGCAGTGAAGATACGACCGATTCCAAGAACGAGAATCAGAATAACAGTAGTCAAGCGGCACATCATCCAACTCAGCATGTTACGAGTGAGTTTGCTGTACCTAGAATTTTTGTATCATAAATAAAAAAAACCTACTTTCAGTTTTAACTTTATTTCAATCAAAAATAATTTTAAAATGTAATGTTTAAAAACAATTACTGCCTGTACAATAGTTTACAACAGGTTGCACACGAGAGTGCACTGCATTCTCTTGTGTGCTTGATTATGAGCATGCGATAATAAAATAAAATCTTGTTCAACAGCTCGACCGAGTAAGCCGCCACCACCACCTCGAGCCCAATCTCTAGACGAATCGTCTCGGGTGAATCCTCGTTCTACGCCAAAACAACAGCAACAGCAGCAGCAACAGCAACAACAGTCGAGCAACGGCAACAGTAAGCCACTAGTGAGCAAGAGCTGGCAGCCGAGCGGCGGCTCCTCGGCCTCCGATTCGATTTACGCGAATCTGGGTAAGTTCAGGCCCATTCAGTGCAACTAATCCACCGCCACCTCTCTATTTAGCCATCCGCCAATATATTGATTGATTTACCTACTACCCTTTTTTTTATATATAGATAGATATTTACATACGTATGTTTACGTCTCTATATGTAACAGCCATACTCACACGATACTCGCACCTGCTTTCCTTATTTACTATTGTTATTGTGTAGTAGCGTAATCAGTTACACCGACAGAAAAAATCGCATGCGCATACGTGCCTTTCTATTACCTGCTATATTGGCTATAGCGTTTTATCGTTTTAGTTCTCGTTTTATTGCAGTAGTGAGACTTTTCGATTCATTTGAAAGTTTTTGCAAAGCATACTGCATAGGATGGAATGTGAGACTATCGATGTAGGATTAAGAAATTATTATTATTGAAGTAGTTTAGTTTTTTACATGAATGGCTATTGAAATTTGAGTTAGGCACGAGTAATTCTAAAAATTAATATGACGATGCACTTGTTACTTTAGAACTCCGAGTATTAAATTAGTGATTAGTTTTAATAATTATTCGATTCACAGAATTACTTGGAATAACTTTGAAATTCTTGCAATAATAGTCAGTTATTTGATTATAATTTAAGAATTAAAGTATGTCAATTAGTGATATAAAAAGTTTTACTTTTTTCTTTTCAACTCACATTGTTAACTGAAACACTGATTACTGTACTTGTTGACTGTGAAGATTGTTTTAAGATCAATTGATATATTATTTAATTTTATTTGTAAAACTAAAAAAAAAGAATGATTTAGTATTTAAGCATATCATAAATCGTAGTTGTTTTTCAGAGAAAAATGATCTTTTACTTTAATTTTTAAAATAATATGATGTATTTTGTTATCTAACTTGTTTTAGAGCTAGAACTTGTTGTTTTTATTATATGCAATAAGTTGTAATAAATGTCATAGTATTTTAAAATTAAACAAAATATAACTGCTCGAAATGAATATAAAAATTTTTTTGCAGAAATGAAGAATCTTAAAAAAGAATTCACTGAAAGTTGAACTGAATAAAAATTCTTTGGATTAAATCCTAAAAAAGTGAGAACTCGAAAAATAATCTAGTTTTTAACTATTACAGTTTTAGTTAAATGAAAAATAATTTTATAAACTTAAAATATCGACATTAAATTAAAAGAAACGTTTTCCACTTAAAGGAGAAATAAGTTTCAATAGATTTTTTCTCTCGGTGTACTTTTACGAAAATAAAAAGGCAGGTTGAAGTGCGAATAACTATACGTTAATTATAATGAATAAAAAAACAAAACTGATGTACGTTTATAATTGTGCCCTATTAATGGGTGTAATGATCCTTTTCTTTTTGTACTTTGTTATTAAACTCTGTTCGTCTCTAATAAAAAAAAAAGCAGTAAAGTAGTCAATGTAATAATAACGAGAATTTATTAATCTTGACGAGGTGAAACTTTTTTATGTAACAGTAGTATTAACGAAGAAAACCCCCCGATGAATAACAATTTTTGCGCAAGATTTCGAAAATGAAAATCCACTTGTACGGGCGCTTGCGAAGACCGAAACAATATTTCGTTCGAAAATCTCGTTCGATGTGTGCTACATTAAATTAGTGCAATAAGTCTCTTTTGTTGTAATTTTAGGTCGTTCTCTTTTTAACGATTCGTGAATTCGTGAAACGTAGAGGAACCTTATTTTTTTCACGTATAACCTTTTTTCTTCACTGTACACTGCATCTTTGGTTTTTTACTCTCGCCTTTCTTGACCTTTCACGGATACTTCACGAGTCTCGAGGATTAACGATATCCTGTGATATATTTACTTTGATATACATTATATTATATGCATACGTAGACTTATTAATTAGCAGTATTCTCTTTTTTTTTTAAAAAAACGATAATGTCATTAGGAACTTAACTTTCGATTTATGACGATGATATAATTCGAGTGAGAATAAAGAAAAGAAAAGAGGAAGGATTGCACGAAGGCGTGGATAAGTTTGAGAATGGCTGAATAGATGAGGAATAATCGTCAACCAGTCGACAACACTCTCTGTAAAACAGTTCTCGAGAAGCTAAGTGAATTTGAGCGAAAATAAAAGTTTTGTAATTACAGAAATTGGAGACATACGAACTTTTGTGGTTTTTTTTGAAATAAAAGTTTTTTTCTAACTGAATAATAGAGTCCTTTTCTTGTAGTCAATCATACACGCCTTCATTTTTACGAATTTTCTTTTGTTTTTTTGTGTTTTGTGTTGTCTTGTTTTGTGTTTCGTTCACTTTTTATTTGTCTTTTTTTGCTTTAATTTTCTTTTTCTTGTTCATTCTTGTATCTTACATTATTTAACACTACGTACTCTCAAAATAATGTGGATACATTCGTCAGACAATAAAAATTTAGTCGTGATCAAAAAAATAACAACAATAAAGAACACGATAAACCAGAAATCTCAACCAAACTTTACAAAATTTTCACTCCATCGGTGTTTCTTCAAAATTCTTCAACACTCTCAAACTAATGTCTGCACTCAACATCTCGGTATATACTCGACTCGATTAGAGACACTCAGCACTTTAATTACACGTAAAGCAAAAGTCATTTAACGCGAATTAGAGATTTTCACGACTCTCGCGAAATCGTCCCGCATTTTTGCGAGTTGAACAAAGGGCAAAAGGAAAACGGACCATTGCGCCTATAGTTGATTTTCACTGCTGCATCTCTCACAGATGGATGTATGTATGCATACGTGTGTAAAAGGGGGCGAGGCAATGCGCGCAGCTATGATTTATAAGAACGGCCGCTTTCACCTTACGTCACTTGATGTGTACATGTATATCGGACAAGTGTGGCACTTTGCTCGAGGGCTGGCTCGCGTCTTATTTAAATGTCTTGGCTCTTTTGTTTCCTTGTGTTCTCTGCTACTTTCCTTACTCTGAAATATTTTTTGCCTTTATTCTCTAGAAGTTATGGATTTGGAATCTACTTTTTATATCGTTAATAGTACAAAATCCAATATCCAAATTACAGTAAAAAGATCATTAAATACATTGTAGAAGTTTTGAGTAAGTCAAGTACGACACAATGAAAATTAAAAGCATCGTTAAAAAAAAAAAAAGACAGCAACAAAGAAAGACGTAATGTACCTTATCATCGACATTTCACTCGCTGCATCCAGGTAAAATTTTCGGTATCGCGAGCACGGCTCCTCATACGACCCAGACACACCCACAAATATACACATACACATACACACACACGAACATGCACGCACATTTACCCGTACACGGGATATTGCAGTTAGTGACGAGCTCTCGCTATAACTGGCCGCTCTGGGCGCAACTAACGCAGCATGCATTGAATGCAGATTCCCTGCCGGTTAGCATCTTGTTTCTATTGCGGATTCGCGGCCACGATAGTGTATGCCTCCTTCTCTTCTCCCCGTAATGGCATGCAGTGGCCTCCTCTTCCTTCCTCTTCCTCCTGTCTTGGAAACTCCCGACGGCTCCCTATACATATATATATATATAAGCACAAAGAAATGCGATTTGCATCGGGACTATCCGGACAAGTAACTGGAGTGCCTTTTGTCCGCTTTTTACGCGCGATTTTTTTGCGGAGCCGCAGGGACGGACCTGGGACGGCTTCATTTTCGTTTACGTAAAGCTTCGACGTTACGCAAGATCTTGAATTGCGATTTGCATTATTCTTCAGTTTTTGTTTATCGGTAATTTAAAAGAATATTGAAAACATTTTTTTTATCGTTCCTCGGAAGATTTTAAACGCTTTTCAACTTTCGATCTAAATTGAAACCCAGAAGTATCTTTGTAATCCAAAACCGTACCGCTTCCTCGCCCCAGCTACCTCCTCGCCTGCGAATGCGCTGCCTGCCGCACCGATAAACCAAAACCGCAAAAATTAAAAAAAGAAACGCCAGAGAGCCAGTAGTCGGTTCTGCCTGTCGCAGCCAAAAAAAAAAAAAAAAAAAAAAACAAAGCGCACGTCTCTCTGTTGTCTTGTGATGTTGATTTACTTTACTAACACTTGGCGCGCTTGGGCGTGTTGGATATGCGCCGTGAAGGGCCTGCAGCAGCGGAGGATGTTGCAGGTGCTATAAGGAGCGCCCTCGCCCCGGCCAAGCCGAGGCGCACCTCCAGTATGCGGGACCAGCAGCCGACACCCGCCCAGGCACAGAGCGTCGCGGCCGGACTCGGGCACGAGCAGCAGAGGAACGGCAAGCAGGATGTTGTGGTGAGTTTAGTAGTGATTAAAGATTTTTTAGAGTGTCCTATATGCTTGATATTTGCTTGTAATAAGTAACAAAGAAATATTAAACAATCAATGTACATTTACTGGCCGTCAGATCTTGATACGTTGAAAACTTCCCGCAGGCATCCATCGACTCCCAGCAGACGCACGATCGATTCTCGACCTCCTCCGAGTGCGAGGACTCGACGAGTCTGGAGCTCCGTCAGAACGTGACCGTGAACTACCCGATCACCAAGCGTCAGTCCGACAGCGGAGCTCTCGAGACGAATTCGACCGAACTCAAGTTCCAGCAGTCGCTCTTCACGCGCTCGTCCTCGCTACCCTACTGCGCCAGCGAGGCCGAGAGCGAGATCTACTCGCCCTTCAGCTACTATCCCGGTGACGAGGTAATGCTTTTTCTTGCATAGATAATTGTAAGATTCAGAAACTAAACATTGTTTAATAATCCGAAGGGCTCTGAAGACAGTCAGGACTGGAAGGAGGACAAGGACTCGAGGATCGGCAGGCTAAGACAGCGCAGAGGTCGAAGCATCGTCCACCGCAGCCTCGAGGACAACTACGGTGCCGTCATCGTCGCCAATCACGAGGCTCTCGCCCAGTTCTTGGAGCAGGTAGGGACGGCGGTCCAGCTTGACATTTCTCACAAAAGTACCAATAAGTCGTTTCGCTAAATCTTTCCAACTCCACAGACTAACCAGGCGCCGCCGATAGCCGCCGGACTGCGAGGCCTGAAAACGGCGGCGAATCTGCGCTTCGCCGACTTCGGCATCGAGCGCAGCTCGGCAATGGCGACCGGCCGGCGCGTCTTCCTCTCGGCTGTCTGGAACGAGCAGCCCTGCACCGTGTGCGTCGCATTCGACCCGAGCATGCACGCCTCGCGCAAGGAGTTCTACCTCGTGCCCATCGTCGAGTTCGTCGACGACGTGCCCAAGGATATCGTCGAGCTGGGACAGTTCGCCGGCAGGAAGAGCTCCGAAGGTAGAGAAAAAAAATTAGTTAAAGCGCACAGATTCGCGATCGTTAAAATGTTATAAAGAGAATAAAGTGAAATTTAAGCAAAATCTTGCAATTACAGCGACGATCTCGGTGCTGCCCAGGCTGCAAGTGAACACGTTGAAGTCATTCGCGGCTAGTCTGTCGGTGGAGCCGAAAGAGGAGAACGCAACGCGGGAGTCCTCCTTCGTGCTTCTGCAGCTCGTCAGCGCCTTGAAGAGTCTGCAGGCTCGCGGCATCGAGGAGGCGCCGCGAAGCCTCGCCAACGTGGTGCTCTGCCGCGAGGACAAGGAGGCTTACCACAGGCTGTATCTCTTCCAAGGGTACGCAGATTTTTAGCTAGACTGTAGGTGCTTTTGTTGATTGTACATTAATTGCGTGAACGTTTTTCAACAGGTTGAGTATCGACAATGGTGAAAATAACGAAGAGGAGTACGCCTCGCTTTGTCAGTGCGCACTGAAAGCTTTGGAGAGTCTGAATCTCACGAAGAAGCTGCCACTAATTCAGGAGCTGCTTATGAGGGAGAAAGCTGTCACGTTGTCCCAGGTTGCTAGACATTTATTTTTGTGTTAAGTTAAATAAGTAATCGTGGTAGGTTATTGCATTGCAATTGTAAAATTTTAATGAAGGATAGAAAAGAAGCATTTGGAGGTTGTTAAAATATAAATAAGCAGAGGTAAAATATTTTATTTAACTTTTAACTTTATTGTTAAATAATACAATGTTTCTATAAAAATCACGTTACTTCGTTGTATCAATACAAGTGACATTAATGGTAGAAATGTTTGATTCCATATCTACTTTCTCCACAGGCAAGTCGCCATTAGCCACGCAGTATTCCCCGTTGTTCATTAAAAACGGCTCCGGATAGTAGTACGATCCGTCATGTCGATAAAACAACGTAGGTTCAGTTTTTGTTCCATTCGCGAAAATACGTTGCAAATAAAGCAAGTTGACCAGAGGATCCTCAGCTTTGAACCAGAAGTAGCTTTCCGCAAGAATCATTGCACCGCCGTCAGGCAAATTGTTTACCCAGACAGTCCACAGCCTACCGTCTACCTTCTCCATTATGATTACTTCCATCTTGGAGTTTAGCTCCTTATCGAAAAACTCGCAAACCATGTTTTCTTGCTTTCTGTAACAAACGGTTATGGATCCGGAACTGGTCGATGACGAGAGTTCATATCCTTGCCTGCGAATTTGCTTCGTCAGTTCATATTTCGAATTCAGAAGGTTCAAAACTAATGTTTCACTGTTTTGCACTGCCACCAAATAACCTTCGGAAGGATCTTTATCTTTAATAATGTAAGAGTGTACCGGATCTCCGATCCACTTCATTTGTGGATCTAAAGAAAAGGATACGTTCATGAGTTCACCTTCATCGTTGTACCGACTCAAAGCTGGGGTCTGAGAGAGGTTCTGAAACGCTTCCGGTAGTAAATCAAAGCTGTCGTTGTAAGTTACTGGCCTTCTGTAGAATCGAAGTTCATTCTTAGCTGGTAATTTGAGCACTTTTGCCGTGCACTTAGCTGGATTGATTATGACGAACAGTTCAAACATGAGAAACTTGTAAGATGGATCGAAAATAACGTTACCGACAATAATTTTTCCGTTGCCAAGAGCTCGAACCACCAGTAGGTGGTCTCCTACAAACTCTCCATATTTATTGACGTCCACTGGAATTTCGCAAGGTCCAATGTTTGCACTCGGTTCAGATTGCACGTGTATGGAATTATTTTTCCGCCAGTTAACGCTGACGATTTTATCGTTTACATTAACAAAATAGGGAATATATTCAGTCTGCGACGTCCATCGGCTAGAAAACTTCCAATTTTCCAAGGAGTTAATTCCGAGGTCCGTTCCGAGTATAGCAATAATTAAAATGATCAATGATAGTTTCGGCATTGTAGTCTTCTGAAAATTAATATTTTAAAGTAAATTAGAGATGACTAAATTTAATTATTAAAAAAATGAAAGCTGGTTTTACTTTGCATACAATCTGATTTAGTCTTTATTTAGTACTTTATTCTAAATTATTCAAAGAATATTTTAAATATTTTAAAATAAACGAGTAATTCGACTGAAAAATACAAGCCTTACTTGTCGTGCTTCCTCGTCAACATCAGAATGTAGTCTAAATTCATATCATCCAATATTCACAGTAAAAACTCTACATTGATATTAAAGTCAGAATTCAAACTTTCACTCGATTATTATTTACATAATTCCTGATAATAATACTCAAGACCCACGTATCATCACCCACTGCTGTTTTAAGAATTATGAGCTAATAGAGGCAGATAACAAAATCAAAATTTTTCAAGAAATTCGTCCACATTGCACTCTCAAAATAAAAACAAAACCTGAACCGTAACAACTTATCAGCAACGATACTTTATCTGCAGGTCAAGTCGGTTCTGGAATTTTCCCTGTGGGGCCCGGCAGACGTGGCTTTCGGCGGTCCCCGAGAGCGAGAAACGGCCCTCCAGCGCTGGCTGGACCTCGAACGAGCGACGGTTCTGCACGCTCTGGTCCGCGCCAGGGCCCAACTCACCGTCACCGACGAGTACCAGCTCCTGTTCCTCGTGCGTACCAGTGCCAAGATCATGTGCGAGGCCTCGATGCTCATCGATCGGCAGCGAAACGGACTGCTGGCGCGCGTCTAGTTGTATGCGAACGAGATTTTGTCCAGCGGATTTTCGTTCGATTGTAAAACGAGAGGGACGTATTTGATAAGACTGCGGATATACCAGTTACCAGAGCAATGATGCGCGACAAGACGATTGGGGAATGCTGCATGTCTCGTTTTCGAAGAGCTTATTACCATTGTAAACCAGTTAATGTAGATAGTTGCATGTTAAGAAAACGGGAAAGACAGTGTATGTTACTGCGAAAAATCTTCCTGTGCTTTTAAAAATAAGGAATCGCTAATCGCTGGACAAGACAATAATTAGAGAACGTAAAAGTAGTTGATTTTATTTAGAATGCCTTAATTTAAAAAACTACGATTATTTTTTAATTTTTAATTCGAAAGAAAATTGTTTCTGTTAAATTTTTAACCAATTAAAACTTGATTAATATCAAAACGTAAAATTGCCTAATCGAATAAATTTTTTAGTCATTTGGATATGCCATAAATTTTTAGTTAACTTATTGTGCGAATTAAAATCAAAATACGTTATATTTTAGTATTTTGTGTTAATAAGAAAAAAATCAAAATTTGAATATTTTATACTAAAATGCTATTCCTGTTATAAAAAATTCTTAAATATTAATTTATTGTTTTGTTAAGATCTTGTTTTTATACATAAATTTAATGATATTATTAATGATTAAGTGTTACCCTGATTACTCTACTTTATTTTTTTACGAGTGAAATGATAATAATAGTTAATACAGATCTGTTAATTAATGTATGTACATATCTTATAGTACGAATGAAGAACATGAAGTATATTTGGGAACTGGAATTGTAAGAATCTTCTGAAATATGAATAAATCAGTCACATGACATGTATTTATATTTAAATATCTTTTCTATATTATATAATAAAAATTATCTTGCCATAATCTGTTTTCGTTTCATTTTTCAAATTGTAACACAGGCCTGACCGATATTTGATTTATCGACTAAAACTACCTGCTTAATAATTAAAACCAAAGAAGGTTGAATCATTAAGATTACATAATTTACGATTAACTAATTTAATATTTTATTAAACATTAAATAAACATCAATAAAAGACAATATTCATTAATTCTGTGGCTTAAAGCAGTGTACACTAACGTCGGATTTGCCGAACACTCCAGAAGAAAGTTCATCGAGCGGCTTCTCATTCGTTTCAACAATGCCAACGCAGAAATCTCCGTTGTTCATGACGTAACCTTTGGACAAAACGTCAGCGTCCATATCTTTTTTAACCAGCAATACTTCGCTCACCGTTCCGTTGCTGTATATAGTTTGCGCGAGGACGGCTTCGTACCAAGAGTCATCGGCCCCGGGATTATCGTACCAGTTATTCTGGAGAACCACAGCGCTACCGCCAGGTAAGTTCTCTGCACAGGCATTTCGAATCGTACCGTTCGGTATCCCTGCCATCGGTACCTTGAACCTGCTGTTCAGCTCATCATCCAGATTTTCGCAGAAGAGCTTCTTGGATTCCAGATAGCAGACGGTGATGTTGTTGAAGTCAGTAGAGGTGGACAAGGCCTTCGCGCCTCTCAAAATGATCTGCTTCCTGGTCTTCAGCTTGGGGCTGAGTAAACTCATAATCATAACATCCTCGGTGTTTACAGTGACGAGGTATCCTGTGTGTGGAGATCCGATCAAGTCCTTCTCCACGAAGAAGCGACTGTCGGTGAGTTCCAGCCTGGGCTCAAAGGAAAAGTCTACTTTCAACTCTTCTCCCTTATCATTGAACCGTACGATGGACGAATCTTTGGGAGCATTAAATTTCGGAAAGAGGTCGAAATGGTCCTGGTAGGCTACCGGATACTTCTTGTAGAGAATTTCACCATTCTGCCCAGCAATCTCGGCGGTCTTGACCGTACAATCGAACGGATTAACGATGAGAAGGAAGTTGGAGGGATCGCCAAATTTGGGTCTTAGCTTTACAGCACTGACGACGATTTTATTATTTCCAAGAGCTCTTGCCACCGAGACTGGATGTATTACCATTCGTTCATCCTCGACGATGATCGGAATTTTGCACGGGCCAATATTGTTATCGTCTGTACCAGGCTCGGATTTGACGTACAAGGTTCTGCCATCGCGCCAGCCGACGATAACGATACGATCCTTAATTTTGACTGGGTAGGCCATATTGCGCACTTGGCTTTCACTCCATCGTTGAACGAAATGCGCATGAATTCCAATTACGGAGAATATTAAAATATACACCGACAATTTCCTCATTCTTCTGAAAAGGGAAATTAAAAACAATTTTTTAAATATATATTCAACAGCGTAGCTTATAAATTAAAGTTTAAATTATTGTACTTAAAGTAAAAGAGATCTAACGCACCTGGAAGCACAGAGCGAACTACTACATTATATCCACCTTCCCCTCAAATTCAAATGGAAAGATGACGTGAATTCGGTGGGAGATACATTTTGCTCAGGTTAACCAATTACATTTGCATACGAACAGTCGAGGATATTAAGTGCCTAAGCCAATATATGCCGGATGTCAGTAATTTTCCAACTTTGTATGTCCGCAAGACAGAATGTTAAATTAATTAACTACGCGATCTTTTATTTTGACTGGAGAGGCTATATTATTCAATGAGCTTTTTGTCCATCGCTCAGTAAAATGGGCGCGAATTCCAATTAAGGAGAATATTAAAGAAATCGATTACAATTTACACATGATTCTGTAGAGAAAGAAAGTGACAATTTAGTGAATATTTTAGTGAAATAGAGATATTATTATATTTTCTATTTGTAAAGATAGTTTTAGTTTCAACTTTAGTAAGGTTTTATTCAGATTTTTCTTTGGTTGTTAAATATTGAACGCAGCCATCATATAATGTAATTTAAATCCTGTTCGCTTTCTTCACATTCACACTGTTAACTACTTATTATATATTCATTCTAATCTAAGTCTAATGAAGCTGATAGGTTGTAGTGACCGGCTCTGCATCTATTTATTACAGCTACGTAATTGCGGGAAAGATTTTTATTTGAGAACCAAGGATTTGGCGATCGGATCATCATATCTATTATATTATGCTTTATTATATATCATTATAAATATATATAAAGTATATTTGGAAATTGGAATTGTAAGAATCTTCTGATATAGGAACAAATCAGTCACATGACACAATTTTTCAAATTGTAACACAGGCCTGATCGATATTCGATTCACCGACTAAAACTACTTGCTAAATTAATTAAAGCTAGAGAAGATGGAATCATTATATTCATTAAGTAGTTTACATAATTTAGTATTAACTAATTTAATATTTTATTAAACATTAATAAGCATCAATAAAATACATAGTCATTAATTTTATGGCTTAAAACAGTGTACACTAACGGCGGATTCGGCGTACACTTCAGAAATAGGTATCTCACGCGGCCACTCACGAAATTCAATAAGGCTAACGCAGAAATCCCCGCTGTTCATCGCGTAACCTTTGGATAAAACGTCAGCGTCTATATTTTTCTTAAGCGTCAGTACTTCGCTCGCCGTCCCGTTGCTGTAAATAGTCTGCGCGAGGACAGTTGTGTACCAAGAGTGATTAGCCACGGGATTAGCAAACAAGTATTCCTGGAGAACCACAGCGCGACCGCCAGGTAAATTCTCTGCGAAGGCATTGTTGATCGAACCGTTCGGTATCACTGCCATCGGTACCTGAAACCTGCTGTTTAGCTTCTCATCCAAATTTTCGCAGAAGACCTTCTCAAACTCCAGATAGCAGACGGTGATGTTGTTGAAGTCAGTAGAGGTGGACAAAGCCTTCGCGCCTCTCAAAATGATCTGCTTCCTGGTCTTCAGCTTGGGGCTGAGTAAACTCATAATCATAACATCCTCGGTGTTTACAGTGACGAGGTATCCTGTGTGTGGAGATCCGATCAAGTCCTTCTCCACGAAGAAGCGACTGTCGGTGAGTTCCAGCCTGGGCTCAAAGGAAAAGTCTACTTTCAACTCTTCTCCCTTATCATTGAACCGTACGATGGACGAATCTTTGGGAGCATTAAATTTCGGAAAGAGGTCGAAATGGTCCTGGTAGGCTACCGGATACTTCTTGTAGAGAATTTCACCATTCTGCCCAGCAATCTCGGCGGTCTTGACCGTACAATCGAACGGATTAACGATGAGAAGGAAGTTGGAGGGATCGCCAAATTTGGGTCTTAGCTTTACAGCACTGACGACGATTTTATTATTTCCAAGAGCTCTTGCCACCGAGACTGGATGTATTACCATTCGTTCATCCTCGACGATGATCGGAATTTTGCACGGGCCAATATTGTTATCGTCTGTACCAGGCTCGGATTTGACGTACAAGGTTCTGCCATCGCGCCAGCCGACGATAACGATACGATCCTTAATTTTGACTGGGTAGGCCATATTGCGCACTTGGCTTTCACTCCATCGTTGAACGAAATGCGCATGAATTCCAATTAAGGAGAATATTAAAATATACACCGACAATTTCCTCATTCTTCTGAAAAGGAAATTAAAAATTATTGTTCAAATGTATGTTTAACAGCATATCTTACAAATCAAAGTATAAAATGTTGTACTGATATAATTATCTTATACTTAAAAAAAAATAATTTTTTTAAATTTTCGTTCTATATTTATGAAAAAAATTGAAATGATGATACTTTTATTTAATCATCTTTATTAGGAAGTGGAAGCATCGATGCTAAATTTTGACTTGATATAAACGAAACAAAAACTGTAGTACATTGTACGTTGATAAATATAGCAAATAGAAAATTATTACATGTTAAATTATTGAATTTATGTAGGAAAATAGTTTATTATATTTATAAAAATCTTAAATAGAGATATTTAAAAATATTTATTTGTAATACTAACAATTTGTTACTACAATTTTTAATTATAAACGCGTTTTACCATTTAAATATTTGAAATAGTCAATATAACTTATATTAAAAATATAAATTATAAAATATAATGTTTAAGTGTTTCGTTCGACATTTAGAAAATTTGAATATAAATTTTTACTGAGTTAAAAATTAGAATCCATATTGACTTTAAAATGGACAATTTTTTAATGTAAATTTTTCTTTATAAGAAAACTTGAAATAATTAATCACTTGACTTTACTGATACATCCTGATCAAATTTTAAACTCTTTATGTACTTTTTCAGGCAATTTCTCATATTCAATAAGTTTTTTTTTTTAATTCTTTTTGAATTCTATGAATTCATTTTACGCTTAATTTGAATTCTCAAAAAAGAGTTTAAAATTAATACCTTGTTATGAACTCTTTGTAACTTACTGATTATCTTTGCCGTCTGGAACAGTAAAAGAGATCTGACGCACCAGGAAGCACGGAGCGAACTGCTGCGTTTTGTTCACCTTCCCCTCGAATTCAGATGGAAAGACCTCTATAACCAATTATATTTGCATATGAACAGTCGAGGATATTAAATGTTTAAACCAATATACGTCGGATGTCGATAATTTGCTGACTATGTATATCCGTAAGACAAAACGTTAAATTAATTTGATATTTATTTATAATCTTAAGGGGGTATGATACCGAAAAAATTTCCAAAAATGGAAATTTTTTTTATTATATATTTTAATTGTATATGTTATAATCTATATGAAAATAAATTTTTATGCAAAA
>JAWWEO010000045.1:23867077-23950417 GCA_035582975.1 Ormyrus labotus | reverse complement strand
TAATGATAAAAGTTAGGGAATCCATACTTTTTTTTAGCTAATTATTCACTATTTATTTTTTTATAAACAATATTCTTTGCATCAGCGCTCGATCGGTAAATATTACCTTTGGCATCCCGATAAGCAGCAAAGTATTTTTTCTAGTTTTGTTTTTTGTAACTGTTGAAAATAATATATCTTCATTTTTAGAAGATTGTTTGTTGCCTTCTAAAATATAATTCGTTTGAACCAACCTAATTAGAGTGTGTTATTTTTATGCAGTATTGTAAAAGGTTCTTTATAAAATAATATTTTCGTTCATTTTTATTATGTTGTTGCATATAATTATTTATTTAGTTTAAAAAAAAATTACGAAGCATTAAGTTTAAAAATTTGCAGGTTTGTTAAAAAATTAAAACAACTTTTGTTTGATACACTTTTTAGTTTGGCTTATCTTTATGTCGCTACTTGCTACTCAATATGGCGGTTATTGTCAAAATTCTGTCATTGTGTGGAAGGTTAGTCGACACTTGTCTGCAAATAATATTCTTCAACATTTACTACCATAAAGCCTGGTGCTTAAAACTTGATAATCAAAGAAGTTTAAGTACGTGGATAGGTAAGTTCTTTTTTACAATAGAGTATTCATTACTTTAACAAAGCAGAAAATAATATTGAATAACATGAACTCCGTATACTTGGGTGAGTAAGAAGCCGCTCGAAGTTGAATAAGGTTGAGCGGCAACGGCTCTAAATCTAGAATATACAAATAAACCTTTCTCGGTATTTCCCACTGATTATTTATATTTACGTTACATTGCAATTTTTTATATTTACGTTACATTTGAATTCAGGTATTAGTTACGACTTTTGACTATTGTGAAGTATGAATTGGAATAAAAATAATGTAAATGCATTGAAATCGAATAATATTAAAGATTTCGAACTCTTGAGACTGTTGAAAACGCTGGATTTATGTAAATAAATAACTAAATTGTGTTACAAACAATTTTTTTTTTTTTTTTTTTTTTTTTTTTTCTTTCTCGAAAGAAAATTTAAATATAGAAAGGAGTCAAAATGGGATTGGTTTTGAATATTAAACATTTATTGTGTTTTAACTTTTTATGATATTAATGTAATTGCATTGCTGAAATCTTAAATATATAATTACTTTATGAACTGTGAGAAAATTTAAAATTCCTTTATAAATCTTTTAAAATTCTTTTAAAATTAAATTGATTTCTTTTTTAAAAAAATATTTATAACAAATAAGATCAAATTAAAAATTTAAATTTACAAAAAGTATTTAAACAAAATAGTAATAGTATTCTAAAATTTTTTAATTTCTTCTGAACGTAGAGGAAAAAAATAAGATAAAATTATTTTTATAATGTTTTAAAACTTTTAAGTAAAAACGTAAATTTTTAACAAATATTTATACTATACTACTTCTTTTTATTAATTCCATAGACATTTTAACAAAATGATACGCAGAAGTCCCACTAGAATTGAATTAAGGCTAGATGACTTGCAAGAGTATGAATTCATGAAAGAGCTTGAATCAAAAAAGGATGGTGATAAATCAGGAACAAATCCTCCAGCTTGGGGTGGAAAATTGTCACAAACAGAAATTCAAGAGCGAATTGGATATTCATTGCAACAGACTCCACAAGGATCTCAACCAAGATTGCCTAATCTTACGTTGTAAATATTTATTTATCAGTATTTTCTAAGTAACTTTAAAAACCTGTTAAAATTATTTTATAAATAAAAAATTTAATTTGTAAAATAATGATGCTTAATCTCAATTTTGTACGTTTTTTTTTATTAACGAAATACTTAACTTGTACATGGCAGCATATTAAAATCAGATAATTGAATATGATGTCTTAAAAGTAAATAATGTAATATTAATCAGTAAATGCATTAATAATGTATTGTCTTTTTTCAATTTGCTTTGTATTTTTATTGTAAAGCATAGCTGCTTGCATAAAGTCTATTAAGATAAAATTGGAAGACAAGAGCAAAAACAGGAATACACATTTCTGGTATCTTAAAATATTTTTTAATCACTATTACTATATTTATTTTATTTGCTTCAATTCCAGAGATCAACTGGACACAAAAATAGACTTTGCCATTTATCTTTTTTGAACTTCTTGTTTTAGATATGGTTCAATTTATTTATCCATTGCTCTTTATTATCAAAACTTAATACCTCTCACTTATTACAGACCCTTATTGAAATAAAGATATTCTGGTACTTTTCCTCCTTTGCAATTAGCCAGTAATAATTCGTAATTCTCTGGCTCGTATTTTTGCAAGGTCTTCGATGAAATTGAACTGAAATTATATTCAGACATGTAATAATTCTATTTTTTATCAAGTTTACTTAGAAAAATTCGTCCAATATTTACCAATTTTGGGGGAATATCGCACACGCAGTCGGGACCATAATCGAAAGTCTAAAATAGTACAGTAAATTTTTCAGAATGCAATTTATCCATATAAATTCAACTACAATAATCTCGACAAGCCTCAATATATGTTATACTCTTCCTTTGATTTTTAGTTTTATCTTTGAAATGTTTTAGTTTTTAGTTCTTTAAAACGTAATTCATTTAAAAAAAAATACATTTAAAAAAAATATATTATACGTCATACTTTTAAAAAAATTCATTTGCATAAGAGTATTATTTTCACAAGCTTAGCCGATATACATTAAACAAATTTTATAGATAATCAGTTACTTACGAGATACCACACATAAGTACTTGGAAAGGCGCATGCAACACCTTGATTCTCTGCATCCATCTCTTTCTCTCCAATCTTTCCATCAAAGGAGGTAATAATACTAAATAAACAAAATTCACAATTTTAATCAACGATCTAAATAAACGCTTTGAATCATTTTAAATGACTCTCTCAAGAACACTTACCCATTCCAGGAGCGCACATGATAATCCTCGATATCACAACTTGGCTAATACCTTTCACAGCCGCTAACTGGAAAGACACAATTACATTTTAATTCCTACTGCGCAGAAAACAAGAGGCAAAGAGAAGGTAAGGCGCAAACAGGCTCGAATTTCACGCTCAAAAAGCCCAATGACTCACCTTCGACTTGGTGAGCTTTCTACCCTCCTCGTCGGTAAGCTCGATGCCGCTGAGAATCTCATTCTGCCTCATCAGCGGAATGTTGACGCAATTGGCTGCGGCGACCGCCGCGAACGGCACGTATCTCTGTGAAAATAATGCCGGGGAAAATTAAATTGCTTTCCCGCCTAGGAGCCTGTTTGGAGTTACAAGTGTACCCCGCGCGTGTCGTATTCAAAGAGAGAGAGAGAGAAAGATATGCAATGAGTATTCTGCTAGAGCTTCCAATCAATTGTTTCTGGATGGAGTTTCAAATACAATCGTAGAACTGTGCAGATTTCATTTTTGTACTACAAAAACTTAAGAAGCTCTTTGAAAAGTTACAGTTTTTATCACGTTCAATTTACAGCGATGGTTTGTGGAAACTTTTTTTCACTTTTGTCAACAAAAAGCATAATCATTCAAATTACTTAAAAACCCATTCCGATCACGACATAAAATTTTTCAGTGAAAGAACCCGCTCCTCCAAAAGCATGTCTTTTATTTTCTAATACCACTCGTCCCTTCTATCCAGCTTGCATACCTCTCCCGTAATAGCTCATCGACGTGCGTTCTTAAATCATTTCGTGCGCGCGGTTTTGAAAACAGTACACTCACAGCCATGAGGGGGTTCGCCCTCTTTTGCCAGAAAGTCTTACATCCAATGGCAGTGATCATCGCGGCTGAGGTGGCGCTCACGTAAGCGACCCCCAGCTGACTCGGCGTCACCGGGCTGTTCGCGTTCCTGTTCGTGTAGTTCACCAGGGCGTTGAACGACTGATTCACCCATTGCCAGAACACCACCGCCGTCGTCGTCCTTCGAAGAGACAAAGTTTTATAGTTCGAAATGCATTTTTTTTGAAGGGTTTTGGTAGAGAAAAGACGCTCTGACGTAAATAGCGTGGGAAGCAGCATTGTGCGACTGTGGTTTTCATTGGTAACGAGGACGAAGCGTTATCTATTTTATGTATACTTTTGTAGCGAACGTTTAAATGACATTTATTTAGTTGAAAAAGCTAAGGCTTGAAGTTTATTTTTAAAACTTTTTAGTCTCTGCTAAATGTAAAAGCGACTGAAAAATCCTTGACATTCGTTCGCGTCAATTTAGAGCGAGATAGAAGCGGGTAATTTAATTTCCGATTCCATTAAGCCGCGCATAGAAAATGTTGTGAATGCATACCCGCGTATCTCTTCGATTCAAGCCTGACAGTGTATTAAATTTTCAATATCCAGATAGATGAGTTTTCCATTCATCAAATCTACAGGCTACAATCTATTTTAGGTATGAATTGATCTCTCGATCAAAGTATACATAAAAAGTGCTATTAAACCAATAGTATTTCTTCTCAATAATAAAAAAAAGAGAGTTTCTTCAATTAAAATGTCGTCGAAACAAACTCTTCTCCTCTTTCATCAATAATTCTCCATTAAAAGTCCTCGTCCCCCCTCAAGCCTCTTTTCAATACCAGCACTTCTCGCCTCAGCAGCGATTCTCCCCTCCAATCGACAACCCTTTCCCCCGGAGATCTCACCTATAAAACTGCAGCATGAAACCGGTGACGGCCATACCTCCCGGCACCTGGAAGGACATCCTGCCAAAGACATTCTGCAGCTCGCCGGTGTCGGGGTGGAAGGCCGACTCGTAGAGCTTCTTCGCGTAGATGATCTGGTCGCGCGTCGTGCCGGCTGGCTCCTTGCCAAGTCTGCAACATCCCGGAGGGGCGAAAAGCTCATCAGTCCGCCGTAATTTGCGCGATTCTCGTAAATAGAACTAGCCTGCCTGACCCGCGACGGGAATTCTTACGTAAAGCGAGGAGGGATACGTCGGAGGCTCAGCTGTTCTTTTTGCTGGCTCGCGAGTGGATGATGGGTGAGGGGTGGGAGGGATTTTTGACGTTGACACGAGCAGTTATTGTAAATTGGAAAGATGTTATATGTATATTTTGCTAAGGCAGAGAATCTTAAAGAGCATCGGTGAAACGGCGATTCTTTTTCGCTCGATCTCTCTAATTGCTGTGTACGGACTGGAAAGTTAGAAAGCTTAATTACGGAACAGTCTATAATGCGATGCTAAACTTTTGTTAGCGCTACTTTAAATACCGTCAATTACATTTTAATTTAAAAAAGTATTTTCCTTAACGCTCTAAACAAACAGACTACATACACGTAAGAAAACCAGTTTATCAGACAAGATTTCCTGTTCAATCGTATAAATTAGATACGTCTGGTGCTCGGCGATAAAAATCTCTTGTTGATCCCGAGCAACCGAACTTTGCAGCCGAGACTCGCGCTCGTCGATAATGAGCTTCGATATATAATTCTCTGTTTACAAATACAACAGCCTTCGGCACTGCTTTTTTTTTTTATTACATAACTCGCATTGTCATATACTCTCCTCAAAACAAAATTACATAACGAGCCTTCCTTACGCGCCGCGCGATCGATTCTCCTCGCGCGTCTTCTCTCTCTATAAATTACCTGTACTTCTCGCACAGCTCCTTCGCCTTGAGCAGCTCGGCCTCGGGCGTGATGCAGGTGCGAAAGTCGGTGACCCAGGCGAAGTGCTTCCACCTGCCGACGAAGGTGCTCTGGTCCCAGAGGGGCTTGTCCAGGTCCAGCCTGTCCTGCTTCGCCATTCTAGAACGAATGGCTCGCTCTCGCTGCTTCTGCGAAAACCGAATCCTTTGCCGTGTGAACTGTATACGCGCAGTGGTATTATACGCGGGAGAGCCGCCTCCTGACAGACTCCGCGAAGCCGCGGGAGTCGTTCTTTTTGTTGACGGCGCCTATTTTTATCGAGCGGCACGGCAGGCGGCAGGCAGGCCTTCCCCCCTCGGATAAAGGCGCCGAAAAAAAAGAGAGGAGGAGGCGTCTCGAAGGCCGCGAGAGGGATTAATATATCCCAGAGAATCGATAAAAACTCACGCAGGTTCCGGCTCTGAGGTCCGCGCGGGAGGCTCTCCTCTCTTTTCCCTCTCTTTCTGTATCTCTCGGAGTCTCGCCTCGTCCTACACGTTCCTCGGAAGCGGCGACTGCGACGCGGTTTGTTTAGGGAAACGGCGGCCTGGAGTAGATCATCGCTGCGGCGGCATGCAAAACCGTACTGCTGCGCGCCGCCATATGACAATATAAACGTGCAGCACTGTGCGCGCCGCTCGCCGCGCTTGCGAGACGGTGTGAGTGCGGGACGGAGTTCGGCGAGAGAGAGAGAGAGAGCCTTCCCCGGTGTCACGTGATCGCGCACGTTTTCGCACGGAGAAACCGCGGCGCCTGCGCAGCCGTCGCGAGCTGGAGGCTCGGGGATATAGGCTCGGATTGTCGGAGGCTTTCGGGGGACTGCTGGACTAGGGAATCCGAGCGGCGGTTGACACTCGCAGCTGGCTTTTTGAGTATTGACCGCGGTTTTGAAAAATTGCGAGGGCGAGCTTATGAGGGCTGCGGGCGAGGGTGCGCCCTGGCGAGATAAAGGTTTTGGGAGAAGAACGTACTTTGGAGGGTGACGAAGTTGATGGATAAACGTGCTTAGATAAAAGGAAAATAAACTACTGCAGAATTTTACTTTTTTTTTTTAATATATATTAACAGTAAATTTTACTCTAATTATATTTTGTATGAAAGAAATATTTTTCATTATGCGATTAGAATTATTTTGATTTTTTAATGTTGCACAATCATTAGCAGTCTTGCATAGTCTTAAAAAATCAGATTTAATAATTTAGATGTTCAAGAAATATCAAAGTTTCATACATATTTTCAGAACTAAATAAAAATAGCATTCAGTGCAGCTCAAAGTTCAATTGATGTGAAGTAGTTTCTAATAGTTTTGTTTATTAGTTTGTTAAGCAAATGTTTCGATTCTTTTACTGTGTCTATTTATAACTACAAGTATTACCGTTTTAATTATAATACTTAACTTTCGACTGACTAAGCTAAGCTTTGCTTATTGTGATTGTTCAGGTCTTGCATTGCATAAAGTAATATAAAAATATATTGTATTTATAGCGATCTGTAGGATCATTTTGATGGTCGAAACATTGGTTTTCTAATAAACCTACAATAAACCATTACTTAAACATCAATATTATTAGAATCTACTTCTCATTATTTTCAGAGCTACTGATAATGTTGATCATTTCTCCAATTAAAAACCTTTGATTTTTTTTAATAAGTTAAAAAAAATACATAGAATCCAATTTAAAAAGAAAAGAGAGAATATCGACTTGGAGAAAATTGACTTCGTCGACAGCTTGCTTGAATAAAGCATATCTTGATGAAACGTTCTTCCAGCCGAATGCCAGCTTGATAAAAAGTGTATGCAGAGAAACAGCTGCAAAAGCCCTGCCGAATACATGAATTTCAAATCATAGGAAGGCCAGAGTTCAGGCAAGTTTCCTGTCGATCGTGTAAACGATATCGCAAAGTCGATAACTGGAGACGTACAGCTGCTGACGCGATAAAAAAAAAAACTTCGGAATGTGTATGTACCTGCGGAAAGTGGAGAGTTTATTAAAAGTAAACTTCTTAGTTTTATCATCTAATAACTGTAAATTACTTTGAAAGTATTTTTACTCGCCAACAGAATTGAATTATTCTTACGTTTACTTAAAAAACTTCAAACGTCTCCGTCAAATTTTCATCTGGTTACAAACTCGTGTACGAATTAGTTGCTCCAGTCGAGTAGTTCCAAACGCCTAATTATACTTTCAATCTCGTCCTTCAAACTTGTACAACGCTCCTCAAATCTAACGGGCTACTAAATTTCAAAGTCAAACTATCCGGTGTTGCTATTCCATCGGCGGCCGCAGTTCCGCTATTCGAAATGATAGGTTCCAGCGCGTCGAAAGTCAAAGTTCAGATTCCGCAATTTAACTTTCCCATTATTACTAATATTCGACTCAAAACGTTTCCATTATAAAAAAAAACACCTCGCCCGCAAATCCCCTTATCACGTCGGTCATAAACAAGTTCGCCTTATCAATCTCGAAGCAAAACCTACATATAAAAAAAGCAGCCGAGCTTGAATATTATCCCGGCGCCTACCGCCGGCAATTATCCGCCCTGCAGCGACACCGCGTCTTCGGCGAGTCGCGTAATTAGAGATCCCCATTCGAGCCGCGCGGACGAATATGGCTTTGACGCTTCGCGTCGGGCTCTTAAAGGACACATCGCGCATCAAACGCAGGGACGTGCGAGTTTCCCTTTTATCGCGCAGGCAGCGACCTATACGACTAGGCCCGGAACTCCGGCGCGTTTGTACGTTATCGACCCTTTGTCCGACCGGTCGAATCATTTATTTATACGCCCGCCGAGCGTTATATTGTTGCTGCGGGTGATTGGAGATTTGCAAATTGCCAGCTTCGTTCGACGGATAATTTTCTGGTAATTGTGGTAATGATCAGTTTTCGAAGTACGGTGATACTCGTCGCCGTTTGACGCTTTTGTGCTGACGGAGAAAATTTTGAACAGTTTTAACGCTGGCGATTGGAGCGGGAGGACTGAAATCATTAGAAAAATACATAAAATTAATTAAAGTTGTATTATAATGAGCAAGGAAATTGTTTAATCTCAGTCTTCAAGATGTTAATAATATTACCGAACGAACTTCAATAAATTCGCTTGAAACGCGTAGCTGTACATACTTAATACAATGTCGGTTTAAAAAAGTATAGCTCCAGCTATAGTATCGTAATAGCCGCACTCTCTGGTAATGCATTTCGATTAGCGCCTGTCAACAGACAACAGCTTATACACGTCCTCATAGCGTACAACGAATTTAAACCTTATACAGTACAAAATTCCGTTTGCAATTTAAAGGTTGAAAAGTTTTTCTCTTTAGGTATAATGGTAAAAGATTAAGAGCTGCATGTCGCGCGGTAATTACGAAACGTACCGCGATCTCGCAATTAAACGTATAGTACAGGGTTGAAACTACTGTTCGTTTTGTTCGAAACCGAACGCACAGCTTGCAAGTAACCTTCGCTTAAAGAAAACGTTATACCGTTCCGTGTCTTTATAAGAGGAAAATTTAATAAAAGCACAGAAATCTGCATGCGAAATTGAGATTTTATTCGAGACGTCGGGTAGCAATGAAAAAGCACAATTTTTACGACGCAAAACAGAAACTACCTCCCTGGCAACGGAATATAAAAAACGTCGCGGAGCTCCTGCGGGAGAGAGAGACTGCACTTTTAAAAACTCGGCGGAAAAGAAGTTTGAAAGTTTCGAGTTCTTTGCAGGTGGCGTAAGAAAAAAAAAGGCACGAGCACTCTAGCCGGGCTAACTATGCAAGTGCGGTTTCGCCGGCTGAATAAAAACGATAAAAACATAATAATAGTCCGAGTGTAATAATACAGAAATTATATTGCAGATGGCGGACGAGAGTAAAACACGAGGCGGGGAACAGATAGAGCAGTGCGAGGGAGAGAGAGAGGAATAAGTGTGATCACGAGAAAGTAAAACGCAAATTGCAGGATGGAAGGGAGCGAGAGACTCTGTGGAAGAAGAGATAACTGAGAAAAGGACAAAGAAGAAACACTCAGATGGAAGATACGCATGGAAAAAAATACTGCTTAAGCCCGGACTTTTTTTGTTTTCTCTCAACTGGGCCGGAATTGTTATTCTATACTTTGCATGGTTATCGCCGGAAGAGTATTGTTTAACTTGCAGGCTTTGAGTTTCCTTGAATTTTCAATTAATATATACAAGCGGGGCTTTTGTTCCGAAAAAATTGAAGTGCCTTTTAGAGCAATTAATTAGAAATATACATTGTTATTACAGCGTCGACTCGGAAACGACCTGATTTCCCTCGAGACTTTAAAAGTCCATCGAGACAGAAAGAAACTGACGGAAGAACACGTTAAGGATTCATATATCGCCTCCGGCGAACGTACGAAATTGCATCTGAGACATCTTGCCAATTTCAAGTAAATAATCCACTTCCCGACGTTTCCACCACTGTGTTCGCGTAACTCTGAAATAAACACGCAAGAGACTCAATCCCATATTCCACCTGCCACTCCAGACCTCGAAAAAAATAAATCGTCCTTCCGTCAAAATCGCGCGTCGAATTCCACCGGAGACATCCTCGCGCCCCTCCAGATGTCAGTGCAGTGTGAGTGTGATACGTCGCTTACCCTGAGCGGATAAGGGAGAAATTTCACGCGAAGAAAGAGAGACTCTTGGCGTGACGAACCTCCGTAACGGATTTTCCCTTTAAAGAAATCCCCGAGAGCGGGAAGAGGGGAGGGGGGATGCGTACGTTTTACCAGATGGATTATAGTACGTATAAGTAGGCGAAGCTCGGCCGGGCATGTGAACTTTGCACGCCGAGATGCTTCGCGCGCATAGGGAGCATTCCGTGACGAGGGAAGTCCGTCTAATTAATAATAGTTGAGAATATACATGACTCTTGAATTTAAGTTTTTGGAATTTGTAAAATAGAACGCAGTAATGTATGGGAGCAGTTTAGTTGATTAAGTGGACATATTTTTGATTATAATTAATTTCCAAGAATATATGTGACTTTTTTCGTTGAAATTCAACGTGAAACAATTAAAAATTTGACAACTTTTTCGTGTGTTTTGCAATTTTGTAAGATTTTTCTCATTGCAAAAACATTTGTAAAACTTTGTTTAAACCTATTTGTAATTGTAATTGCCGCTCGCTTTTTTTCAGTTTTTCATTTGAACTTCTCAAAGCAGAAGATAATTCAAGATAATTTTGGATGAATCACTGGTCTAAAATTTTCTCTAGTTATCTGTTAAATACTTAGCAAACCAAACCTCACTTAGTCACATCATCCGAATAAAATGAACGTTTCCACGACATGCAAATTCCACACGATCATACTGTCAAATTCGTTTGCCGCTTAAATAAAAACAGTCCTGGCGATTAATCCCACAGATAACTTCAAAACAATTTCTTCAAAACACCATCATTTATTTCGTAACCAGACCAAAATACATCCTTCGTAACGAGCGAATTCTCGCGGGGAATGCCCCGTGTATACGGATTCCCTTCCGCTCCGCGAAAGTGCGCGCGCACATAGATTTATGCGACAGAGTGAAAGGGATGAGCTTACTACTTTTACCTCGATGCATCCGCGCGGACGGGCAAAAAACTTTTTGTCTTTTGCGCGCGCGGCATTATTCTCTCCGGCATATATTGGCTGCGCGCCGCGGAGAGAAATCCCTGACGTTTTAAATACGGCCGGACACGATAGGGGACAATGTGTTGTATCGCGTGAATTGCGAGATTTCGGGGGAAAATGTCGCTTTTAAAGGGACAGAGTAATTGGCTCGGAAAATTAGGTGCAAATATAAAAGATTAACTTCGTGAAAATTTAAATGCGAGAAATTTTATTGCGGAAAATTATTCGCTCTACCTCTTTTCGAGAATCTCATTATTGTTGGAGTTACCATTTCTACAATAATTTAATAATTATAGTTACTTAAAATTCTTTGGTCAGAAATGCAATAAATTTTTTGTAGATTTGAAGCAATAAATATCTAAAGCATTTCTGTAATTTATTTTTCTAAAATTACATTCATTTTCAACTTATTGTGTATTCTTTGAAGAATTTTAACTATTTTAATCCTGAATGTAAAATACATGCATTCAAATAAAAAAATTAAACGTAAAAGCGAATATCTTTTGTATGAAGCATATTGGGAACGGTAGTCATCTGTGATTCTAAGAAACTCTTACGTTTCTTTATGTCATTATCTTTTCTAATGATCCATCGAGTTCGTAAGAATATAATAATACGAATTTCCTTGTTGAAGACGCGACATTAATTGAATTCCAGCAATTTTAAGTTAGATCCCATCCTGAAATATGCAAGCTAGACGTATTGATTTTGCGCTTAATACAGGGGATGATTCCCTTCGCTCGGAAAACTCGATTCCACATGCGGCTTCCTTTTGATTGCAAAATTGCGCAAAACCAAGAATCAATATACTCCCCGCGATCGACTCGAAAAAATCATCGTCAAAGAGCACGAATAAAGAAGAGGACGAACCTTGCAAAACACGTATCGAGCCGAGTCAACAAAATTTCCAGCTCAAAGCCGGTCAGAAAAAAAAAAAAAAAAAAGAAACGGACCCGGAATCCGGACGAAATAGGCTTGCAGAGTAGCGGAGTAGCGAGTAATAAAAGGCAGGAGGACCTGCAAAAGAACAAAACACCCCGGACTATATACCTTCGCGGGGAGAAAGAGAAACCGAGAAGAAAGAGAAAACGTATACAGAGCGAGAGAGGAGGCATAAAGAGAGCTGGCAGCGAGAGAAAGTGAAAGAAAGGTCTCTCGTTATAGAGGAGCAGGACGGGACAGCTGCCCGGTTTTTCGGGGTGACGCCGGCGGCCGGTACGACACTGCCTGTGCCTCGAGAGGGCTTTGTGAATTGCGCGTGGAACGAGAGAGAGAGAGAGAGAGAAAAAAGAAGGAACGCGACGCTCTCAAGCTCGGACGGGAGAATCTCTTGATGGCCAGAAGTTTTTCTTTATCTCCGCGGCGAGGAGAGATACGCCGCGCGAGTAATTAAATTAGAGAGAGGCTTTATCTAAACGCGAAGATGATGTGTATCGCAGATAGGAGGAAGTAATGAAACGGAGAGGGACATTCCTTTTTTTCGAGCGGCTTATCTCTCGTCTCTTCTTTTAAAAAAAGATCAGCGAAAATCGATGGACGCGAGCTGTACGTTACGAGTGGCAAATTTTCTTTTTTAACCTCCGTACGTGAGAATTCTTGCGGCTGCTGCCAATAACAGACGTGGGAATGAGAGCCATTTTTTTTTTATTTAATTAGACTCTGCTTGATATACGAGTGGTTTTTTTTATCGAGGGAGGGCACAAAAACTAAAACGGACGTCTGTTGGATTCAATGTTTTAGTGAAATAAATTTCTGGACTCATTTCGACTCTAAAATATTACATTTTTTTACAATTTTCACAATTCTACTATTACCTATCTTCTTGCTGTAGTAATTCTTTAAAGTAAAATAGCTGTCCGTTAAAACTAACCATTTTCGCGAAACGAAGAATTTTTTTTTCCCGACCAAGCCTCGTTGCAATTCAAACGAAATTCCAAACTCACTCCCAGCGAGATTCTCGGTAGCTCATAAATTATGGAGGGCGTCGTCCACATTTTGAACAAATTTACGCTTTCGGTAGCTTGGCACATTACACGCTCTCTCGACGCATTGTGCCGCTGTCTCTGCTCTCTTTCTCTCTCTCTCTCTTTCTCTCGTAGGTACAAATCAATTTGGCGCCTAACATTTATACCGTTCCTGGCCCGAAGTTTCGAGGCGCGCGCCGCGATCGAGTCTGCCTCTTGTCAAATTCGTGAGATATGATAAAATTAACTGACGTAGCTCGAGATAATGTCGTTCGTGGAATTCGTGCTTGCTAATTTTTATTGGGTCAATGGGGCTTTATTGTATAGTCGCTCGCGCGATTGCGCTTAGAAGCTCGTGCCTTTTGCGCTTTCGAGTAATAAATATTCGGATTTTTAGCGAGGAAGTAGCGAAACTTGGCAGCTTTTTTGCCATCCCCCCCCCTCCCTGTACGAAATCAATAATGTGAAAAATGCTTTGAGATATCTTATATGAAAGATAGTTCCTATTGATTCATGAATAATGTTTCAGCTTCACAAGCATCGCTTTATAAAAGAATATTTGAATTTCTTTGATACGTCGTATAAATAAAAAGCCCGATAGGAAGTAAACCCACATCCTGCAATCCAAAAGTTGGCACGAAATGACGTAATCCATATAAATTCAATAAATGAAAAGCCCCTTTACGCTTACAAACCTACACACACGTCAATGTATTTCTCCGCAAAAACAAAAACCTCCCAAAAAAACCTGCGTGGAACCGCAGCTAATATCGGCTCGGCGAAAGCTTCACTCGAAGAATCCAAATTAGAAAGACAAAGCATTCGCACGCAGTAATATTATAAATGACCCGAGGGCCAAAGCGGACAGGGTAAACATCGATTTTAGCTTGTGGTATTTCATTTCCTCCTGTGTCTCTCGCTTTGGGCGTATTCCCTGCCCTCCCTCCCCCTCCCTCCCCCCTCCCGCCCCTCGGCTGCCCTCCGCGTTGGCAACTGTGTGCAAGAAATGGGAAATCGATTCGGGAACAACTTTGTCGGGGGCTTGTGTCTCAAATTTTCCGAGCTCTAGCCGTAATTACACGACCGTTAATGCACGTCGAGTTTTTGAGATTACTAATTCAGGCGCAAAAAGCGCGACGGCTCTGGGCTCTTTTGCGGGCTCGATTTTCTATATGCGGAGGGATGATTCATAATTTCTCGGGCGCCTTTTGTATGTAATTGCGGGTATTGGCGGAACTGCTGCTCGAGAGTTTGTAATACAGTGTTGCGCGCAGTTTCTTTTTTTGGTTTTTCTCTTGGTTTAGTACGATTATTATGGACTGAAAAGAGATAATGATAATTTAATAATAATAATTGTAATATAAATCTCGGCCATCAAACGAAATGTAATTTCAGTTCGTTGTAATTACATTTCAAATAATGTTAGTCGTGGATTTTAGCTTTAAATAATTTATTCGGTTTTATTTGATTATATAAATTCAATATAATACGATTATGAAACACAGAAATAAGTAGATTTATTCCAATCTTTTCAAAACAATCATAACGATAAACAGTATTACAACTGTACAGTTTTAGGTCTACTTAAATTTTAACATTTTCAATATATTTAATTTCTATTATTATATTATTCGAGAAAAAAAGCTAAAAGAATTATGTATAATACTATTTAATCTGCAAAATTTTTTCTTTTTATGAAAACCCAAGGATTAATTTAAATAAATAAAGTACTTTTTATTTCGCTGAACAATAAAACTTTACAACGATAATAAAAATTTTTAAACAAGCTCTAAAAGTCTAAAAGTAATTTTACACAAAAGATTGAAGAAGATATAGTACTTTGAAATAATTCAATAGCTCTGATAACAGATGGCGCAATACGTTCCGAGGAGAACAATACAAACAATGTAAAATATATATTAAAAGAATAAAACGACAGATAGAATTAACCACGTCAAAACAACTCAAAGCCAAACCCTAAAAATACTCTTGAACAATTAGCAATAACGATATAACTTCCATTCAAACCGACGAATAATGCTCTCCGCTTTACATAATATCATCAAGAAATTAATTCAACGCCCAGTACAAAAAAAAAAAAAAAAAAGAACTGTTTCACAATTACCGACGAAGCTCGACGCGCGAATAGCAAAAGTTAACAGCGAGCGAAACGAAATCGAGAGCCCGTCGAAAAAACACATCCGGCCGCGCGCCGATAAAAATTTCATTCACTTGTTTCGCACGTTCATTTGCGATTCCCCGGGCGAGAGGGATCTTTTGCAAGTCGAAATCGACTCTCCGCGCCCGAGTATACGAGAAAAAAGGAAGAGAGAGAAGAGAGCCCCGAAGAAGTCGGAGAGAAAGAAAGGGCCCTCCTGCACGTAAGTACGCTTCCGGTCGACGCGCGCCTCTGCCGAAGCACACACCAACGTTCCGACGTCGAAAAGGAGAGAGAAAGTGTATGGATGGAACGGGGAAAAAGGATGAAGATGGAGGGTGATTGACCCGCATACTGGCACTTTCAAGGTTCCGGTTAAGCTCTTTATTTCCTGGGTTGTCATTTGCGGAAAATTCTTTTGCTATTGTCAAAGCGTTATTAGAGATGAGAATTCTTTTTTATGCTTCGAAAATCGTTCGATTGATAGAGTTTTATAGTTATATTTAAAATGGTTTTCGAATAGTTTATGTATTTTAGAAAACTTACAATCTCGTGTCCATTGAATATTTTTCGAAAAAAGAATCTGGATTTAATAAAAGAAATTACGCGCGCAAGAACGTAAATTATTTTTTAACGAATTCCGATAACGACCGAATCTTTTACTATTTCTAACTGTACATATAATGATTCATAGCAATTATAAGTGGGTTCCATCGTTCAAGCTTCGTCGTGTCTGCAGCATCGGACGTTTTAATGGTTTCGACATCGCGGCATATATACGGCTTTAATCTATATAATAATTAAAGTAAAGAGAAGTCTGATAAAGTCCCGAATACACTCTTATTTCAATTAAATTATCGATAGATTGCTATTCGTTAAATGAATATTAACCAATATAAAATTTTTGACTTATTGCATATTTGTCCCAAAAACAATAACAATAATAGCACGTGCACTTATTAAAATTTACAAATTATATTAAAATTATATTAAATTTTAACAGCAGCAGAGGAACAGAACATTATTGCCCCGGAGTTTTCGTAAAATCAATACTCTATTGAGTGAAATAAGTTCCTGAATTAATAAACTGACTTAAAATGATAAGCCACAGCGTCGAATTGACAATTCCCCTTGATTAAACAAAATTTCACCGAATCACCCTGTTCACCGGCCCGAAGCGAACTTAAAAATTCTCCCAAAGTATATATACACCCTTCGAACGTTTCGAAAACTCTTGACAAAATCCCACCTCCAATTTCCGCCTTTAACGTTTCACTCTCCTCCGAAAAAAAACGACTTTGCCCGGGCGCAAAAAAAAAAAGCGTAAACTCATCCAATCCTCCCTCAAAGCCGTGAAGCGAAGCGTGTCAACATCCCGGCCGACCGGGGCCCTAAATCTACGTGCTTTTCGTGCGTACGCACACGCACAAGCACACACAGAAGCACACGCTCGCAAGCGCAGCTAGGCAAAGGCGGCCGAGAGCGACAATCGTATATCCGCCTAGTCGAGGTCAACACGTGTCATTTACGCAGAGCGCGTACGGCGCTGCTGCCAGCAGCCCGACGTTATAAACAAAATGTAACGCAAGCTGTTTCGATGCAAGCCTTAGGCGCGCGCGTACGTGCGCGTGTGTGTTAGTGCGTTGGGAGAGAGAGAGAGAGAGAGAGAGAGAGAGCGTTTCCGCGTTGCGAGACAGATCGAATGGTCTCTTGAATTTTGAACGCGTCGACGACGGGGGGGAAGATGCTGCGGGGCTCTCTTTGTTGCCGAGGAAGGCTTTATTTCGGAGGGCATGAATTTTTAATTGCAGCTTCTTTCGCGGGAGGAGGACGGGGAGGAGGGGTTTTAAGCTTTTTTGTAATGGCAACAGCTTTTACAGCCGATGTGTCGTAAAGTTTATGCCGCGTGTCGTTTTATTATCTGGACGTGAAGGAAATTGATGGATGTTGAAAAATGGGACTGAAAGCCTTGTTCAACGTTCTTTCGGTCGAAAATTATTGTCTTTTTGCGGAGGCGAAATGTATTACGTACTGGAAGTTTTAATCCCGACGAAGTAACAAAATCCTTCCCCGTAACTTTAATACAAAACGATATCGCGCCGAATCGGCGCGCGGAACGGAAGCTCCTCTTCAGCCAAAAATTAGGCACTCTCCCTGAAAGCTCATCAGCCCTATCGATAAAAGCTCTTAAAAACTCCATTACCTCGGCCTCCCGAGTGCATTCCTACACCGAAACTCTTTCCCGCGCGCCGAGCCAAAGAGCGAACGAATCTTATTACGCAGGAAAAGCAAGAAAATTCGTTTAACGCGCGGAGCGCAAAGGAAGCTCCGTCGACAGACGGGGAAGGGACGGGGGGAGAGGGTATATATGCGCGCAGGCTCGGGGATTACATGCGGGCCGATTTTTATTGTTATGCCCTGCGAGTGCACGCGCGCGCTCGTCGACGGGATCGCGGACGTGAGGATTTTTTCTGAGGAGCTCGCAAGCCCCGCCGGGGAGAGAAACTCGGGAGTTTTCCCAACGAACGGAATGCTGTGTACCTCGGCCGCTACGAGCGTACAGCCGCTAAGCAATGAGTTTAGCCGGGATTCCGGGCCGGGGAGAGAGAGAGAGAGCTGGAAAAAAGAGCCGTGTCGATGCTTTTGAGTGATTGCCTCGAACGATCGCCGAGGGGTTAGTATATACCTGCTGGAAATGGGTTTAGACGAATTTTATATGGAATTACGGCTGGCGTCTGCGGCACGCGCGGATTATGAGTTTTTTTTAGCTTCTTTCTATGTACGTATACACGCGGGTATTTTTTAACCTTGGAAAAAATGAAAAAATCATGCTTCGCCGCGGTGCGCAAGCGAGGCAAGGATGGAATTACGTCGCGGTGGAAATGCAGATTAGTTTTTGGACATGCTGTACTTCTTTTCGCGACTTGTATCTGCGACGGAAAATTAAGTTTGAATAAAAGTACAGGACTTGTGGTGGCTTTCGAATGACGTACTTACGTATTATATTTATTTTTTCGTTAGAAATAGTATATTGCATTCTCATTTAAGGAGACAAATATATTTTTACAAAATTTTTCCTCTTCTCCTCGTTATCTCGTCAAAACTTCCCGTTTTTTTTTATCTCCCACACAATTTCATTAGTAATATATCGTTGCTAACCAGTTTCATTACCAACGAAGTGCTGAGTTTACTTTTTACGCTTGAATAGTTGTTTTGTCGACGTTCGTTCCGAAAACGTGAGAAACTTGAAAATTTTTTCAGCGTTAAAAGCAAATCTGCGTTCCTGCGTTTTACACAAATTATTATATAAATTATTTTAAAATAAAACAATATATAGAATATATACCAAATCTATAAAACAGCAATATCAAACGTTAACAACCTTTGAAATACGAACGACCCAACTTATACTCCAAACGATCAAAGCTGTTTTTTTTCAACGTCTCCTCCTTACTAACGCCGTCGTTCAAAAAATCCTCACCCTTCCGAATTTCAATATTAAAAAACTCCAGCTCCATCCGTCAAGCAGCCTAATACTCTCCCTCCTCTCTCCGCGATCCATTCCACGCTCCGGACGGCCTGCCGGCCCGAAAAATCAAGTCACCGAACAATATATATATCCGCCCTTCGAAAAATCTCTCGACCCATGGCGACGACGACGGCTCGCGCGCTCGATGCTCTCGCAGAGAGGCGGAGAAGTGCACCGCGGGCAGCGCGGGCCGAATTAAAGGGCCGATTTAAATTGCAGATCAGCCGAGCTCTGAGCGCCGGGGTTTGTGACCGCTCAAAAAACCTGCCCGGACACGACCCTTACGGGGGAAAAGCCCTTTCGGCTGGGAGCGACGGGGACGGACAGAAAATTCAGGAGCACGATATCCCCCCCTTCTGCGTTGCGACTAGACCGACTGGAGGGATATACAAGGTGGCTTGAAAGTACACCGAGGTTTCTTGGTCATTGGTTTTTATGAAAATTTAATGCCGCTCGGATGATGTTTCCTGGGAGTGCGAAGATTCATTTAAAATTATGAAGTTTGTCGATAGCGATGCAAGCTGGTTGGTTTTTTGGAGGAAAGCATTTTGGGAAATTGAGAGTGAAAATAAATGTTCGGAAGGCCTGAGTAGATATTTAATGAGTGAATTTGAATTAATTAATGTTATTGCAGCCTTTACAAGGTTTATAATTAGAACAAAATTACGTGAATAATAACAATTGACTTTAAAATCAATTTAAATGCAAACTTATTCAGCAGCTTGAAACTTTATTAAATTTACAAACTTTGTCAAATATTTGCATATTAAAATCTTCATTGCATAAAAATTTTTAAAAATTTCACTGAATATTCAACGTTTTACTTAAAATTGTCCTTTTAAACTGTACAAAAATACTCAACAGCAACGCAACGAAAGAAGAAAATACCCTCGTGACTCATCGAAAACCAAAACTTTCTATCTTGATTAATTTCTGAGTAGAAACGCCTCCGCCTTAAAAAGCAAAAGCTACAGATGACTGCAGGGGCGGTTCTTTTCGCCCGTCGCCCTTAAGGGGCCCAAAAAGACCTTCTTTGTTTCAACACTTGAATGTAATTTTATAATACGCTCGTTGTACGTTTGATAAGTCCATAAAAAATGTTTAAAATTCAAAGCAACTTCCTTTTTATTTTATTAGATAATAATATCTTTCATTCGTCTAATATATTGTAATCTTCACTTCCTGCATTTTTCTTTTTTAAATTTTTAGAATGATAAGGTATAGATGCAAATATGAAGAAATGCTCGCTTATTGCAATGAATCAATACCTTTTAATAGTAGATATTTAAAATTATTTAATAAACTACTTTTAAAAGACGTTTCTTGTTGCACAAAAATACTGTTCATCATGTCTTTTATTAGAAACCTTCCATACGCCATTAGAGCAACGGTCTTTTTAACTGATTGTTCTCGAATATAATACGCGTACTATATATTTTTTTTTTTTTTTTTCATTAAATTACTATTTTTCCGCCAATCAGATCACGAATAAACTGATCAGCCAATCACAACACGAATAAACTGACTTCACTTTCCAGTCCATCAATTTTTTAAGGAAGGATAAAAAGCTTTTATAACGAAAGCAAAACTCGACTTTAATTAGATGCTCAAGCCGTATTGATTGACACACATTTAAAGGAAAATTCCGCCCGTATTCCTCGCGTATACGAATTTTCGCATTGATTTATTACGCCGCGTGGTAATCGCAATATAGTACCCCATATTTCCGACTTCAATAACATATAAATAAAAAAAAAATCGCAGCTCTTGCATAATATTCGCCCGCGAAACATGGAAGAGACCACTTGTGGCCCACAATATGCCGCTCTGCGTCTAAACGCGATTGGCCGTAACAAGCAGCCCCGAACGAGAGATGCAATATGTTACTGTATCAAGAGCGTCGCGGGGCAGCGGCGCCGGGAGTGTAATCCATCCCGCCGAGCGACTAACCCGAACTCTTTGATCATTTCGTTAATTCGGAGCATCTGGAACGTCGGATCCTCCGCGCCAAAAGTTCGCTCTCTCTCTCTCCCTCTCTCTAATCTCGGCTTTGAAAAGCCAATTTCGAGCGCGTGCGCGCGCGCAGTGCACCGCTCGCGTTACGTGATACGACCCTGCGCTCCTTGCGAAATTCGATTTTGATTGCCGGCCGCGCGCGGCGGAAATTTACGACGGGCCGCGGGCCTCTTTAAAAAAGCATAAAACCCCACGGAGAGGAAAGCGACGTGGAGGAGCGCTCTAAATCAAGCGGCGCGCACTGCATATCCGCATAACGAGGCGCTCTCGAAATATTGAGCAATATAGAGAGCGCCGATATATATAAATTATCGCCTCTCCACGGCCAATCAGTCCGTCCCAGTGATGTGGATTGACCGGTCAGACAAAATTTTCTGACTTGACGGTCATTTTACCGACAGTTGACCGTCTATGACGGTCTGAATGTGAAAATGACCGTCAGTGAACTTTCTGACCGTTCATGGGCTCAGGCGGCAAGACTCTTGCCTCCCAAGACAAACATCGCTTAGGGCGCTGGTTCGAATCTCGGTCAGCTCAAATTTTTCGGAGGCTTTTTCTCAAAAGAGAATCCGGAATTTTCGATGGCCGAGATCGAATCGAGAGGTCCGGGGAGTGGCTTGAGGCTATCGATGCGCCTGTTCTGCGTCTGGCTGTGGGCTACAATGACGGCGCTGAGCGCAGGAGTATCCACCGTCGGCAGTTTACAGGCCTGCACGAGAACTTCGTCCTCCTCCGAAATTAAAAAGTTAAGTCCTCAACTCGGTCTTCAGAATAGAGTAACTGTAGGTTGCTGAAGGAGACCATAGCCAAAAGAAAAGAACAGAACAGAACCGTTCATTGGTCAGAAAATTTAAAAGAATAAGAAAACAATCAAAACTTTGATAAAACAGTTTATTTTATTATATGTTTTATGGAACAGTATTTTCTTACAAAAATCTATATTTTATAAAACATTTGTTATAAAAAATATACATATTATCTTACCTGATGTAATATTTTGGAAATATTATTAATGCATTATTCAAAAACTTTTCTTGTTTTTATTGATTGATCTGCACATATCAATAATTATTTCACCTATCAGCAATTATTTTTCAATAAAAAAGACGTATTTAAACTCAATTGCTTGATACTCAATCGATAAGAAAAGTATGCAAATAAGCTTACTTAAATTTTTATGGGGGATCACTGAATACTATTCCCCGTCCGTCTATTTAGACGTAGGTTTGACTGTCATGCAGCGATAAGAAATGTAGCCGAAACGGCAGAATGTATGTTTCGTGGTGGCGGTAGTGGGGATAGATTCGGCAACATTGTCGAAGCTCTAGAGCCTTGATTCTAATGACAACAGCATTTAAATTTGTAAATTTAAGTCTCTAGAATTAAATTATCAAATTAAAAATGAAAAATAGTAACCGTTTTACTTTAAAAAATGATCTAATTATGATTTAAATGAATTAAAATTAAATTATAGTGAGAAATTATATTCCTGAAAAACGAAAAAGTACTCTCGAAGCTCAATTGGATCTTGCTATAATTAATAAAATTGGTAATGTTTATTACAAAAGAAATTTATTTCATTTTTTTTAAATCTTTTTAATAAAACAATAGATGTTGCTTTATTTTCATTTCTAAATTTCTCATCCCTGCTGTCACGCAAAAATGTAATCGGTCAGGGTCAATTCTTTTGTCAGGTCCGTCAAAATTTTTTTTGGTCAGGTCAGGGTTATGACGGTCAATTGACTGGTCAATAATTGACCGGTCAATAGACCAGCTCACATCACTGCCGGACTACCTGAAGAAAAGCTGCTTCTAACCGACGCTACCCCCTCCTATTCGAATTTTGAGCGTCTCGTGCGCAGCAAAATTGCTACCGACGCTAAGCCAGTGTGTCTGTTATCCTTGTGAAGATTAGATGTCTAACGAAACTAAAATGTCTAACGAAAGAGAGTGAGTATTTTCATATAAATGTGTTATGAAAATATGTTTTCAAATCGATTTTATTTTCAAACCGTGACTTTATTTTCAAACAAAATTATAAATTATTTTTTTTAACTCATGCCTGAAAATGCTACATTCTCGTGCTTATTTTTTGTGAGGGAAACTCATCATCCCTCGCGTGTGCGGGAAAGTATTCCCATTCCCGCACTAGTGTGGGAATGAGTCATTCCTGCACGGTTTTTTTACGACTTTTTACTTTTTTATTTTTTTACTTTTTTTTTATTTTTTTTACTTTTTAAAAATAATTTTTAACAAAAATTATTAAAAATTAAACTCAATGGAATATAAAAATATAATTTTATTATTTATATGTAAAAAAATAAATAAATAAATAAAAACAAAAACATTGATCTTGTATATTGTATTCTAATCACACGAAAGTACCATTTTTATACATTTGTTAAAAAAAATATCGTGTGATAGACATGCGGGAAGCTATTCCACTCGTGTAAAGTTTGCACACTCGACTACGACTAACACGCACTCGCCTTCGGTTCGTGCGCTCGCCTCCGTCTCGTGCTGTAAACTTCCCACTCATGGAATAGTTTCCTTCCCGCACTTGTTGTACAATATACTAATATAATCGAAACGAAAGTGCTCTTGAAAACGAAGTAAATTTGGAACGTAGCTACCATTCGAACGTGATGATTTTCATATTGTATATGAACTGTAAATTATTTTTTAGTCAAGGCGAGAGCATCGATCAAGGCGAGGTTGATGTTAGGAGCGAGAATCACACTCCAGATTTACTTATAGATAGAATCCGCCAGACAATGATTAGCAAGAAGAAAATCGAGATAAAGCTGGCGCGGATGCGGATCAAGATGCTGCGGATCAACAGACGGCTGATCAAGGCGATGCAGAATGACATTCAGCTGTCCAACCAGATCATCCAGTCGCAAATGGACTTGGAGATGGTGCTCGAGGACCAAATCAGGCGCCGGTTGGCCATCAGGCGCCGCCCAGCAGCGTCGACGCTTCTGGGAATTTTCTGGAAAATTTGGCGCGCGTTTGATTTAGAGTATGTACGTCGCTGGATTGTTCGTTTCGGTTCTAGGTTACGGTATCTATAGTTTATACCTAACTTTACGCAACCCATTACGGATCAAGCGCGAATTCAAATTTAAACGTAATCAAAGTTAGCCAAAATTAACCAAAGTATTTATTTTACGTAGAAACGTATAAGATTACATGTCACAATTTTTTATATTTCATAATGGATAACGAAAAAACAAAACAGTGCCTAATTGTAATTTTTGTTATAGTAATGATAGAATACATTCATATTAATAATATTATGAGACAACAGATTTTTTATATCGCCCCCTTATTAAATTATTTACAAATTTTTAAGTAAGTACAGTACACACGTCTTCTATTTTTACTACAAAATATTTATTCATTTATCTTTAATATATTCATCTAATATATATTCATTTAATCAATATGCAAAATCTTTATATTAGAAATAATGATGATGACAAGTACACAAGTTACGTTTATTTAATAGAAAATGGAATCTTCTTTTGATTTGTGTGTGCGTGTAATCAAGACTGAAAATGCGGTGTAATTGATAAATATACTGTTCACATATGTTAACGATTTTTTTCATTTCATTATATAAAATTATTTATTTGCATACTTACTTCTTTGTCTTAAAATTTCTAGCTATTTCTGTCCAAATTATTTTAGGATTTATCTTATTTTTTAATTTGTTATATTCATCTATTGCGATGAGTGTTTCGTGATCACCCCAACATGCTTCAAATATAAAAAATCATAATAGTAATCGATTACTTTAACTATTATTTATTTGTACATACTGGTTTTATTATCTTTCTTTTTTTTCTTATCCTTTTTTGCAAAACTCACATCACGAAAATACTCTTCTTTGCATTCTTCCAGCCACTCTTGATCATACTCGCTGCTGTGAATGGAAGTACTATCATTCTCTCGGTTCTCCATTTTTTCTATAAATTTTGCAATTTCACTCAAACTTTTATTATTGCTATCAAAATCCATCCTTCAATAATGATTTTCTTTCAATATGGATACTAATTAGACTAAATTATAGTGCAATTGTTTAAACAAATTTTATAGTTTTGAAGTTAGCGCTAAACTTAGATTATGAAACATGGGACCGCACCGGAACGAACGATTCAGCGATGCACGTACTCTAAATCAAACACGCTCTTTGACTTGGCCGTCGACGGTCGTTTTGACTGACAGTTGACCGTCATTGACGGTCAGAATTTATAATTCCTGAGTGTGAAAATGACTGTCAGTGAGTTTTCTGACCGGTCATTGGTCAGAAAATTTAAAAGAATAAGAAAGCGATCAAAATTTTGATAAAAATGTAATATCCTGATTAAATTTATGAAAATATATTTCAATAGAATTTGTTACAAGAAGAATGTTAAATTATGATTTGATTGATCTGCACATATCAATAATTCTTTCACCTTTCAGCAATTATTTTTCAATAAAAAAAGACGCATTTAATAGTATATTGTGCAGCAAGTGCGAGAAGGAGACTATTTCACGAGTGGGAAGTTTGCAGCACGAGACGGAGGCGAGCGCACGAGCCGAAGGCGGGTGTGCAAACTTCACACGAGTGGAATAGCTTCACGCACGTGTAAGACACAATATTTTTCCACAAATGCATGAAAATGGTACTTTCGAGTGCTTAAAATATAATATACAAGATAAATTTTTTTGTACGTATAAATAATAAAATTATTAAAAAGTAAAAAAATAAAAAAGTAAAAAAACCGTTAAAAAACCGTGCCGGATTGGGAATGCTTTCCTGCACACGTGACGGATTATGAGTTTCCCTCACAGAAAATAAGCACGAGAATGTAGCATTTTCAGGCATGTGTTAAAAAAACTCAATTGCTTGATGCTCGATCGATAAAAAAGTACGAAAATAAAACTTATAGGTACCTGAATTTTTATGGGGGATCACTGAACACTATTCCCCCTCCATCTATTTAGATGTAGGTTTGACTGTCACGCAAAAATGTGACCGGTCAAGGTCAATTTTTTTGTCAGGTCAGGGTCATGACGGTCAATAGACCAGCTCACATCACTGGTCCGTCCTGTTCTCGAGGAGTCAACCGCGTCCGTTGGTTCCTGCCCTTCTCGTGCAGTTTTCCCGAACGCGTTGCGGGAGTCTGCCTTGTATGTATATGGCGGGCAGTTTCACGACGGCCGAGCGTCGTGCTGGCTTTATTAGGAGGGTTCGCGCGGGGACGTTAATATGGCTGCGCGTTATTGCCTGCCGGAGTTGCGGCGAAGACGCGCTGCCTGGACAATGAGAGCGGAGAGCCGTATTGGAATTTTGCCGCGTGGGATCGGGAATTTCGAAATATTGCTAGATGGGATTTATAGGGATTCTGTATTTTGTACGTTAGCAAGACTTAAATAAATAATACTAATAAAAAATAATTTTTTGTTGATGTTAACATTAGCAGGGCTGTACAGCATTCATTGAATAATCCTTGTCTTATAATGAACCCGCGATAACGGCGTCTTGTTGTAATTGACTTTTATAAAAAAAAAAAAAGTAAAACATACATTATCTCCGCGTCTGCGCTTATCTCGCAAACAAACATTTCGACAAAAACTGCGCCTCGACAGTTCAAAAATCCGAAATTATTGGATTCCCCGATCTTACCCGTAGCTCGAGTAGCCATGAATTTTCCAGTGTCGCACATAGCGCAAAGCCCCAAAAAGCGACTCCCAACCACGCAGGCTCCGATACCCGATCCCAGGGGGAATCCCTCCCGCATTGGGCTCGAGGGCCCACGCCGGGCGAGGTGTATATACGTCACTGGCCGCGGGGCTGGAGGGCAGCGGCGTACCTAACGGGCTGAGAGAGCGACGTGTTCCGGGTGCCCCCATGGATGATGCTGTGCGCCTTCCTTCCACCTGGAGAGGCTAGGCGAGCAGCTACGAGACCCAAGATGAAATGGATTGGCTCTCGAGCCGAGCGAGGCTCTAATGGCCCGCGGAGGGAGTATTTTGACTGTCGATCACGGCGAGCCTCTGCCATTGTTTTACGTCGAGCGGGGCTCTGGGAGGCTTGATTTCTTTTTTTTTTCTAAGGCCGGAGAGCCGAGATTGTGCAATGTCTTTTATTGTGGGCCGTTGGATTGTTTGTTTTTGGATGGGAGTAAGAATATAAGAAGATGTAGTTTGTTATATATATATATGTTACCGTGCTGGAGCAGTTTATTTAAATTGATGATCCGTTTAATTTAAGACTTCTTTTCATCAGCGTCCATTTGTCAAACGTAACTGGGACTTTTCTTTAAGACAGAAGGAAGAAGGTTTTTGTATTTGCCTTCAATTTTCTTGTATCAGCCGTCCTGCTTACCTTCAAATACGTCAAGAAGAACCTGCCATGACTGTAAAAAGCGTTCGGTTATGCAATATTCATTGCGCGTTATCTTACTTATTGTAAATAGTCCTTACTGTATACTGAGATATAATTATTCATTACGTAATTCTCAGTCGTACCGTAACGAATGCAATAAATAAAGTATATTAAATCCAACTGGGAGTCAGCTGAAATTAGTATTTAACTGTTAAAAGACGAAACAAATAATATATTCTCGTAGATGAAATGAATCTCAGAGCGTTAGTAGCCTAAAAGGCAGCTCCGAAATAAAGTATAAAAATACCCGCAATTCAAAGTTTGGACAAACAAAAAGGCTCCAGCCCCTTATCTCGCATTATTTACAATGTAAATCGCGAGCATTTTAAACAAGTTAAAAGGAATCCTGCAAAAGTTTTCCTCCAAAACGAGCATCGCAGCCGAGAAAAATATACTCGTCGACTTTATATTTTACTTTGCGGCAAAGACTACCCACCCGAAAGCTCGCCTGTCTCCTCCTCTTTTTTTTCGCATTCTCCGTTCGCTCGTCGTCGTGTACATCGAAACGAAGTTCGATCTCCTCAGGTCGCAGCCAGATAAAGGCGGAGATAACAAAGGCGAGCGCGCGCGCGCACCTAGTATGCGCCAGCGGAGTATTATGGATTTTCGAGCGCAGTCTCCGGGACTGTTAAATGTCGGACTGGGAATGCTGCCGCCGCTGCTGCTGCCGCTGCTGCTCTTTTCTTTGAAAGCAACTCGGCCGTGATAATTCGAACGAGTAGCGCGCGGAGTGTATCGAGGAAGCGACGGCGGCTCGTTGCTTTATGTTTCTCGGCCGGGGACCTCTGATTTTTTGAAGTTTTTCCGGAGCGATGCGTTCGAATTGGAGAGACTTGATGGCTTTAAGCATTATCTTGCGCTTCTTTTTAAAGAGTTATTTTTTTTAAGGTCGTAGATAAGCGCGAAGTGCGAAGACACGAGCTGAAAATAACTTTAAAAATCTTGGAGGAGTTAATTTACAAGAAAATTCTGTGTATTTGAAATAATTTTAGGCGGAATAAACTTTCGAGAGATTCACGTCGAGCATTCTTACTTTTATAGCGAATTAAATACAGCTGCAAACATAAAAAACAACCACTGCTGAATTTGTGCTAGATTTCCCTTCATAAAAATATTTAAATTTTGTTATTCCTCCTCGCATATACGCGACGGGAAGGTCCAGCTTCAGCGACAGTTAAATTTTGCCCTGGAATGGTCTTACGTGCACCATAAACTGCGTATGACATTATTTACATTTCACAGCGGTGCTCGAATCGAGCTTTAGAGCCAGAAGCTGCGCGGAAACTCTAAAGCTTGGCTTTGCTGCGTTTACCTTAAAGTTTTACAAATTCGGGTGTAAGTTTATTTTGGGAAAGATGTGCGGCATTGATCAAATATTTTTGTTTAATTTAAATAATTTTAAAGGAAGTAGTTGTTGAATATCTTTAAAAATTGTAAAAGCTTTATTTCCTTGCAAAATATGTAAATAAGTCCATTAAAATTCTGAATATTAAAAATATAAATAATAAAAATGTTTTTCATAAAAGTTTTACAGTCAAAGCCGGTCCTTGTAATTATTTCAAAAAAATACTCCAAAGAAGAATAATAAGTAACAAAAGCTCCTTTTCAAGACTGGCAATCTACATTTTAAGACGCAAAAGAGCTCCGCGAAGCGCACTAAACAATAGGCTCCGGATGAAAGTCAGTAATTACTCGCAAAAAGCACGCTTCTAAACTCGAAACAATTTCTCCCCCAAGTACAACTCGGCTGCTTAGAAAAATTCTCTCCCTCCTCGTTGAAAAAGCTCGTTCCCCGCAGCTACTTCGAATAATCGAATAACCCGCATTACTGCAAAAAAGCAAGAACCGCGACACCTCCGCCAAACATAACCAGCTCGAAAGCTCTCCCGTCGGTCGAGGGGTTCGAAGTGCAACGTCGCACGCAGGCCCCGCAGACGCACACGCTCGGTGTATCGATTCGAAGAAATTGGCTCTTATTGCCCTAATTGAAACGACTTTCCTTTCGCGAGCGAGACCGCGGCGTCGTCGTAGCCGCAGTTCGCCCGCCGCGTGTATATATTATTATAACGTCGCGCGTACCGTAAATGTTCAGGGACCGTTAGGGCGACGGAAACTTCCGAGAGGCGTGCGCGCACTCGAGGCTCCTCGTCGTCGATGTGCGTTATGGTACTTGGGAGTTATCGGCGGAGGAGGAAGCTCGCCGAGAGAGCGGAGGAACTTTGGAGAGAGAGGAAAGGGCGGCGAGTGTCTGCGGAGGAGTCGAGTTTCGCTTTTGACGGAGAATGGAGGTTTTAACCGGGGGGGGCGGAGGGGGGGAGGAGGCTTAATTATGACGTTCTGATGTGTCGGGAGAAGCCATTTGTAAGGGAAGCTGCGTCGGATAATGTTCGTTCGGGTGTAAGTGACGAAGAGGGAAATTCGTTTACGTCGGTGGGTTTTCGAAAAAATCTTTATCAAAAAGATGCGTGGCGATTCACAAGATGTATACGAAGTAAGATATTGCAGCTCTATACAGTTTAAAAAGTTGAGACTCGGGATAGAAATTATTTAGAATTTACGCCGGCCGACTTGAAATTCCGAGCGCATACATACGTACACCGGCTTATCTTGAAAAACAAATTACTCATCAAACATACACGGGAACGTATTGATGCAAGAAACTTTTAATGCGCTCTTTCAAAAACGACGTCGTAAAGCAATAAATTACGACAAAACTCCCGAGTCTCTCTCTCGGCGGAGCTTCGGGAATCCTCGAAAACCTTGAATCCCACCTCGAGAGAGGCTCCGATAAGCGTCGTCGCCGCGACGATCAGCGCCGAACCACCTTCGGTTTTACATCGAAGAGGCCCAATGGTAAAACCTCCGAAAATACGCAGCTTTTTCGGAACGATTCGGAGCCAAAGAGGGAGGACGGCCGGACCTCTCGGTTTAAAACTACAGTCCGAGCATTTATTTTTAAAGTTTGCCCTGCTCGCGCGCCTCCGGCTTTAAAAACGTACACGCTCGGCCGAGCTCTAAGTATACACTTTACCTACGTGTCTCCCGGCTCGTTTGTCGACGTGTGACAATGACTGGACGCGACCGAGCGAGTGGATGTGTGGGTGGGTGTGTGTGTGCGTGGGTAAGAGGCAAAAAATCCCGGGCTCGATGAGAGAGAGAGATATTGTAGACGAACGAAGAAGGACGCGGCGGCGTAATGAATTTTTGTAAACAGGCGGGAAGAAAAAGTTGGTAATGGAACTGTTTTGGAAGACGAGAATCGAACGTTGGCGCGGTGGATTTTTACGATTAATTATCGTGGCGCAGCAAGTCGTGCGCGTTTGCAGTTCCTGACTCGAATAACTAATTGTTCGGATTACGAAAGAGAGAGGACATGTATAATACCGATGTCTTTTCGAACCGTTTTAAAGCGCTCCGCTGCAGAAACGAGAAGAAGCGGACTTTCGTAATAATCTATGCGAGCAGCTCTGGAGATACATTAAAAAGCTGAAAAGTTGGAGTTGGGCGCGATTCAGCCGTTATCGCTTTTTAAAGAGCTCGAGTAGCATTCAAGTTTCCTTAATGATTGTTTTAATCTACTACCGAGTGTTTGTTTTCCGAAGCATCGATACGGTCGATTATTAAATATTATTATAGTGTTTACAACTTTGAGGCAAATTTAATATCGCTTGCTTATATAATGGAACACTCGAAAATTCCGTTTTACACCTGATTTCTTCATTGCCAACGAGAAGCCTTCATTTCCAAACGAAGAACTTCATTGCGCAAAACGAAGCATATAAATAATAACACTCCTCCATCAGACCTCAATCGAGCAAAACCATTTATTTGAGCAGTCGACCTTTCGCACCTTCGAAAACCCATCCATATCCCATCTTCGAGATCCTCCCGAAGAAAAACCCAGAAGCAGCCCAAAAAAAAAAGAAAACTATATACGAAACAAAGCAGAGGCGTCTCGTTTTCAGGAGGCTCGAGTCGGCGGGGGCGCCGCTCGAGAAAAAAGCGCAGAAAAACCTGCGGAGGCTACACGGCCTTGTCAGGCTGTGAAAGACCTGAAAAGTGTCTCTTTCGCGAGAGGGTCTCACGTGACTGATGATATGAAAGATTGAACGGAGCCTTCGTTCTTCGCTGGACGCTCCTGCTGATGTGCCGCTCGAGTCTCGGCTCGTGTTCCGGTGCTGAAAATTACATCGAGTCGAGTTTTTACGTGGAAACGAGGTGGATCATACTTGAATTGGGGGAAAAATTTATGAGGTTGATGGCTTTTATTATTCAATCACAGTTAACCCACGTAAAAATAATTTATATAATTTTTACCGAGATTTTATAATTTTCTTTTTAAAGTTTTTAAAATCTTGATTCTACATAATTCGTACAAAATTTGTGTACAAAAATATAAAAAATATGAGCTCCTATAATGCTAATTTTGTCATGAGACGTGTAAAAGGTTAGGATGCGCCTCCAACCGTCAGTCGTAAAAAATAAAATTATATAAATTGTTTTTACGTGGTAAAAGTTGTATGCGTTGACATATTTGTTATTATTGTCTTCTTACCATTGAAAAGCTTTTCCACGTAATCAGATTAATGTTTTAATATTTAAAAAGCTTTTTAATTCCGCTCTCAGTATCAAGTAAATTTTTTTTTTTACAATAAACCAACATAAAACCAGCATAAAAAATTCTTTTCCTCCTTTAATTAAGCCCACGTTAAAAAACAAATGATAAAATTAATAAAGTAATCCACTCCATACTACAAGTAATCGCATCGCGACCATCGAAATTTTAATCCCCTCCACCACCACGTTATTAATCTCACGTAAATACTAGAAGTCACCGCAAAGTACATTTCCAAAGTTCGAGCCGCTCTTACAAAATATTCCTCGCGGCGCAAGGCGCACATATGTATAAAAACGTCAAAAATAGCCGAACGCATATCGCGCGGAGAGGCGTTTTTAATTTATCTCTCGCGTCCGCTCCTCGCAGTAAATTTTTCATTTCGCGGTAAAACGCGCGTGCATAAAACCGCGCCTCGGCTCTTCTCGTGTGCGCGAAGGCGGCACTCTCCCGCCGGAGAGCTGTAATCTGTATTGGGTGAATGTCACTCCCTCGTTAACTCGGCATATACGCTCTCGAACGCACGCATGATGATGATGAGGTAAGGCGAGTGACGTCGCGCTGGCTCGTCGGGCTGTAACGAGCAACTTTTAGTTGGCTCGCGATGGTTATTATGCGTCGACGTTTTCAAATCGAAGCTTTTAAGAGAAGGGGAGGTTTTTGTTTGCGGGGAAATTGGCGCTTTTTATTTTGCGACGGTGATATTTTGAATTTGGTTTAAAATTTGCGACTTGTAGTTGTTCAGTATTTAAGGACTTGATCTGGAATAAAACTGGAACTTGGTTATTAAATTGTTGCCTATAAAATTTTAAAACAGTCCTTTATGAAATATCGGTGGTACACTGACGTCATTAAGTTTCTTAACTTGTCTGAATACTCTATCTCAAAATATAAGTAATCTAATCGTTTGAATCATAATTTAAATATAAGTTTGACGAGTAAATATAGTACGAAGGCGACGTAAACATGACTGCATATTTATAGATTGCCAATCCTTAGTTTTCAATCAATGAAATATAAAAGTCACTTTATTTCAGTGATTTTTAAAATTATATCCCATTATCCAATGTATATTTTAAACTACAATAAAATAAGACTGTAAAAGTTTTTGAAAATCCTTTCCGCTTCTTGCTAAAATTCATATATTTTAGTACATTAATAATGCATAATACTTGGAAATCTTTTACAATAAATCTACCTAAATATAGCAATGTGTATTTTCTTTTCGAAGCTAATATCGGTGAAGGAGACGCCATTTCGTAAGCTTTTAGAAATTATGGCAACTCACACAGCAGAGTTTTGGGAAACAAATAGAATAAGAAAAAAAATTTCGTTTCAAGAAAGTCTGATTTTATTAACGTTATAACCCAGAGCTTTTATTCCAATTACTTGTATTATTTTTTAAAAGACTATTACTGTAAGAAAATGACTCTTATGAATAAAAAATCAAAAATAAATAGAATAATTAAAAACTTGTTATAAAAAAGAATAGCTTAATTAATCAATTACAGCGAGTGTTTTAATAATTTTATTTCAATTTAAATTTAAATTAACACTTCACCTACTATATTCGATTAAAACTTCCTAGAAATAATATATATTTCATATTTTCCTGAACATCGCTGTAACAAACTAAAATAACTTTAATATTGCCGAAGAGAAAAAAACCTTCCCCGACAAACTTTTAAAACATTCGAAAATTTCCGAATCAATCCGACGAAATAGATTAAAAGAGATTGTTATTCGGCCTTCTTCTAATTTGCACTAATTAGTATAAACAACACAGCCCAAAGTCACATTGAAATTCGAGAGCTTTAACGAATACATAAACGCCAAAATAATTTTCCTCGCTTTTGTTTGCCCGGCCGTTCGTTTCGACTCTGCACCAGATAGCACGAGAAAATCGATATAGGCTTGTGTGGGCTGTTATTAAACAAGACATAACCAATGTAACTCTCCCGGTACAATTACTCGAGAAAATTATTCGAGGAGGAAACGACAGCTGCCACGGTTTTCTCCTATTTATAGTTGAAATAAACTCTTTGGCCGATAAATAAAGTAAATATCGCGCGGACGGAGGAACGACGATAACGTTGATATTAAGAAGCTTTTGCTGAAATAATAGGCCACTTTTTGCAACGAGAAGAGGCCGACATTCATTGCGAATTGGGCACCGCTTATGTCATATCGAATTCACGAAAGAGAATATCGCTATTATCTTTTTTGGTTCAAGGTTGGCATTAGGCTTATCCGAGAACCTTTACTCTTAAAACTTTTACTTTTCCTTTTGATTCTGGCGCTTTCGATCGCTTTTGCAATCAGTCTTTCGAAAGATAATCTAGAAAAGATTTTATCTAACTTATTTGGTCGAGAAAATAAGTCACATTTATATAGCCCCTCGTTTTATCTTTTATGTGTTGTAGTGAAACGCGTTTCATTTTGTGAACGAAATCCAAATTTAATGAATTATACAGCTTATACTTTGAATTTCAATCTTTATTCGCGGATTCAAACGGATGGATAATATTCATAATATTGTGCATATATTATTTAAGAAAGTGGATTAAATTTTTTATATCCCCTCAATTCTTTTCAGCCTCGAGTAAAAAGTCTTTTTTTTTTTTTAATATACATTTTCTCCTAAAAGCAATATATCGCGGCAGAAAGGTAGAAAAGAAATAAAATTATTACCCAACAATAAATTATCTTTGATAAATTAACGTCGAAACACACGAAACACACAGCGAGCAAAATTATACTTTATGGGAAAAGTTTTTTTGAGCCCGGAATATCTAAGTGGTTATAATAAAAAATAAAACTCTCCGCTACGCTCGCCGATATATTGATTCTGTTCTTTCCACTTCCTCGCGTAGCTATGAGTCTTAACATTTCTATCGCATATCAGTTTCATGCTCGGAGAATATCAACGTCACTCTGGAATATTTATAAAAATACATTTCAGATTTCCGAAAGAATGGAAAAACCCGTTAATGGATAATATAATAAATATTAAAATATACATTACAAAACATTGTTTTAACAGCTTTTCAACTTTTGTTCTTCCGTTTCTCTTAAAAGCTATCGTTTTCTTAAATGGCTAAACGGATACCGTAGAAACCATAAAAGAACTTCCCGAAAGTTTCGTTAGAAACCTTTGATGAACTCGAGAGTCGTGGAAACTACGTAGAAATACTTTTAAAACTTTAATTTTCCTTGTATAGTCCTCGCTACACTTTAGTCGCTTTGATAAACGCTTAAAGTCACTGCAAAACGCTTCGTATAATAATATAAAAACCTACATTATTTCTTACATCAACAAAGTGCATTAAACAATTTTCTTCGTCGCGATAAACCGAAGCACGTAAAGTGCTACATAAAACGGATAAACCGTTGTGGGAAATAAAGAAAAAAAAAAACTAACTTCCCTTCTAATTTCATAAAACCCCTAATAGTTCATCCTCATGAGAAAGTTATTTAGAAGCTATGTACCATAATCGAACCCCCGGCATAAATTGTCCCATTTAATTAACGTCTATAGTCGGTACTTTACGACGCATTAAGTAACTCTCCTAAGCGAGACTAGACTCGAAACACCTAACCGAAGATATAGCCGCCGCCGCGCCATTATTATTAATGCACGCCAAATATGAATAGGTAACATTTATGATTAATAATACAATTACTCGTCGCGATCGCGTGTAAAGGCGAATTTCGCTAAATAATAATGTTAAAGTACAACGTCTCTCGTGAAATATTAAACGTGCCTCTTTTAATAAGCAATGACATCAGCATTGTTATCTGAATGTATCCTCGTCGAGCAGATCCATTAAACGTCGTGGAAAAGAGAGAGAAAAAAAAACGAAGTCCGGGCATTCGATGCATATATTCAACGAAAATAGATCTATGAGCTCTGAAATCCGAAGCTAAAAGCGATATTTTCGACCGTCCGCTTTTTCTTATATACGCCAAATGTTCTAGTCGCGAATACGCGAATCTGAAAAATATTTTCGAAGTTACACATATCGTTTTATTTTTTTAATAACATTTTTTTAACGCATCGCAGTAGCGTCGATTGTACAAAATCTGAGGAGCTGAAACGTGGACGCGGAGTAATATACTGTAGTGTACATTCCGACAGAATGGCAACCTTGTACTACCGTCACCTTCTGACCTTACATTTATATTTGAGAAAATGTTTAATTTTGGTTCCAGAAAGAATACAGCACTTTTACGAAGATGTATTTTTAGAAATTTCTGCGTTACTTAGAAACTAACGATTTCGAGCGTAAAAGTTTTTATCCCTTTTATTAAAGACACGAGGTTTCGAGGCTTTTTGAACTTTCGTTAATGTTGCGTGTAATTTTTTAAAAATTATGAAAAATGCAGTGCACTGTACGAAATGAATGTATTCGTCAAATAAAACAAGAAAGAAGTAGTGATTTTCCGTCTCTCTTCTACGATGTAGTCACGAAAACGTACATCTATTCACCAGTACAGTCTCTCGCAAAAGTTTTACGGCTTCCTTTCATTTATACATTTTTCAGTTTAATATTTCGAATTTGACGTTTCTTTTTAAATTCTCGTTGAAATGTTGCATTTTAAGCGAGCCATTTCCATTTTAAAAATACGGACGACCAAATTTTTTTGCATTTTAAAACGTAAAATTGAGGTACAGCGCACAAAGAAAGTGCTTTAGAAAATATTACAATACAGCTAGAATTCAATCCGAAAATAGTAACCTACTAAAATATACGGTAAGTCATAATTTTGCAGATAAACGATATAATTTAAAAATAAGTATAACGAAAACACGTGTATATTTTCAGATTTTCATCATCCTAACCGCTAACGAATAAAATTCAACATCAAACAACGTCGCAACTTTCAGTTGCACTTAGTTATTACTTATTCGCTATAAACCACCCCAATTATTATTATTAACTTTTACATAAATAACAGCTCGCAATAAAGACGAACGAGAAAAGAGAAAAAAAAAAAAAAACTAATCGCCCCGCTAATCCACTCCAACTTTACACTCCACTAAAGGCATTCCGCCTAATACAACCAATTCGAAATATTAGATAGCAGCACTCGACTCCCCCTCCAGCCCCCCAACAATGCCTGCCCCGAAAGAGTCCACGCGTACATCCCCCTCGACGACTCCGGAGCCGCGCAACTGGTACAGCACGCACACACACACGCACACGCACACGCACTCCATGCAGAAAAGCTTCGGGGACCGAGAGAGCGGGCGAAAAAAAAACGCCGTAAATTAAAGTAACAAGATCCAGCAGGAGGAAGGTACCTGCCGCGGAGCACACTGTGCCTCCCCTCCTCCCCGTCTGCGTGTGCGGATGACGTATATATATACGTAGATGGAGCTGAGCTCAGCGCGCGTGCACAAAGGGCACGAATTTCCCTCTACTTAGCGCCGACACGCCGCGGCAGGACTCATTTCTCCGGGGCGAAGGTCATTAAATCTCTCAATTACAGGATAGCTTTCCTCGCGCCCCTCTTTCTCTCTCTCTCTCTCTCTGTCTCGGGGAAAAAGTACACCGCTCGCCGAGGAGGAAAAAGGAAGTGTTACGGAGAGAATGCACTGCAGGCGGAGAAAGCTCCGGTTAAGTGCAAGACGGTTAGAGGCGGACGGAGGAGGGGGGGAGAAGCGGGGGTGGCTCGCAGGGCTGGGAATTATTCTTCCTTTCGCGCGGAGTCGCGTTCATTTTCGCCCGGGCAACCTTTCGGCCCCCGACTCTCTCTCTCTCTCTCTCGCTATGCGAGGAGCGACGAAGCGCCGTCGAGAGTTGCTCTCTGGCCGTGCCTTTGATCTTATTCGGGCGCGCGCTTTGTTACGTAATTACGGCCGAAGTTGCCGTGATACTTTTCAAGAATTTCGGAATTATTCACCGAGTTAGCGCGCGCCTCTTTTTGTATAGTAGCTTCATTTCGGGATTGTCGCTTTTAATTTCGCTCGCTTCGAGTGAAAGTAAAGAACAACTTGTTACGCTGCGGGTTTAAAATCTAACGTGTTTTTAAATGGATATTTAGAGTCTCTCGAGTGAAATATTTGGTTCTAAATTTCGTATTTTAACAGTCGGAAATAAATTATCTGCCACCGAACGCAACGACGACGTCGGAATTCCCTTACATTGTAGGCTAATAATTACCTTTCTAATGCACCTCCTCAAAACCTCTACAACAAAGTATCTAAAAAGTGTAGCTTCCAGAATAAAACTTATATATCAAATCAAGAAATCAAAAGCCCAATTACCCCGCGCGTCAACAACAAAAATCCCAGGCCCAATTACGCATTACTAAATTTCCGGCAAGACCAGCGCGGCTGCAGCTCCCATTGGACGCTCGCTTAGCTGGAGCGCCGCCATTGGCCAGAAGGGGGGAAAAGGTGTGTCTCGGAGTGCCCCGGAGTTGTCGTTTACCGAGGCAGCGTTTCAGCCAGCCACGTGGTGACTGTGCGTATAATATATACGTGTCTTTTCGAACGGGCGATTCGGGCGCCCGAAATTGTTGGACAAACCGTCGCTTTGATGGGAGTCACGATGGAATCGCGATTTTGGGGGATTTCGAGGAGTTCTTGGAAGTCGGCTGGTGAAATTTTGGGGACACTGCCGATGTCGAGCAAATTGAGAGATAGTGGCTTTATAAATTTGGAAAGCTGAACTGTTTTCCTCGTCTCGCGAGGCAATCGTGTAATTGGCAGTTGATTTTACCATCCCGCAAATGCAGTCGCTATATTTCAGCGCACGACGAAAATGATTTCGTTCCAAAATTTTTGCAAAAATCGTAAATTTCAATACTTTATCCCCGGCCATCAGCGTAATAAATTAAACAAGATTTATCTACCCATCCATCTATCTACGTTTTGCCTCGTCCCGCAGCCTTTCCATAAATTTCACCGTCTCCGTCTCTCCGTATCAGCCTCTCTTTCCCCACCTGAATCTGTTTATTTTAATACTTTTCATGCAGCCTCTCGTACCCGTAGATATTGTTGAATCTTTAATTAAATCTCTTTCGACTGTCAATTCGAAGCCGCGGCGAGGAGAGGAACAAAAAAATCGTTACCCTTATCCCCGTCGAGGCGTCGAACGAAGGAAGTTTATATTTTCCCCTCCCCTCGATCTGTTTTTCAACTAAAACATAAGGAGTAACTTATATCACTTCGCCTCTCGCCGCCAGAATCCACGGCTTATATTCCATTTAGCGGGCGAATATACTCCGTTAATGCACTTTAATTTCGCAGATGGAAACCGCGTTCTATTATTAGGCTAAATCCAATAAAATTTTAGCTCTCGGCCACCGCCGCGGCTTACACCGGCCTGGATTATATACACCTCCGTCGCGCTCGCAATAAACTGCAAAAGTTGCAAAATTGAAGCATCGTTCGTCCGACGAGAGCAGCCGACTGACGATTAAAGCCCGCGGTTACGTAACGATATAAATTGCCGGTTCGAGCGCCATTTTATTGTCGAGAGCAACGAATGCACATTAGGATGTATACGTCCCGAGCTGCTTGTTCCGATATTTCAATATTTGCGTTACTCGCGAGAGCGAATATTTTACAGAAATTTTCATTGAAACTCCTTGCAGCGATAAATGGAAGAACATTTCTATCGATCTATGGATGGTGTCTGTCTCTTCCACTCCTCTCCCTCTCTTTCCCGCTCGGTCTCTCTCTCTCTCTCTCTCACTCTCTGTCTCTGTCTGCTCCGTTGCTTCCCTCTTTCTCTATCTGGCACGCCCTTTCCCTCACCTAGAATTTATTAGATTTGGACTGGCTTTTGAACGTTATAACAGTTTAAAATAGCCTCATTGCGAACATTTTTTTTTCAGCGCGAAATTGCAACGCAATTACGCTGGCAATTCATATTCTAGTTTCGAGTCGCCCTTTCAATTCTGTAAAATTCGAAAATTTTACGACGCTTATTAACTTTGAGTTTTTAAAACAAAGCTTTAAATTTTATAAATTCTATTTTGTTGTCCGGCAGTCGCATTAATTCTTCATTTGGAGCTCTTTGAATTTATTTAAAAATTCGCGTTACTTTAATGTAAAATTCTCTTTGAAGCGCGTGAATATTGTTATCGCGCCGAAAATTTCACAAAAATTTATACAACGACTCATTCATCTACCGCGTCTTTGTGTTCGTGTCTTTGTGTCCCTCCTTTTTAACGATCTCTACTGTACACGGCGCCTCTCTCTGTTCCTCCTGCTTTATTCCATCAAAGGTACATTAGTTATTGCGTTTGACGTAAAAATTGTGCTTTTAGATGGACACGTTATACCTGAAATCCGCAAATAACCTTTTACGAAAATATTTTCTGCAGGTACAAAAACGATGCCTGGCAAACATTCGTCGTACATAATTCTATTTTGAATGAGTGTTATACCTTTGGTTATTTACGTACAAGCAAATAACGCAGGTCACAGTAAAAGTTTGTAAGTTTCGTTACATTTAATTGCAGAGACGTTAAATTGAAGATAAAATATGTCTTTCACTTACATCAATCCATCTACGTCTCTTACTCACAGTTCTCTCTCTCTCTCTCTCTCTCTCTCTCTCTCTCTCTCTCTCTCTCTCTCTCTCTCTCTCTCTCTCTCTCTCTCTCTCATCTCCTTCCTTCTTTCTCTGTCTCTGTCTCTGTCTCTGTCGCTCTCGCTGAGCCAGTATTTCTATCTTTCTTGAAACAGATTGTTACTTGCGTTTAACCTTGCCTACTTGCTCAATGGCGACATTGTTTAAAGAATCTAATGTGCAACATGCACAAGTAGCATAAATTATTTTGACTATATTGAGTGCTGAAATTGGTCTCGCGAACATAAATATATATAATTGTGAAGCATTAACTTTCTTCAACAAACGTATATTCTTTTCAGTTTCGTTAAATGCCCCTTTAAAATTCGTTAGACTTCAAAAAAACTTTAATATTTTCGCACGTGTAATTTATTCTCGCGTTTATTCGATCTTTATTCCGCTGGCTTAAACTTCTTTTCCCCTTTTCTACTACAATGTATTATTCACCAGCCGACGACTATTTACATCGAGTTTTGCTTTTAACGTTTAAAAGGACGAATGTATTTTATTTCCCCGAACCGAAGCAGCTCTAAATGTTTATCCGCCAAGTGTCTACGTGGCCGTACACGCACAATATAAATTCTATCTCTGGCTCATAATAAAATTGTCAGCTTTGACCATAAGCCCCGACTCCGAACCTCGCGGTTCTCTATAACTCTCGTTATAAAAAATTCCGCGAGCTTCATCGCGAACGGAGCCAGTCATCCTGCTGAAAACCCATTCCTCGACAGAGCAATAAATAATATATAAACCAAGCCCAAGGAACAATCCATCATCCTTCCGAGAAAATCACGTATCCCTTCCTCCGCTTCTCCCAAAAAGCACCCCCTTAAAAAACCCTTCCCAACCTACCCGTCACCTCGAACGTTTAAACAATCCCATAAAAACCCTGTAAAAGCCCCATGAAAATGCACTTTGCCCACGTCGAAGCGTCTTCGTGCGCGGGGTACCTCGCCTCCCAATCTCCGCCCCTGCCCGTCCCTCGGCGCATGCGCTCCTCGACTCCGACGATCTCTCTTTCTCCGTCTGTAAGCCACATGCTTTAGCGGGCCTGGCCGCGCCGAGCACGCCGCGCTCGCTCTGCTCGCCCGTGGCAGACACACCAGCTGTGCTGCGTGCGTGCGCGCGCGCGCGTCCTTCGGTCCCCGCTTCGCCAGGCGCACAGGCCTCCTCCGGCCTCTCTTTCTGCATGCGCGCGCCTGCCGCGTACGACACACAGCAGCGAACACACCGAGGACCGAGAAACCGAGGCGCATCGCCGTGCCCGCCGAGCCCGAGAGCCCCGCTCCGGCTCTTTTTAAAAAATAGACCGCCCGACGCGAGAGAGAGAGCAGCGCAGGCACACCGCGGAGAGCGCCGACCCGACGGATAACAGCGACCGCCAGCCAGCAGCAGCGGCAGCAGCCGCCGCTCTCGCCTCTCCTCCTCCTCCGCCGCGCGCGCGGCGGCCGCGTGCTCTCCGCGACGACGAGGACGACGGCGACGACGACGACGACGACGACAACCGCGACGGCGCGACTCCCCGAGCACGAGATAACGAGGATCGCGGGGAATTTCGTTCGGAGCCGACGACGAGTTTTCCCAGTGTTTTGTTGTGTTACCCCGGCGGTCTGCCCTTCAGTTTTTCGACACGATTCTTCAAGATTTTGAGGTTAGCCCTCGGAGAGGCTCCCCGAGGAGGCGGAGTGCCAGTCCCGGGCGAATATGGCGGAGGACCCGGAGGAGGAGCTCGTCCCTAAGAAGCCCGAGCCGGAGGAGCTGAGGAATCTGGTGCCCGGGGACAAGATACTCGTGACGGTCGAGTCGGCGCTGCCGGACATCGTCGTCGTCAGCTACGAGCACGGCAACAAGTCCTTCCAGGGCGCCCTGCTCGATGCCTCCAAGAGGTAAGCGATACTTTTCAAGAATTTTCCTCGAGCGACGGCCGAGAGGCGTGCGAATTTTGATGGTGCAGCCTTTCGGTGGTGCTCCGTTTCTAACTCTCTTTTCGGGGGGTGAAAAGTGCAATTTTTTGGGTTTTCGAATTTTCACGTTGTAAATTGGAACGTTACTTGTGTCCACGCTCGAACTGACAAAAATCCGACGAGCGGTTCTTTTAAATTTTAAAGATGCAAGTTCGACGCTTGAATCGCTGGTGCTCAATGAGAAACATTTAAAAATACTCGAGGAAAAGGTCAAGAAAATTATTTTGAACGGCGTAGGATAACATTTTTTAGATTAGCATTCCGTTCAGAGCGACTTCAAGACGTTTCAAAAGTGAAATGAAACGAATATTTCTCAACACGTGCTTTTAATGCAACGGCTTGGGACCCGAAGGGATACAAGGCCACTTTTTTTAATTTCAATTTTAAACTTTGTTTTTTTTAATAGAATCGTTCGGTAAGATGTGTTCATCGAGCGTTATTTTTCGCGATTTGCAAAAACAATTTAATTTAAGCACTCCGAACGCAAAATTGGTGTTGCCGTAAATTTTCGAATTACACGCTGTACATTCTTTTATTTAAAATAAAATTTTACAGCAGTGAGAAGCCAAAGTTTCGCGTAAAAATACATGTATAATATTAAAACTATAATGTGTTTCTAATTCCAATAATGCAATTTCGTAATCACATTAAATTTCCAGTATTATTATGAATTTATCATAATAAATCACGTGACTGGAGTGTACTGTTTATTTATACTACTTTACTGCACCATATTGTTTAATGGCAGATAAATGGGCTGTCTAATTATCATGTATTTATACCTCTATACATAAATTTAAATTGATTAGCACTCCAATTCGGAAGTTCGGATGCAAAACAATCCCTTAACAGCCCTCATTGCAACATTTTAGAAAATTACATCATCAAAGTATATATAAAATTTATTTTATTCGACACATAAAATTATAAAACAGTAGTTTCTTTCGCAACGATGACCTATCAATACCGCTCGAATCTATACAAATTCCATTCCCAGCCGCGATAAGCAAATGAGTATCGCCAGGATTCCAATTATCAATAAATCGATTTCACAAAGTTTTTCCACTAAAAATTCTGTACTAAATCGTGCATTAAGCAGCTAAAGCCCCCCGACAACGACGCCGCAAGACTCGAGAGAGATTTTTCAGGGCTGTCACCGAACAGACTGCGAAAACAAAAATGTTATCTGACCGTCGAACGTACGCGTTTTCTTCCTCCTTTTTGTTCCTTCTCTCCTCTTTCTCCTTTTGCCACCCGCCTTCCGCCCGGAGGAAAATATAAAACGGAGCTAAGTCCTGCCAGAAACGGAATGCCCGCCTTCTTGCGAGGCTACATTTTTTTTCGTGCAGCTTCGGCAGCGGGGTTTCTGCATTCGTATCACATATTTCCCTTCCCGCGATAAAAAAACTGGGGAAGCTAAAAATTGACCGCAGATTCTTTGAATACATTATAATGGGCGTTTATACTGTATAACTTTGGGAGAAAGAAACCTCGAAACGCAGCGAATGCTCGAGTTTTAATGCACGGTTTCGCAAGAGGGATTAAAAAAAAATAATATGTAATGCGTTGGAGTATCCGGATAAAAACGAAGCACTGAAACGTTCATTAATATTTTACTGGAGTAGGAGCGCTGAAAATTGTACGACTGCCAAATATGTTTATTGCGGTATCAAAATTAATTAAAGTAATTTCGATGCATAAAACTTGAAAGATTACTTTTGACCGCTACTGTACTGCAAGTTAAAAGCATCTTAATGCCTATTACGTAAATGTCTTGTTTGATAATGGGTTTGGTAATGTCGATAAATTTGTTTCTCATGCGCGATACATGCTTTCGATTTAAGATATATAACACAATCTGTATACAATATATACTCTACGTTTCTCCCAAAACCCGTTGAGTACTCGGGGAAGTATGAAAAAAAAAAAAAAAAAAAACGCATCCAAAAATCACATCAGTCGGCATCTGCCGAAAATTTCGAGTCGATCGAGAAGTTTCTCGGATTCAAATGAAGACGCATCCCCGTCGAACTCGGCGGTAAAAAGGCGTCCCCGCGCCGATCCGTCGGATCGCTCGGTTCTCCTTTTTGTGCGCGCGGTGACTTTCCTGCGCGTGACACTGGGAATACTTTGCCCGGGGACGTTAATTAGCCGAGGCTTATTTCGTCGCTTGTCGCCCGGGGGGGAAAGAGGGAGAGGATTTTCTAGTGAAAGGAAAATTGCAGGCCGCCGCGCGATGCGTCCTCCCCCGCCTGTCTTTCTTTTTCTGGGATCGGATGTGTGCGTGTGTGTGTGTTTGGGGATTTGTGTGGAAAGTTGAGTATACGATGGTGAGGATGAATTTTCCTCAAAAAGAAAGACAGGCGGATTCAAAAATAAATCGAATGTATCCATGTTAGGGGGTTTTTCACAAAATAACGAAGACGTGAAGAAATGAAGAAGTGTAGGATGAAAGAGAAAGATCTAATGTTTTATAAAATTAGTCTAATTATGTTTATTATCAGTAGATAAAATAATATTCTATTTATTAACAATACTAATTCGCTCATTTTTATAAATAATGTGTATATACATATATGTATGTACATATAAACAATGAGAGCATTGTTTTGTAAACATGAAGCAATAGATCAATCTTTCTTAAACATTGATAATACCACTTTTAACCTCTCAAGTCACTGCTTTCATTAAATTTTTGATTACTATTTAATTTGCAAAGTACATTGTGTTCGTTTCATCATTATAAACCAATGTATTTTTCATGAATTTCTTTACTACTGTTTGGAATCTGTGCATAGAATTTGCTAGGTTTAGAATTGTACTATATTTGTTTCTATTCCTTATTTAATAATTAATAGATAAGTTTACAACCGTAAAAAATGTTCCTCGATAAAGTAAGAAATGTGTGTCACTTCTGTAATTGGATCGAAGCTAAAAATCTGATGTCGATAAGGTAGAAATTAACAGGCCGGTATGTGCAATATTTTTTTTTATGAAAGCTAAAATAGCAAAAGGTTCCGACGCGAGCTGAGAGAGTTTGATAAAAACTAGAACGCATTAGATACCATAAGGGAACTGCTGGCATTACAAAAATACTAGGTCGTTGACTGATTAAAAAAGTTGTTCGTTAAGCCGGGAAATTGAGGTTAAAGTGCCAATTTCGCCATCTTTAACAATAGTTTAAAATCTATAAAGCAAGCAATAATTTACACAATCGTGTTAATTTCATAAAGACTCTGGATTGCGATGTCGGATTATATTTCACGAATTATTAATAACTAAATCGTTAATAAATCTCTTTGGATATAAAAAGTGAATTTAATAGAAAGTATCAAAATGCGTGTTATTGCTAAATATCGAATATTGTTTTAAAAAATTCATTTTAATTTTTATCACTTTTATGACTCGGTATTAATCATAATTTATAAATGATAAATTAAAATATAATTCGTAAAAATGTATATTTCGGATGGATACTAACACAAAGCAGTTCGTTTTAAAGTGTTTTAAAAGTTTCAACTTAAATACCTCGTATAAATTGATTACAACAGGCATAAAAATTTTAATTTACAATATATTTGTAGGCCTTTAGTTTCCCACAAGCGCAAAATAAGCTACGGTCCTGACTGCAGGATCTCCTCACGAGTGCGCGTAATAAACATTCCAGCCAAAGTATGTTGCGCTCGCATAAAAATTATTTATTTTTCCAGAGTACTTTTTCTCGTGAGTGATAGGTTTTTCCTAACTCTGACTTTCGAGCTCGTTTATTAAAAAAATGTATATTATCCCAGTCTACGCATTTTCATGTGTAATTTCGAAAAAGTGTATTAAAAAGAAAATGTTTTAATCAACCGGGAGACTCGAGGCGTAATCATAACGTACGAAAAAGGTGATTAAAGCAGTAAGGATGTTTTTTTTTTGCTTTCGACTCTGCAAAAAACGAAAAACTGCTTATCCTCGATCAAGATTCATCTGATTGATGTATAATGCGGATGAAAAATTATAAATATCGAAATGTTGGATAAATCGATGGTCGTGAATACATTCATTTTTTGCACAGTAGTTTGAGGAACATAAAATACAGTAAATTACAAAATTACGAGTTTATGAAATCCGTAAAAAATTAATTGTAGAAATTTTAATACATTTTCATACTGCACGGCATGAATAAATTATGCCGTAGTTCGCGGTCTCTTTGCTGAACTATGAAGCCTTTGACGACGAGATCTCAAATTTTGAATTTTAAAGCAGTGTAATTCCAAAACCGGGCATCAAATTACACAGTCCGTTATCAAATTCAGTTATGGAAATTCTCAAATAAAATGAATATTAATTGCAGCGCTAAAAGGCAGTAAATTCTTTTTTAACTTATCATTACAAAAAAATGTACACATATACAATGCGCTTAAAATTTCGTAAAATCCTTTTACGACATTAAACCGCGTTTTCAGCTGCAACACTCGACCGCGAAGCGCAGCAATACCAACGATCCTCCAAAATCCCCGGCGCTCCTTTCCCGAAGCCCCGAACCGAAAAACGTCTCAGCCATGAATCACCAAAGTGTGCATTTTTCACAGTCATCCAAACTTTTCAGACGCTCTGATTTACACGCCGGCCAACAATGACGAATTTCGCGCGCAAAAAAAAAATAAAAGTTGACCGCGCCGGCTGCAGTCTCTCTCGTTCTCCTACACGCGCTTTATTGCAACTCGACATTGTTAACTCGTGATTTATCGTGGCGCAGATAAGTAGCAGCAGCAGCAGCAGCGGCAACGGCGGCCAGCCGCCGCCGCGAGAGAGTCTACAGTTTCGTTACGAAAGACCTTTTGTTTTCTCGGCGTTGACCGAAGTTCATTTGTAATTGGAGCGAAGTTTCGAATTAAAGCTCGAGGCGTCTCTCTCTCTCTCTCTCCGGCTTTACGATCCGATCGACCGGATGCCGAAAATGTATATATTCCGATGACGAGCGGCGCGACTCGCTCTCCGGGGCTAATTGAACTGCGCGACGACGTCGCGTTCGCCTCGCGTGTGTGTGTATACACGTCTTTTTCGCCGGGATTCGGGGGGCCGCTCAGCTCGGCGACGAGACGATCTCGCCTCGGGTTTCCGTAAATTAAGTCCCGAGCGAAATATCGGCTCGTAAAGTTGGGTAACTCGGTTCGAAGACAATTCCTGGGTAGCTTTTATTCTTGCTTCGCTTTTTTTTCCGGTTTTGCGTCGCCGCTGATGACCGGTGATCTGAATCCTTTGTTTTTTTTTCCATTATAGGAAAATCGTACTTTGGTTGAGGCACAATGGAACTAATAAGCGTTAAACTTGTACAAATTTATTTGAGATAATTCTACTTTTAGCGCTGCAGTTTCCACAAAAGAATGATATTGTATTTGTTCAATTATTTTTATGCGGCAAAACGTTTGATAGATGAGGTTACAAACACACTACAAAATCTCCGCGAAAAAATTGAATTATTTATGATTGAATGAGCACATAATAAATAAATATGTACTAATAATATACGCAACCTAGACATTCTTTTATAAATTAATGTTTATTATTCAAATGATTCCAACAACTATTGGCATAAAAAACATCCGCTGGGCGGCAATACGTACTTTTCTCCTCGGCTTATACGAATACAACCACGCGGAGGCAGGCTACTAACCATCTCAAAAATGTAAACCGCCTGCGTGTGTGCTCTCTTATCTGACCTGGGCGTCGGAAAGTAATTTTTTAAATTCGCCTAGCCTCGTGGATTAATGCACGTACACATCGTATTTCGCTAAAAGCCCGAGACGTTCGGCAGATTTCCGTATTATGCCGTGTGATAATGTTAAAGTACTTTCGGTTTTATCGCGCCGCGGAATCAAATTACGAGATTCGAGTATTTTCTAGGAGTATTATCAATGAATTATTGTTATAAGTACATGTAATAATTCACGGAGGAGCCATTTTAATATATTTCAGATAATAAATGCAAAGGTGTACTTGTATCCTTTCATCTCCTCTTTCTATAAAGCCTTTGCATTTTGATGCATCTTAACGTTTTTTTTTCTTTTTCATGTACGCGTTGAAAAGGAAGATAATCTCGCCTTACAGAGATATTTGCGGTTAGAAATATATATGTATAAATATGTAAGACCTCGAATAGCTTCAAATTAAAGTATATTTAATGATTTTATAATTGTTGGTCGATTTATAAAATGCTAAAAGCAACAAACTAAAAATAATTTTCTAAAAAACCTAATTAAGAACAGAATTTTCTCAAAAACTCCGTTCCCCCAAAAAAAAGAGTGAATAATCCTCTAAAAGAAATTCCTCGAGTGGCTGACTCGATAGACCAGTCTGGCACTTAAAGCCAGACGAAGCATTAAACAGAGCAGCAGCAGCCGGCAGCAGCAGCCTCGCAATCTCGGATGCTCCCCCGAAAAATCAGGACTAACCGCCTTCACGACCCCGAAAGCGGGGCGTCCAATGGCGATGCGAGAGAGCCTCGTTCCATCCCGTCCGTCCGTCCGATTTCTTGCGGAACTGCCGGGCGTTCGCGGTCGTCCGTCGTAGCCGCAATAATCGCAATCAGCCGTGACGTTACAGTGGCGTATCTCCTCGAGTCTTTTCCCCGTAGGCCGCTGCTGCTGCTGCTGCTGCCGCCGCCCGTATTATGTTTAATAAAATTAGATCCCGTATCGCGGATCTCCCCCCCTCCCCTCTCACCCCCCGCGCGCTTTTTCCGCCGACAGGATGCGGGGAGCCTCCGTGAATTATACGAGGAAGGAAAAACAGAGGGCATCTACGTGTAGGACGGAAAATGACGCGGATGGATTATTTAGCCGGTCGATTTCGGATGGATTTTAGTCGTGGGAGGTGAATTTTCGTCGGGCGGCTGGCTTCGGTTTCGCAGTCGTTGCGCAACTCGAAATATAGGTTGGGTTTCGTTCTCGAAAAAAGTGTTTCAAAAGTCAATTTGAGGGGGGATTAATGGCTCTAAAATTTGAAGTTAAGAGTAAGCCAAACGTTCAGGTTTTATTCCTTGGGATTCTCGATAGATGTATATTATTTGACGCAAGATTATAAATTATTAAGCGCGGATTTCAAAATATCATCACGAATTTGCGCAACTCACTTGAAATACATCATTCTTGGCGAAGTATAATTAATCATTACCGTCCAAGGATTCTTACTTTTTTGTTCGTGTAAAATTTAGACGGTTAAAAGTCATTTTGCTTATAAAATTTTTATGTTTCGAAATATTTTTGCCGCACAATAAAAACAATGAACGAGCGCATTTTACATTTCCTCATTTTCTTATCACGATTAGGAAAATTACCGTCATTAGATTAAATATGAGAAAAATTTTAAAACTTAACTATCTGATAAACTACTCTCGAAATTGCCTTCGTAATACACATTTAAACTACCTTTCGTACGAAGATAAATTACTTTTAAAAAATGATGAAAGAATTACTTTATTGAAAATAAGGCGGATTACTGTTATATATAAAATTTAATACAAAAATTCTTGAATCCAAAGCAATATTTGACGGTAATTTACGAAAGATACGAGTCATCCAGAATAATGCTGTTTAACGCAAACTCTGATTACTCACAAATTCTGACTCACAATCCCTGATTTATTTAAATATGAATAAGACTTTCAAACTCGAAGCAAATTTAAATGTCGAGATTTAACATTTTATCTTCATCTAACAGCTGCTTTTTTTTTGCTTAACAAAGAACCTCAAAACCTGCACAAACAACGTTTCTTCAAATTATTTAAACTACCGAATCGAATTCGAACGTCGTTCCGCAATCCATTCCAATCTCCAACCAAAGGCCCACAGCAGCGATTTCCTTCAATCTCTTCTACAAGTTAACTTTACGACGATCCTGCTAAATATACCAAACACGAACTGCGCATAATTCCGACGACAGCCCTTAAAATTTCGTACAAATTCTTCTCGGCCATTAAACCCCAACGCCCCGCGTAAAGGGAAGCCTCTCGTACCCAAAGCCCCGCACAATGTTTCCTCGGCGAAATAAAAAAAAAAGTCTATATGGCGCTTTTGCGTCCTCCCTCGGCGGCGGGCGCGAAAAACAAGAGAATTTTTTTTTTTCCGGGGCTGCTGACGCCGCGGTAAATCATCGCCGCGTATCTCTCGCGCGCGACGAAGGGCGTTTTTAAAGCCCCCACGTGCGAGAGTGAGAGAGAGAGCGAATCTCGGCTCGTTCGGGGGACGACACTTTATCGCGTGAAATTACAGTCGATTCCTCTCGCCCGCCGGAAGATTCCTCGTACGTAGGAAGGAGCCGTCGCCTCGGCCGATCTGCGCGCAGAGTCCGGCTTTGACCTCGAAAGGAAACGTAACGATGATACTCACCGGCCTTCGTGGCAGAGCGCCGCGGCAAAAACCGTACGTTTCGGATTGTGTTTCCGAGGCAGGAGGACTTTCCCTTTTGTCCGGCGGCCCGACGACCGAGAGAGAGAGACAAAGGGGCTCTCTTTTTCTCGACCGCGATTTGGGTCATTGCGTAAGAGAGCGCGGCTTTAATGAAAGTCTCGTATTGGAGATTAGCCGTCCGTCTCCCGGCCGAAGGAGAGAGAGAGAGAGAGAGAGCATGAAATCTGCCCCCCGCGCGTGAACTTCGACGAGAACAGAGGCACTTGATCGGGGGGGTGCACGAATATAATAAGGACGCGCATACTACATCGGAATGAATAATTGCACAAATGTAGGGGCGAAGATGGGTTACAGTCGATTTTTTTTTTATATATATCGCCCGCGGGAGTGACGGGGCAGCAAATGAAATTCAATGGCGATAACACACACACCGTTTCCGCCGCGCCGTTTATTCGGCTGTGAATCTCGTGGCGCTCGTCTTACACACCCTTCCCCCCCTCCCCGCTGCGTCCCCCGGGACAGTGTCAAGGTCGGTATTGTCGGAATGAAATATGTCCGCGGAAGGCTAAAGAGTCGGGAGCTCTTGTTATTCATGCGATGACCCCGCTCTTATGTATAGGGGTATATGCGAGTATTAAACGAGAGCGAGAAATGTATTGGGATTAGGAAAATTTAATTATTACTGGCCTGTTGATTGTGAAAATCGAATTTTTTTTCGTAGCTTGATTAAAATATTTAACATTTTTATTGCAATTTGTATGATTGAGGACACGAAAAATACTTTTTTTATACAACTTGCGACGTACATCCGACGATTCGACAGATATCCGTCATTCAACAATTTCAATGCCTCGCGGCGCTCCATTCCCATCGTAATTATTTAAATGCATTCCCCTCGAAATTCCCAAAGAACGTTAAACCGCGACTCTCGACACGCTTCCGCCTCAAAATCTCGCAAATTCTCAAAAAGTAAATATATCAAAAAAAGCTTACAATAACGACGCGACGACGAACGAGGGAGAAAAAGAAAAATGGGTCAGATCGCGAGAGGGCAACTCTTCAACAGCGGAGTGCGAGAGGCTGGCACAGCACAAGGCAGAAGACTCCGCACTCGAGACGAGGAAGGAAGAAAATGAAGTCACGAGCAGCGGAGTCACGCGGCGGCGGCGGCGGCGACTCGCTGGATTTCGCGATCGATTATCGTGCAATGTCGCAAGAGCTGCGCCTATAGGCAGGATGCGGAAAGCGGATTCGGTTTTGTTTCGTCTGAGGTTACCGAAGTATTGTTACGATTATTACTATTATTAAGTTTCTCACGGATTCAAATCCGTGGGATGTAAAACTAGGAATAACGTCTTTCGAAAGTTTTGAAGGTTTAGATTCAATAGAATTCTAATGAGAAGACAAAAGAAATATTGAAACAGCACAAGGAAAAATCGACGAGCTCTAATTAAAACCAGGAAGAAAAGCTCGAAAAAAACAGAATTTCGCGCGCACATCTCCCCGCGGCGGGAGAACAAACTCGAAAGCCCGAAACTTCGAAAATTTCCCTTATTATTCTTCCTCCCCCCGTTCCGCGGGCGGACAAAAGCCCCCGAGAGAAGGTTATACACGCGTAGTTCGCTGGGATGTTTAGCCGAACAAGCGAGCATTCATAACCCCCCCGCCGCAGTTGGTTAAGAGCCGCAATTTGCATTATTAAGACGTTTCTTATTTCCTTACGCCGATTCTTTGTTCCTCCCGACCGTTTTGCATGCGCCGGGGCTTATTTCCGCGGCGTTTAATCTGTGGCGTTCTAAACTCTACTCCCGGCTCGGTATGTTACAAGATCTCCTCTCGCGGTGTAAACGCACCTTTACCGTCTCCTCGCCACGCTCAATTTCGCCTTGTCGAGCAGCCTCCGCCTTTTTGCGATATATTTTAAAATTGCGGGAGGATCCCGCGCGCTTTTTTTATACACCGCGAGTATTATCTGATATTGCGCGACGGCTGCGGCGACGGCCGAGGAAGTGGTTTTTCGCGCTCGTCGATTTCGTTTTTTTTCACTTTCTCGCCGGATGAGAAAGCTGAATGTAAATGCATTGTTGCCTCGGCTAAGCGCCGTCCCTCTTCGATTAAACCACTGTCATTGACAGGCGGAGTTTTATGGAAAAGAATCCAAAGAGAATCGATATGTATCCACGCAGGCGATCCGAGAGGGAGCTTCGCGCGCGCAAAGTACGCGAAATTAATTATATAAAAGTCCGAGGCGGAAAAAAGAGGCAGATATTCCGCGGTGGCGACCACCGCGGCAAGAAAGCTCTCCGCTTCGTTCTCCCGTCCGCTTTTTCTCTCCCTCTCTGTTGTACGTAGCGACGTTTAAAAATTTACGCGGTGGCATTGAAACACACGCCGATATCGCCTCGGCAGAGAGTTAGAGTCTCCGTCTACCTTTGTTGCCCCATCGCGTTGTTGCGCGTCCCGAGTCGAGCGCGGAAATAATCGCCCCGTACAGATGCCAGGCGTTACATAAACGAGTGCGCGATGAATAAGTTGGGTGTCGGAGGGTATATACACCGAGGCTCTCTCTTACCGCCGATGTATATAAACGCGTCGCGAGAACTTGGAAAGAGAGAGAACTTTTGCCGAGTTACGAATCGTCGGAAGCTCATCTTCTTTCGGCGATAGGAATCTATATGTACTTGCGAAAGTTATTTTTTCGATTCGGGAAGTATGGCCGGATGGAAATTTACGCGGGTAATTTATTGGAGTGATATTCGTTTTTATATACACTCTATTATTTTGTTTCAATTAAAGTTTTACAAGCGAATCATATCCGAGCTTCCTGAATCATGAATTCTCGCAAGAATATTACGAAGTCCTTTCCGAGAAACTCTCGCTTCTGGTTGAAAAATTTATACTTTTATAATGCGCAATAATTATTGGAATGATCCATCAAGGTACGCCGAGTCTACTTAATTAAAAACAGATGTTTCAATCAAAGCAGGTCGCCGACAAGCTTTATAGATCAATTCGTAGCTGGTAGTCAATTCAAGCGGCGATTATTGAGACACACGAGGAGAAAGCGGCAATGGACGGGATTGGACAATAGATTTATTGTATTGCATCGAGGATCCACCTATGACACTAAAATAATTACATCGATCGTCAGCGGAAAACGCCGACGAGCTAAAAATTATTTACAATCGCAGTGTCAATATTGCTTAATCGTTAAGCAACGAGACTTTACTTTCAATTTATTTTCCGCGTCCAGCCTTTGATCCTTCCACGAGCTCAAATCAATCTACTCCCCATCGGGTTAAAAGGAAAGCCTCTCCGCAATATAACCTCCGACGTCTTCCTTCTCTCTTCCAATTCTCATTACGAGCGGCATTACGCCTCGGGTATATCACTCTCTCTCTCTCTCTCTCTCGCCGGCGAGAGCAATTATTACCGCTTCAGCCTTCGTATATATATATATATTTCGTCCTAGTGTACAAGGTGCCGCAGCGCCGATGAAAACGAGAGCCCGACCGAGAGAGAGAGATAGTTTACGAGGCACAATCGCGCTCAGCTGTTTAATAGCCTGCGCGCAGAAACTGGCACTGATATTTACATTAGCCGATTGCGTCACGGTGAGAGGCGCGAATCGGGAACGTCGTCGCGCGCACCTGGAGAGAAAAAAAAGAAGGTGAGAAGCCGCCGACGGGGGTTGCGGAGGAGCAGCTGTGACTCGAATGATGCATCGGTTGGGAAATGCAGGATATATAATTTCGCGTTGCGCCGATTTCAATTTTCAGCGGGAATGAAAGTTATTTCTGGCCGCCAGAAGAGCACGCTTTCTGGGAAAGGACCGCGGATAATTGATAGGACGATGGAGGATTTGATTATTTTCGTTATTTATACAGTGTTATACTCGCGAAAGCTAAGTTTAAACGTTAAGTTAAATATGAATCGCGATCGCTGCCACTCGTAAATTGGGTTAGTTAAGGTTTTTCGGATTTACAAAAATAAAATTAAAACGATCCGCTTAAATCCGATTAAATAAAATTTCGATGTAAAAAGCTGAAAATAAAATTTTCGCGGCTACAGTAAGAACAAATATTTTTTTACAAATACACCGACCGCTATTTGGTTCATCAATCTTTTATACACCGAGCAACGTGTTTGCGTAAACAGCCACCTTTTCTTCATTAAAAAAATTGGAGCACTTACTCGGGGGGTATATCGTAATGGGATCTACGCACGAGAACGAAATTACGGAAGAGCGCGAATTAATTTCCCTATATACAAAAAAAAAATCCAAAGTCCAGATCTATAAGCTCCGGAGAAAATATCCGCGTGACTCACGCCACGCTTTTCCCGCGGCGTTCTCGCGAAGCAAAGCGGGTGACTCTCCCGAAATAAAGCAATTTTCCCCGTCGACCTTCCACGTCGGTCCGCGCTTTAAAAGCAGCTTCTATCTCTCTCTCTCTCCCCCTCCGCGGAATCATCGAGCGTTTAACGCCGGCTCAAATCAAATAACTGCGCACAACGGGCCGAAATTCGCTGATTGTAAACGGCGACTCGTTAAGCAAATCGAATTGATTAACCCCGAAAAATGAAAGCCACCCCCCTCCCCCTCCGCGATCCAGCGACTCGGGAAATTCAATTTGCGCCGCGGAAAAAGCCCCGGCATGAATTTCGGACGTGACGCGTCCTCGTATATATACGTGTACGCGCCTCATCCAAATTCGGAACTCGCGCCGCGTATCGATCGTCCCGAATCCGTACACGGAGCCGTCGCCGCACGCCGTCCGCAATTGGACGCGAGATATTAAATGTTCGCGCTCCGTAATGCCTAATAAAGCTCGGCGGGCGATTTATAACTCGAGCGATGGTTTTCACGACGAGCGACGACGACTTCATTTTCGAGAGGCCACTCTCCGTTTCTCTCCTCTTTCTCCGAGGCCCTCGAACGGCGGATTCGAACTTTTGCCTCTCTCGTTTTTATACGACTCGATGGCTTCCGCGAGTCCTCGACGCGCGGCAGGAATTTCAAGTGCGCGCCTCTGTGTCACCGCGGGCTTCCTTTTTTTTGAGTGGCTCTTTTGAGCGAGGGGTCGCTAAATTTTGTAAAGGGACGCGCGCCCGGACGCGCCGTTCTGTTATTTTAAGTGGCGTAATTGCTTACGTTGCATATCGACGGGGTCAAAAGCCGTTTGCATCGGAGAAGTAACGCAATTTTCATTTTGTCGACGGACGAAAAATGGGCGGTTAAAATACGTTTTTGTCGCACTTTTGAAATCTCGAAATAACTTTAAAGTGTGTTTTAATTATTACCCCGATTAAACAGGTCCTCCCTCCACAGTAATCCCCTGCAAGTGCGCCAATCCACAATCCTGCCTATTTGCACGCTCCGCTTACACCGCGGAGAGATTTTTTACCGCCCCGTCCGGGCCGGGCAGAAAAAAGACATTAAGCCAAACAGTCGAATCGATTGCGCCATAGAAACTGAAAACGCCTTTCTTTCGCTCCATTGTCGTTTTGGCGCGGTGGTAGGCCCCGAGTGACATCATGAAATTCAAATGCCCCGTCGACCCTCCTTCGCAGTGTAAAGCGGGCTAAAATTCCATCTGACGGAGGAGGTGCCCCCGCGCCGACATATGGCCGGTATTAGGAATATATAAATGCCGGACTACGGCAGCTGAACATATAACACCGTCGGAATAACATCGCGAGAGAGCCTCTCGCTAATTAGAAGAGGATCCTCGTACTCTCCTCGCGGCATCCGGGGAATGATTAATGCCCGTTAATAAACATTAGTATATATCACGCGGCGCGCGATACGATGTGTTTTGCAGCGGTAAATATTGTTTTAGGTGGGCTTGTATTTTCACTTGTTAAGACGAGGCTCGGAGCGCGCGCGTTTATTCGTTTTCGCCATAATGCGGATTAACGTTCTCGGGTTTTATTAATTTTTATAAGTGCTCCGCGTTATAACGAGCGTTTCGTTAGCGCGAAAGCTGCCGTTGTCGTTCGTTGCGACATTGTGTTTTTCGTGAGAAGTCGAATTTTTATGTTTGATTAAAATGAGGCTCTTAATTACCTTAATTAACGTTTGTTTATCCATTAATTAGAGCAGCGTTATTAATTGGACGTAGTTTCGTTATAATTGCGCGGATTTTCGTGGACGTGCAATTATTTAAAGCTAAGATTGACGAAGTAAATAAGTGGTCTTTTTTTTTTAGCGACGATAATGTTAAATTACCAGTAAATGTAAGGTATATAAAATTTTATAATTTCGGGTTTAAGATCTTGTCCGAATTTCAAATGTATTCCGGTTTCGTGTTGAAAAATAATAAAAAAAAACGGTATTCTGATATGTGAATTCGGGGCAATAAAGTTTAACGACCAATAAAATGTTAATAATTATTTAAATTTAAGGATAAAATTCAAAAACACTTTACAATTCCGGTGTTTTATATTCAAAATAACGCACAACAGATTTCAGATTGATTTTATAACGTTTTACATTAAAATAATTATAAAAATCCCTAAGTAGATAATTTTACTCTTCAGAAAATCAGCGTATAAATAAAGATAAGAAGGAGATATTTGCCAAAAGTCATTGTTTACGACGAGCGTAAATCTGAAAGCAGATTAGCTTCGAGATTGAAAGCGACCAAGTATTTGAAAAATATTTTTAGCTCCGACTCTTACAGAAGTTGCACCGTCGCAGTTAATTTTGAATGCACAATGAGCAATTAAAATTAATTTTAGAATCGAAAATTTATACGAATCTGTAAAGGCTCATTTTGCACGACATCCAAGGATGAATGCTTTCAAGCTTCTGGGTAAATCACAACGTTTTCCTTTTCGATTTATCGCACAAAAAGCCCAGATTATAATTCAAAATAAGATTATTATTCCAGAGGAAAAGCAAAGTTTACTTCCTCTTAAAAACCCAAGTTACGACGACTCGAATAATATCATCCGCAAAAAATCGCATAAATTTTCCTAATGTCTTCGCTCGGATGTAATCTGCAAAATCATCTCTTCGCTCATTAAAAAGCACTGATTTTCAAAACCCAGCCAAGACTCCGCACCAACTTTCCTGCCGGCCAACTTCCACCGGCCGAGTCATCCGAAACTCCCAAAAATCATCGTCGGCTCCCCCCATTTTTCCGCGCAGCATCCAACCTTTTCCGTCTAATTCCCCAGCGACGAAAAAAAGAAAAAAGAAGCGCGGCGGCGCTAATCGCGAACGCACGATGCGGATTCGAGCTCGCAGATGCGCCTCGGAGGCAGTAATAACGGCCCTGCACGAAAGTGATTTTGCTCTCTCTCTCTCAGTTGGCGGACGAAGAACAGCGTCGCCTCTGGGCTCTCCGAGAGAGCTCCGCGAGAGAGACCCTGAACTCGCCGGTTGCAAATGAACGTGACGCGGCCAGAGTTACGACCGACTAAACTTCCCTCTCCTCCGTGTGTGCGAAGGCGCTGCGTGTGTGTGGGACGTTGTAAGTCTGCCTGGAACTAGCCGCAGCGCTGCCCGCCCAAGCCTGCCTGCCTGCCTGCCGTTCCGCGCGCCGCAGAATTATCGCTTCCTTCTCTATTTCGGAGGTTTTTGCGACTTCGCGATCCTTCGGTAATTCGACCCTTTTTCGAGAGCCAGGACTCTCTCTCTCTCTCTCTCTCTCTCTCTCTCTCTCGGCTGCTCGCGAAGCGCGGGAGCTCCGCCGGAGAAATCCGAGGAAAATGTAAACGCGTATCTTTCGCCCTGGAAGCAGAGAATTGTTCATCGTCAGAGAAGCAACGTGTAATCGAACGAAGACGCAAAACCGCGCAAAAACTCGCTCCATCGGCGAGTTCCAAAAAAATCTATGTTAACGACCGTTAGACACTCTTTACTCTCCTCGACTCGCTCGGTGAATGAAACGAAAGTAAAAGCGTAACGAGCCGACGATGTAATTCCGCATCCTTTCGGGCGTCAATTTTCATTACTCGCCGCCGCTCCCTATATATATCCCTCGGAAATCTTATTTCTCCCGGCGAAAGTTTGACACGCACTTAGAATAATGCAAATTGAGCCTAGTCAGAGAGCGTAACTGCTTTAGAGCCCGAAGAGGGAACTTGTCCGTCATTCCTTCCCGCCTCCGCCTCCCCTTCGGTTTTCGAGACCCTTGAATAATCGCGGGACGACGCGATAATCGCTATCAGGCAAAAATTGCCGAGCGGAGCAATTTCGTTACGGCCCTGAGATGCCAATCTGCCGACGTGACGTATTTTCTTGCGCGAGATATGTCTTTTTGAATTTCAATTTTTCGGGCGAGGGACGACGAGGATGTGGCTTTGTGATCTGTGTAATTCTATTTTTCGCTTTTTCGGTATTGAAGAGAAAACGATCGTAGATGGTGGGAGGTAGAAATGTGCCGTTCGAAGGAAAATCGATGGATCGTTTTCAAGCTGCTATTGTTATTGTATTTTTGTCTGAACTTTTCAAATCTGATCTGAGATAAAATACAATAAGAATTTTGTTTCAAAACGATTCATTGATTTTACTTCAAACAGTAGACTGGAGAAGAAGGGACAAATTTACATAGCCTTTCGGGATGAAACGGGTCAAAGTACACGTACTTATCGGCTGTAAAATAAATTATTACGTATATCTTCACTTGAAGTTTACCGTTTCTTATCAGACTTACCGACATTAAATATCAGCAAGTGACTCAGAACGATAAAAAAAAAACTAAAAATATTAACGCTCCGCGTGTCAAACTTCTAATCAATAGATTTTCCTGCCTCGCGACGTGAAAAATGAAACTCAAAACACTCCTCATAATAAAGCCTTGTAAATTAGCCCTTCTTTACGTTAGTTATTAACGTACACGTAAAGAGCGGCACTCGAAGTATGTCGCGCACTTCAGCCACTATTTGCCCTCATCTCGCGGCACGTGAACTAAAAAATTTACTTATTCCGAAGCATTCGACTAGGACTGGAAGCACCCACTTCACCTCGATTTTTCATATACGTTCAAAGCATAATTGAGTGACGCTTCAAAAAGCTCATTACTCCCCCGCGGAGCGTCGCTCCTTACCGTTAAGAAGCATCCTCTAAAATTATGACGATATAAAAGCATCCCCGAAAAACCTTCGGCGTCTCCTCCGAAATGCGATATATACGACTCGACAGCAGGGTATCAAAGGTGGCTCTCGACTCGAAGGTTATTAGAACGCGTCGCGCACACCGGAGATACAGAACGGCGTTGTTTCGCCTCTTTTTTTTTACTTTTTGTCGCGTTGTGCAACGCCGAGTATGTACGTATATACGCTCGCTAAAGCGGCGAGAGCTGCTTCCACTCCGCGGCCATCTTGGGAGCTGCCTGCCAAGGTTTAGGGATGGGCCGCCGGATTACAATTTCTCGGAGAAATTCATTGTCTGCCGCGGGTGGCTTTATTATATATAGAGATTGTTGTGACGAGCTTATTCCGTTTTTGGGGGGATTACGCAAGACGACGCGATATAATCGAGTGGTTTTGGAGGAATTTAAAAGTTCGTACGTCGCTGCTCGCGTGCTCGTAATTTATTTTTTTTTTTTACTTTTAGGACGAATTTAAGAAATGAGAATTTATGTGGATTCGCGTACCACTTTAACATTATCTATTAAAACGATGACGAACAAGTCGCCAGTAATTAAATACAATTACGATTACCGTTTGGCAAGTCATCGAAATTAATTTTAAGTCGCTAAAAGTGTTATATACTCTAATTTATCCCAATCTAGCCTACAAATTATTAATTTACGCTTAACGTTTTCTGTTCCAGGTGAGTCACTGAAATCCCTGATACAATACCATTCGACCAATATACTGTAAGTTACATCACACCATCACCGACCTCCTCCAACGCAGAAATGCATCGTCCGCCGAAATTTCTCGAAAAAAAAAAAACGTTCGCCAACCGCCTTACATATTCCCTGAAATAGCGCCTGAATCAACGTCCGTCGAAAAGAGCTGCGCGCGGCAAAGAAAGCCGGCGTGGCGTTCGCAAAGTCAGCCTAGCGGTTTCCGCCGGCGACCTTCCGTCTATTGGCACTTTAAACAGTCAGTCGCGTTAACGTATTTATTGGCAAAGACGTACGCGAGCCGCGTGCGGGTCCTCTCTCTCTGTCTCTCTCGACGGGTTTATTGAACTGTCGCCTTACCCAGGAGAGAGAGAAAGAGAGAGAGAGCATTTAACGGTGCGCCTTTTTTTTTCAGGCTTTCGTAACGAAGCTTTTCCGCTTCGATTTGCTCGTTTTTCGCGAGCGAGGCTGATTTTTTTCCCCCCTCCCCTCCCCCTTCGTTCTCCCGCCGCCAATTTTCTCCGCAGTCCGCCTTGTAAGATCGCTATCGCCCCTTCTTTGTACGCTCGTCTCCTCTCTCTGCTCTTCTTTTTCACACGTCCTCCTTCTGCTCGTTTTTCTCGCTGTCGCTGCTCCTGTATTTCTTCGTCTATTTCTGCCTTTCGCGTCTTCTTTGAATCCGCTCTCTCTCTCTCGCTCTCTCGCTTGCATACTTATTTACCAGCTCGCGCGCGTCGTAAAATACTGATTTAGAGGCCGATAAGAAAAATTCGAACCATTCAAAAACTCTAATCGCAAAACTTCTTTTTTACTCGCCGTCGTTCAATAAGCATTAACTCAAAAACCGCCGGACACTGATGGGGGGCCCCGCACAGGTGACGCAACTGAAAGGAGCCTATTGACAGTAAAATTTAACGTCCGTCGACGTAAAGCAAAAAAAAAAAAAAAAAAGTGTCCAACAAAAGCCTATATATTTAACGCTCTATTCATACTTCCCGAGCATCGCGCGTTAAACATCATTAAAAAGTATGAACAGTCTCTCCTCTCCGGACGAACCATCGGCTCTCTCCATCAAATCCGCGGCAGCAACGACCGAGGGTCCAAAATCCGGGGAAAATCTCGCAGATCCGAAATCAGGCCCCGAAAAGCGCGTCGAATATATACAGCCACATTTATATTTTTTCCGTCCCCAGACGAGATACCGGCGATAAAGCGGATATACGATCTGCTCAGGCACACAGGAAACGCCCTGTGTGCGTCTACGAGGCAGAGAGAGCTCCTCTCCTCGGCGCGATTGGTCCCGCGCCGCTTCGAACGCCGGACGCGTCTGCGTGTGCATAAACAAGACCCGCAGCTGGGCTTTATGTGCTCGCGGGAGGTGTTCCCCGTACGCCGCGACGCCGTGCGTCTCGAGAGAGAGAGACAGAGCTTTTACGAAGCCGGGAGTGCTTTGTATTTTGGAGGAGTAAAACTTGCCGGAATCGGGGGGATCGGTCTCGTCGCAGGAGGGTTTTCATAATTTCCAGCCGAGTGTTCGGTTCTGATAATTTGCCGGATTTAGGAAGTGAGCTTTGATAGTTTAGAGTGTATTAGCTTGGATTTTCGCGAGGACTTAATGTTCTGCTGATTCTATTTAGTTCGCGGGTTAGTAACGACTGAACACCTTAACTGTATTAACTTCGAGGTTCAGGTGTAAAGTCTTTAATCAGAATTTTTAAGAGGGCAATTAATACCGGATTTTTGCCGATAACAAAAACAAGCTCGCGCCGCGAGAAAGTAATCCGACAAGTTCCTACTCGGCGGCTCGAAATTTATTACCGAAAAACACGATCGGCGAATTAGCCTCCTTGTTTTTCCAGGCGCCTCGCATTTTGCATTCGAACCTATACATATACTCGCTATCTAAATTCGCCGACAATACACAAAAGATAAAGCCGAGAGAGAGACTCCGCGGGCAGCCGTTAATAAACCCAATCGCCGAGGTACATACCGAAAGTAACGCTAATGAATTAACACGAGCCGCTGCTCCCTTTTCTCGGCCGCGGCGAAAATTTATGCCGCCGAGCCGAGAGAGGAAAAGCTGTGGAGCGAGGGGACGACAAATTGCCTCGGACTGTAAGCGATTCCCGATTCACGGGAATATTTTGAGGAAACATTTAGAAAGCTAATGTAGTTCGCTCGTGAAGTCCACCTTATCGAGCGAAGGATGTTTAAATACTTTTGAAAGGCGCCGGGTTGCGCGGGAGATATAGCTTTTATCTTCTTTTTACAAGTTGCTCGTTGTAGCTTCGTTAAAAATAGGCGTAAACTGTATTATGCGCTTCGGATAACGACGCGATTTAAGCCTCGCAATTATAATTAAAGCTTTAAATAATCATCAACGCCACCCGTAAACATACACCCGACGCCTTTAATTCACCCCGATTACGGGCGCACCGTATAACACTTTCTAATCCTAATAAAAAAAAAAAGAAAAGCACCCTCGTAAAGCACCGGAAAAATGAAATAATAACAAACCCGTCCAGTCCCGAAATCCCACTTGGCCCCGGCGAGTCCCCCGACAAAGGTCTTCATCAGAGGCAGCCTCGGGGGCAGGGAACGCGCGCGGAGCTGATTTTTCAGAGTCAAATCTCGAAAAGAAGGGGGTTTTACGAGAGAGGGCAATCCGTGCCTCGACACACACACCGTAAATTCTCTTGGGCGGTGGCCGCGCGCCGAGCGGCGCGCACAGCTGTGCGAGGCACATGCGGGACAGATAGGCAAACAGCGTCGGTGGGCCACAAAGAGAGCCCACGGACGGAGAGAGATATTGGATAAATAACGATAAGGAGAGAGAGGGAAACAAACTTATATTTATTGGGCCGGCCGTCTTTTGATTCCGGAGGCGTAAGGCTGTCCGGTGCGTGTGTGTCTCGGAGCTGTTTTCGTCGTTCATTGTGCGCGCGCCTGCTGATAACCGATAAGAACGATCTGGAAGCTTTGGGAGTATATCGACGTCGAGGAATTAGCGAGAGAGAGCCGGGAGGCTGTTTCAGCTGCGGCGAGCAACCGGGAAAACAAGCGAGCTGGTTGGTTTTGACGCGTAATGTTTGCGGAAGGCTTTTTTTTAATGATCGCGATTGCTCTTGTTCTTGAAATGAAAGAGATTCAAGTCGGTTGGTCTGTGAATTAACGGTTGATGAAGAGAGGATGGAACACTCGGAGTTTTTGAAAAAGCGAGTGTAAAGACTCTGCCAAATGAGCTTTCTAAAATTTAGTATGCAAAGTACTAAATCAGTTTGTTCGAATGCACCGCTTTGAGTTTTGTGCATACTTAATTTATGGAAAAATTCGCGATTCAAAGGAACGTCCAAGGCGTGGCTACTTCCTTCCAGCGAAATTTGTGCCTCGTCGTCGTTTGACTCAGCGCGAACAAGATTGAGGCATCGGCGTACGAAAACTACGTACTTTGTCGATCAACCGAAAACCTAAATGCTCACCCGAAAAAAGTGATCTCTTCAGCGGCGAAAAAAATGGTCTATTTTAAAATTAGCAGGATCTCGCAAAGTTTCTACGTCTCCTAACGAAACGGGCCCATAAATCTCGCGACAAAAGAGAGCCTCGGGGGAGAAAAAAAAAAGACGCAGCGCACACACCGGCAAAAGCGAGAAATATCCGGAAAAAAGCCGCGAGATACAGGCTATATACTCTCCGTTTTGGAGAGCTGATCGATGCGTCTCGTAAATGGCTAACGAATCGTCGTTCCCCTCGAACCGCTCGGCTTTTTTCCTCTCCCCGGGACGATATTGTTATGATGAATCGCGTCCACGCCTGAATCCGACTTAATCAAGAGCCGGACCGGCGGAACGTGTCCGCTCGAGTGATACTCTTTCTCTCTCTCTGGAGGCGAATGCATCAACGCGACCCTGAGAATTATACGTCCCCGGCTTGTTTTCTGGCGTGTCTTTCTCCTGGCGGGATGGAAGTTTTTCCGGTTTAAATTGTAAATACGCAGCCTCCTCGCCGAGCTCGTGGAGTCGCGTTTTAAACAAATATTTGCTCCGGGGGAAAAGGTTTTTCCTCGCGCAGCGCGGGATTATCGAAAATTAAAAGATATTTTTTGTACGCCTCTTTCCTCGTTTGTCGATGATTCGTCACGCAAATATATAAAAACGCAGTTTTCCTCCCGACGAGGACTCGAAAGTTATCGATGAATTTGTTGCAGAGAGTCGCTCTCGAAACTAGAAGCAGAACGCGAAGATAAAAAGAGCCTCGCAAATGACCTCATTGCGAGTCCTAAAGTTGGCACGGCTGAGGATCATCAATAAAGGCTTTCACTGTCAGAAAATATTTCATAAGAGAACCATTTATAAAGACCGATGCTCCGAAACAGGCGCTCGTTATCAAGTTTTTTTCTCTTTGTTTTTTAAGTTTCGTTCGAATATCTTTTACCACGTATTTGCATTTTTTTTTAAGCCACCGTGACTTTAAAGTGGTTTAAATAAACTCGAAAAATATTGCTTAAAAGATTCCAACTTCGCAATTTGTATCAACAGCAAAAGATATTATAAAAAACGACCTTCTCCAGAAGAAGCAGCAGCAAAGAGGCTTATAAACCACACACTACTCCAATTTAAAAAAGAAAAAGAAAGAAAAAAAAAACTGAAAAAGCCGTCCGAAAATTGTCCCTCTGTACAAGTCTGTTGATCTCGCGTGCCTCTCGGTACACACGTCGCCCTGGGGGACAAAAGACTAACCGTTCCCCATCTCTCTTTGCTCGAGAAAAGCGCGGAAGAAAGGAGAAAAGTTGACCGAGCTCCGGCTCTTGCATCTCGAGTGTCCGAATGCACGAGGAGAGAGACGAGAGGAGTAGAAAAAAAAATGTTTCTCGCCGCGTAATGCGCGTATAACATTTCTAAAAGAAGCGTTACAGCGTGGATGGGAAAAAAATTAGTATTTATTTCGCGAACTTTTATAACGGAGCTTGCATTCACCCACAAACTTGCCGACTCCTTCGCGGTGGAATTAATATTTTAGCAGGCCGAAATCCGCGGCAGCCTCGTACACGAAATTTCCAGGTTGAGGGCACTCAGAGACAGACAACGTTTGCCAGGCTCTTTTCACGAGCGGCGGCGGCGGCATTAAAATCCCCCGGGAGCTCTCTTTTTTTGTTTTGTTCTCAGCCTACTACTCGCGGAGAGTTTTCCGCGGATATTTTTCCGCGGAGCGAAACACACCGACGTTCGCGCGCATATCCTCCCGGCGCTCGAAGATGCATCGTGCATTCTCTTTGTCTCTCTCCTCGCGGGGGCGGAGTGTGTGTGTGTCTGCGCGCGAGAGACTGCGCCTAACCCAACTTTCGGCTCGGATCCACTTGAAATACGAAGGGGGGGTGTAACGGAATAAGCGTTCGAGAGATGCGTTATGAAAGATTCAGAGGGCGAAGGCTGAAAGGAAATTTTTGCACGCTCGAGTGCCTCTCTCGGGGTATTATTGTCGAGTCAAGCTTAAAAAGATGTACTTGCCGCTTTCGGCTTTATTCCGGGATATAATGCACTTCTCGGAACATTTCTCTTTGGGCGACGTTGAAATCAGTGTCATTTATGTTTTAAGTTTAGTCCAAAAAGTGGGTTATTATTCAAATCTTTAGTTTGCTTTGTAAGTTTATCTTTTTAATAATTAACGGACTTTGCTGCTGGTGATATTGATTTTAAAGAGTTTCAGTTGATTTTGACCAGTTGCAGGGTGAAAACTCAAGCTGGAACAACTCGTGCATATTTTATACGGTTTCCACTTCGGACGATAGCCTCTAAATAAATTTAATCAATTAAATTGCCCGCATTAATTTGAACTAGATTAAAGTGCTTCCGCGCGGCTAAATCATTCGCAAAACAAATACATTCAATTTCCATAATTCAAACGTCAATTCAATAATTCATTCCGACGATGATAACTATTCAACACTTTTGCATTTCCGTCCGCGCGTTAACGACCCCCGCAATCAGAGTCCCTCCCGAGTCGTTCCCGAAAACAAATCCGCGTCGAGAATATAAGCAAGAGAGCCGCATAAAATCCGAATCAGCGCATTTTCTCGCTCCAGATGCTTTGTTGGCGCCCCCCCATAGAAACTCTCCCGACTCCCTCTCCTCCTCGTGTGTGTCTCTTGCCTCGTGACGTCCCACCATTACAAGGCCTAGCGCACAAGATGGTAGCTTTTTTCCTTCCTTCCACGGGCCGCGCTCCGATATATAGATATATACATCGATGTACGCCGCCACGGCGAGTTTCTTTCTTGCGACGACTACGACGACGACTTGGCGGAAACTACTTTGACAAAGGCCTTTGTTAATGTCCTTCCTCGCTCTCTGACGTTCCTAAGAACGAAGGGTCGATCGATAACGACGGAGGCTTACACGGAGGTATACGAGACTCCGCGCAAAGAGAGAGAGAGAGAGAGAGAGAGAGAGACCGGAGCAGCGCGCTAATCTCCCGCTACTACCCGTCGCTCGAGGAGAAAAATGACGGGGGCGAGAGAGTACAGTGTGCTTTTTGCCCGGGAGCCGAGAGGGAAGACGCGGGGGCAGTTTTCCAGGATTAATGCCCCGGCGATCGTGGCGGGAATTTCAGTCGCGAAACGAGCCGCGAGAGCTGCACTCGAAGGGAATGTAATGAAGGGGCCTTCGGCCGGATGGTGTATTTGAAGCTCGTTGGAAGGCGTATTTAAGTTTTTAAAGTTCGATATATAGTTGCATTTTTACGCGGTTATCGGGGTGTATACGTTTCTCCGAACCGACTTAGCATACAATGGAGATTTACATACGGCGCATTAATCCGGCTATAAAAATGAAAGATTCCCCGCGAAAAAATTTCATTTGAAAACGCCAACTCCAGCAGCAGCAGCCGAAATTGGAACGACCTCCCAATAACCTGTAGCGCATCCACTTGGCTCTCCTGAAAATTTCTCTGGACGAAGCCGCATATTGACGATCCGCAGGCCCCCGCGGTAATCCAATTACCGTCCGCCGGGCAGCCGGCAAAAATGAAAGCCCGCAGATTAGCTAATTGAGTATGGGAGAGAAGTCCCCGATCTCCGAATGCTGCTGCTCTCCCGGGCTTGTCATCGAAATCCGGGGGGCTTTATCGAACCGGTTCCATTATCAAAGCTGCCCCCCCCTCCTTCCGCCGCTTATACACTCGCAAAACCAGATGACTAAACGCAATTCCTCTTCCTTTATACGCGGGCCACGTCGTTTAACGCTTTTTCGCGATTCGAGTGCTCCCTCTCTCTCTTTCTCCGGTAGCTGCGGCATTAGGCGGAAAAAGAAAACGCGCAGAAGCCCCCCCTACCTCGTGTGGCTTATATATCCCAGGCCAACAAAAGGCCCCACGACTCTATATATCTCCACTTACTCTCTCTCTCTCTCTGGCTCTCGTGATTCCGAGAGCGGCGCGCCGTCGAATGAAAGACTTGCATGCAGACTCGTTCTCCGGGCTACCGGTGATGGCCGGAGAGAACGTTAAGGGAACGTCACAATTGCAGTCGGGCTATTTTCTAAGTCGTCGGGAGTAAATAAGGCGGCGCGTCGTTGTCCGGCCCTGTTCTCGCGATGATGAACTCGCGCCGGGGAAACGAGCCGTCCGGCCATTACGGGCTGTGGAGACACTCGACACGAGCGCCGGTTAATATCGCGTATCCGCCGAGAATAAGAAACGGCAGAGGAAATTTGGACGCTCGACCAAGGAAAAATACCTAGTCACCGAAAATTCCAAATCCTGAATCGAAACGAGCACCAGCCAGCAAACGTTCAGCATCGAGCATTGTGAGCTCTCCCTAAAGAGTCAGCTCGGCCGAATGACTCACGGCGCTCATCTCGGCCCGCTCGTTCCCTCCTCGTCCGCGAGCAAGGCACAGAGAGAGAGAGAGAGACGCAAGGCGAGCGAGCCGAAAGGCCGTGTCGCGCACGTGACTCACCGAATTTTCCAGATACCTGCGCGTCTCTCTCTCACTCCCTCGGATTATTTAATCCGGCCTAATGAAGACGAGGAGTCGCGCGCCCGCTCTCGTCAATGAGGTTCATTAGGGGACTGGCTCTGCCTGCCGTCTGGCGGGGGGAGGAGGTCACAGACAAAGGGGGAGGTCGACGAAAGAGGGACCCCGCGTGCGAGCAGATAAGGCTCGAGAGAGGAGGTAGCCGGCTGCTGCCGAACGCCGACAGGTATATAGGCACGAGGGGCTGGGGGAAGATAAGCAACGGCCCCGGCTCGGAATAGGACGGGAGAGATTAGCTCGGATTTGAAGAAGGCCCGAGAGTTCTTTCGCTGCGAATGTCTCAGGTGCCACGCGGTCCCCCGGCGAGCTTTATATATATATTTTAAGAAAGCGAGAGTCGAGAGTTTTCGCGATAAAACGTCTCTTCGAGTCGGCCGATGGCGATTAAGGTGAAATGCTTAGATAGCGAGAGCGAGTAATCAGTGGCGCGCTGTTATTTTTACCAACGCTCGAGCGACGAGGAAAATGTTTTAGAAAAAGGAAAAAAACTGCGGGAATTCTTTCGTGGCCGACGAGCAAACGGTCTTTCCGTGGCGGCGAGGTCGGTAACTATTGTTTTCACCGCGCGAAGTAAATTCAATTGTAAAATCCGCAAAATATTCCCATTGAAATCCTCCAATTAAATTAAAGGCTACATAATACCAAAGCCTCAAAGATATATAACCGAATCATTCAATCCGCTCGCAGAGCCTAAAAAGCGCCCGTAAGCGCCTCGTTCGCCCACAAAGGCCTCTCTCTCTCTCTCTCTCTCACTTTATCAATTTCCCCCCCGCGTAAATCCCGCGAAGAATACGCACTTAATGAACAATCGCGGCGAGAGTCCCTTTTTCGCGCAAGGACACGGCAGCGGCAGCCGTGAATGCCGAGAGGCGAGGAACAAGGAATTCCACCAGCCACAAGGGGGTTTAAAGAAGCTGTAAGAAGGAGGAGAGCAGCGGCTCCCTCGGCCCATCTCGCGGCGAGGCGCCGAGCTCTCTGCCCTCCTTCTCCTTTTTCTCTTCCTTTTTTTTCGAATACAAACCGTTTCTTTGTTCGGCTGCGTGGGCGCGCTGTAATTACGGCCGAGAGCTGCCTGCCTGGCTGCCTGGCTGCGAAGCGCGAGGACGGATCACCGACGAGAGTGGCATTGAGGTTCCGGATCAATTTTCGCGAGAGAGCCAATATCGATTCGGAAAAGCGACGGCGGGCTCGAAAATCGGGCGCGAGGCGATGGTTTTTCAGCTTTTGAAACTGCGACGCTGCTGCTTGGGGGAGAACGAGATGCTTGTAGTTCAAGGTGGTTTGATGCGGGCAGAGTTTCGCTCAAACTTTTTCGTCAGATTCAGCTCGCAAATCGTAAATCGCGAATCATTTTATTAAATCCCGGCAATGTGGGCTCGGAATATTTATTCACCCAAAAAACCGAAGCCAATCCCCTCCGATTCGTTTGATTTTCGAATTGATAAAAAATATTTTCGCATCGTCGCCTGTACTCAACGCCAGAGAACAAAAAAAAAGTCCCGCAGCTGCGGAAAAAGCGCGTATTCCATTTCGCGCGGAATTCGCGTAAATCCCCGAGCGAGAGCCATCGGATAGCGGAATTTTTTCCCGGCAGAAAAAAAGAGTCCGCCGCGCGTTTACATCGAAACTTCAGGGAGCAGCAGCAGCGCGTCTATAGAAAAAAAAGCGAACCGATCGAAAAAGGCGAAGGCGCCCGCTCCCTTAAGTATGCATGTGCGTGCGGGTCTAGAGTTTCGAGGGCCGATGATTTTCGGATTTGTTAGATTACAAGCACCGGTCGCAGGTATATACATAATGCGCCAAGTCGCTGCTCCTCGAGCAATGCTACTTCAAAATGGCGGAGGAGTCGTGCGTCACGTCGCGTTCGCGTTACTTTGGAGCGACGACGAGCGCTGCTTTCTGTGCGTCCGGGCAATTTCGACGTCGAAAATCGACGAGGAACTAATTGCGAGTGTGCTGCTCTCGGGCAATTGCGGCTCGCAATCGATTACGCGGAGGAAAAGCGCCTGCGATAGTTTTATACAGTCCGGTACGGTTTCTTGCCCAATGGAGCAGCTGCGAATTCGCGCGTTCGACTTTAACGATGCGATTTATTAGAGAATTTTTCCCGGCGCCCAATTACGAATCGAGTGATACGATTCGGCGGAGAGCTCGGAAAGTGTCAGCTGCGAACAGTCGACGATAAGAATTGCTTGCCCGTTGATAATGGATCGCGCGAGCATCGGGAGATAACTGGATTAATACACGCTCGTTTATTCCGCGGAGGTCGGTTGTGCGACGTCAAAGGATCGGGCTTTATTTAGGCTCTTGCGCAATGTATTGCGCAAGGGAATGGTTCCGAAGACGAGCGGAAATAATTTTCGAGCATTCGCGAATTCAAGTTCACCGTTTGAGCTCGAATCTTGCGGAAGAAGCAGCTACTTATTACAAAACCAATATCTCTTTCTCAAAGACAGTCGCTTGATTAATTAAATCATCCAAACCCCACCTCTCCCGAAAACCGTCCACTCATACACCCAAAAAATCTGCCAACGAGAAGCAACCCCCCTCCCGCGTCTTCCGCAATCAACCAGTCGAACATCATCCTCTCTCTCTCCTAATTACGCTCTTTAATTCCCTCCCCGCTCGCCAGACATCGGCAGGCGTCTTCCTCCCTCGGCTATTTATCTAGCTCTCGGAGAAAATTCAGCCCTCCGCTCGAGAGAGTGAGAGAGCAGGAGCTCGAATCAATACGTCGTGCGGAGCAGCGCGGCGCGCGAGCACGGATAGTTGCAAGTGTACCCGGTTGAGCGTGATGTCCAATGAAGTAGGCGTCCCTCCCTCCCCCCCCCCACCCGCTCTCCTGTACCTGGATGATGGATTACACACGTATACGTATACGCGGGCGAGCCGTGCGAGCGAGCAGGTTAAAGGGGTGCGATCGCTCTCGCAGGACGGAGCGCCCCGAGGCTACCGGCGTTTCTTTTTTTCTTTGGGGATCATTGGCCGATAGGTGTTGGGTGGAAATGCAGCGGTGACGAGTTTGTTTTTTTTGATGCATTTCTCTAAATGCGGCGGGGTGGTGAAAGCGAAGGTCGCGGGGCGGGGAGGAGGGTATATACTTTGATAAAGATCTGAAAATTGACGGCTCGATACTTGGGGATTTAAGGGTGATAAGAAAACTCGTTTGGGAATATTATTGCTCGGCGTAATTCGGCTGTTGCGAAGCCGAGGTTGGTTATTTTGGTTTCTAGCGCAAAATATATACCAGGTACGAGATTGATACACTCCGAGCAACGAGCTCGCGATTTGCAGATATATACGAATGAGAAAAGGTCCTTTGTTTCCGGTACTCCAAGCGATACGATCCACCGACGAACCGCAGTTTTTTTTTTCAAAGAAAATCGCTTATCCTTTTCCAGCAAAAGCGTACATCTACATCGGAAAAACGAAGTTGCAAAAGAATAAACGAGACGTCGATATCCTCGCGCCCTTCGGAACTTATCCGATTCCTCATCGATTACACATCCCGGGGAAAAACTTAAAAAGCGTCCACTCATTTTCTTCCCGTCCACTTCCGTCGGCCGTCGGCTCGTCTCTCTCTCTCTCCTCCTTCCTCCCCCGCGGACGGCCGTCGTCGTCGTTGCCAAGACGACGATTTACCCAGGCCCCGATGGCCCCCGCTGTGTATGTAACGCCACACGGCGCCGCGCGATCCGGATGATTTATCGCGAATCGGGCAGGGAAATTTCGAGCCGAGTTCCAGAAAGAACTGCCTGCGCAAACGGACTGCCTGCCGCTCGAGGAAATTGCTTGTTTTCTGGGAGAAAGCGCCGATTGTAAGCTCGGTGCGATTTTTTTCGTCGGGAGAAGGAATATCGGAGGCGGGAGGAGGATTGTTTAGAGCTGGAAGCTACGAGTTGATTCTGCAAGATCATTCCGGTTAATCTTCGGAGTCGAAGCACTCAATAATGCAATTGCGAGTCTTCTTAGCTAAAAATCCATCGGCAGTTATTTTTAAATCACCCCCAAGAACACACCCAGACTTATAATACACATCATCTGCCATTGACAATCATAATTCATAATACGATTTGAAAATTTTGTTTAAAAATGAATCATCCTGAGAGTAGTTGCTACTCTTACAGAGGACTGCCGTGCGGAGTCCAGCCCCCGGAGCCGGTCAAGGACCCGGACGACGACAAGCTCGCGACGATCGCCGCGCGCTTCAGCTACTTCCAGGAGAAGAAGCAGGGCGCGGTCAAGCCGGACCTGAGGCGCAACGTTAACAATCCGGCGAGGAACAAGGGCGCACGACCGACCGTTCGACTGAGACCGCGACAGGTGAGAGACATCCAGCCGTATAATTTAATTTTTCAACGTCACCCCCCCGATATCGGGAAACAAAGTCTCGTGGTGAATAATTGCAAGAAGCAGTAAAAGTTTTCTACAGTCGCGTTGAAACAGCTCTATTTAGAGTCGATTTTGCAGTTTCGTATTAGCCGCATACGGAGAACGTATCGATTATTCATATACACCGACCCGCCAAACATCCAATTCCAGTCCCGCGAAACCGCCAATATATAGACACTGACAGGTCGATTGTCCGCACGCCCGCACAGGTGCTCTGCAGCAAATGCCGGTCGATCTGCAACGAGAACAGCGAGAACGTCGGTCGCAAGCGCAAACACGAGGAGCAGAACCACACGGAACAGCCGACTCGGCGGAGCGACCGTCGCTGCAATTCTCAGCAACAGCAGCAGCAGCAGCCCCAGCAGCAGCAGCAACAGCAGCAGCAGAACACGAGGAGCCAGAGGCTGCAGCAGAACGTCGTCGGCGATCAATCGGACGAGAGTTCCTCCTCGAAGACGACCTCCTCGAGCCAGTCCGATCAGCCGAGCTGCGCGAACGAGTTCAATTCCACGCTTATTCCGAAGATCCCCAGGCTCAGGCCGTCGGAGATCGGCAGTGCCATGCAGAATTCAGGTGAGAGAGCTGCTTTGTTTTACCGACCGAGTCGGTAATGTAGCCGTGTTAGATTTATTGTTGAATATTTGAATATTAACGTATTTAGATATGCTGTTACATTGAATAGGAACGGAAATATATTTATTTGATAAGTAAAGCAAACAAAATGAAATATTTACGCTAAAGCTATATTCTGCTTCCAAGTTTGCCGAGTTTCATTCTAAATAAACAATTAAGTACACTGAAGAAACGATTCGCTTCTTACAAGAGGAACGTTGGGAATCATCTCAATATTTACGTCAGCGGAATTTCCATTTGTAATAAGAGAAATATTGTTTGTCAAGAATAGATTTCATTTCCAGACAAAATTATGCTTTTTTCCAACTAAATAGTAATCCATTTGAGAAATTCCGCTGACGTAAATATCGAGAGGATTTTTCTCGTAAAGAGAGGAACCTTTTTTTGAGTATACAATGATTCTACTAAGCCTTCCAAAACAATTCGACTTCTCACCGAAGTCAAACCAGCAATCGCAAATAAACTCCACCTCTCTCCCCCCCAACTCTCCCAATCAAATCGAGTTAACGCTCCTCGAAACACCGACATACAGGTTCAGTGAAGTCGTGCATCAAATTGGCGGAGCAAGTGCGCAGCGCCTACTGGAACGGCCGCGACGAGGAGGATCTCGAGCAGGAGGAAGAGGTCGAGAACAGGCCGATGAACGCGATCTCGAGGCCGGAGCCGATCGAGCTCGACAGCAATCCGACGCAGGCCTACTGCGCCACGCCCCGGCGCAACAGCAGCTCGTCCGTCGAGAGCGCCAAAATACCGGACGAGGACGACAAGAAGACCCTCGCGGCCGCCGACTCGACGGTCAAAGGTACGGATTCGCTGGCTATACATATATAACTGCTCTCTCTCGAGTCGCGAAAGCGGAAATCCATCTAATCGATACGTTTCCCCCCTCTTTCAGGTGGCGGTGGTCGAACGTTACGGGTGCAGCGTAAGAAGCGCTCGATAGGCCTGATGGAGGACCTGTGGGACGAGTCCGTGTTCGAGGATCCGGCGAGAACGTCGTCGACGACGACGACGACGACCACGAGAACGACGCCGGTCATTAAAATATCTTTCGGCGCTCAGGGCGAAGGCACTGTACTCAAGATCCCCTCGAAGATTCAGCTACCGTATCCAGGTACGATTGGAGAATCGTTTTTGTTCGCAGCTTGTGCTTTGAGCCTGACTTTTTAACAAGTAATCTCTGTGGTTTCAGGCAGGGACGTGGACACGGACAACGAGGAAGCACAAACGGAGACGGACAGGGATCCGCTGGAACTTCCAAAGAAATACGAGACTGGCACGTACATCGATTACCATCGGCGTCCGTGCAACGGCGACGAGGACAGTCAGGAGCAAGTCGATCCGCAGAAACAGAGCCACCTCGTAAAGGAGGCGGAAACGGCGAGTGCTAAAGCAGCCAAGAAAGCATTGAAAAAGGCGAAAAAGAAGGCGCTCAGAAAAATGTACGAAGCCGTTTCGCCGGCAAGATCGCCCTGCAACGGTTCGCCCAGGTTAGACGAGCTTGTAAATCAATGCAGTTTCCCGGCCGGTCGGTAAAGTAGACTGTCGATAACTAAATCTCTCGACGAACCTCCAGGTACAATCCAAATTTCGACAAAATCCTGCACCACCGTCGCAAGCACAAGGTCAAGCACAAGAAGAAGCACAAGGAGGAGCGCAAGCACAAGAGCCAAGCTCCCGCTACCCAGCAGCTGGACTGCCTGGGCCTGGAGCACTCGGCGGCGGTCCCCGCGATCGTCGACCAATCGGTGCCTGCGGCGGCGAGCGTCGCTCAAGCCGCCTCGGCTTACACGGCCATAAAGGAGCAGTGCCTCAAGCAGAAGCTCTCGATTTCCCTCAAGAGACTGAACACGAACGCTTACGCGGCTCGCTGCGACAGCTACCCGGTGAGCAACGCCTCGTCGGGCTGCAAGACCAGCGACGACGACGAGGAGGAAGAGGAGGACGAGGAGGCGAGAACCGCCGCGGGCGTCGCTGGCGAGACCGCGCCGGACTTCCCGCCTCCCGAGCACCCGCTGGTCATGAGACTGGCCGCCGCGGCCGCGCCCGTTGAGCACTGCTTGAGCGCCAGCGGGAAGAGGATGGACGTGGGGGACGTTGTCTGGGGCAAGGTGCACGGGTTTCCTTGGTGGCCGGCGAAGGTGAGGAGAGGCTGAGGATAGCAGGCTGGATTCTATTTACGGAAATTTTCTTTTTTTGACGGGCTTATATTTATTTTCCAAGTTATTGCGACGTGCATTTAGTTGAATTATCAATTTCTAAAGTCAGAAATTTTAGTTATTAAATTAGCCCAATTTGAATAACAAAAATAAATTGCCTCTAAAAATAAAGCAAATATATTAGAAAGTGTCCAAACTAAATATAGATACAGTATAAATAGCCTTTGTACTGTATTATCTGATGAATAGTCAAGCGTTTCTTACTTTCTAAAAGTAAAAGTTCTAAAAGTAAAGACGTATGCACGACTGACAATATAGTAAAATGATTTATTTGAAATTTCAGGTATTAAGTATAACAGACGCCAATAAAGAAGACGGAACGTCGGGACCCCAAGCACACGTAGCCTGGTATGGTTCGTCGACGAGCTCGCTTATGTCCTGCGATCAACTAAGTCCATTCCTCGAAACATTTAAGGTGATTATCGACATTCTTCGCATGCCGACTCTCCAATATCGTTCGTTACCTTACACGATAAAGTAATACGTCACTGAATTCTTTTCTTCGTTTCGCTTACAATTCATTCCGCAGCGCAAGTATTTAGTCGCCCGGTAATTTATTTGAAAAAACAATTACGGTCTTTATCTAAAATTAAGAACTACGGCAATTAAAATAACGCCGTAAAAGGCATCCAGGCATTCCGCAAAATCTAAAAACTCAACCCCCTCCTCTGATTTCAGACACGATACAACAAAAAGAAGAAGGGCCCGTACAAGGAGGCCATCCGTCAGGCCCAAAGCGAGGCGCGCAGCCAGGTAGCCCCGAATTCCACGGGCAGCGTCCTCGACGTCTGCGGCTCGCCGCGCGAAGTCAACGTTCTCTCCTAGAAAAAAAAAAGAAGACGGAGGAGGCGATTTCGGAATTGCTTAGTGTAAAATACGAAGACGAGTATTGTGTAAATACGCGGTTATGATTTAACTCTACGTCGGTGCGATGTGTGTGTAAAAGGATAGAAATCGCAAACGAACCGGTGACTTTGACGCGAAAGTCTTTTAGGTCCGAGATGAGATTCTTTTAGTTACTCACGCAGCGTTTATCTTTGCTTTTGAATGAGAAATTCGCTCGTTGAGAAATACTGCTTGGCTCTGTTTGAAACCGCGACGGTTTCGATCGATTTACGAGGATTATTATTGATACAAAATTTGTTTTTAAAGATGATTGAACTATTTTTCACGTAGATATCTTTTATTTTTTGTTTAAACAGAGCAAAGCGAGTATTCTGTGAATACGTAACTTTTTAAAATAGGAGATAATTTAATTTAATGCAACGGTAAAAAATGTTTTAAGAATGTGTAATTCAGCTTGATTAAAATTGTTTTATCTTTTGCACATTCTTATTATTTCCCCTGCTGAATATTAACATATTTCGACAGGAGAAAGTAATAAAGTGTTCTTTTTGCTATGAATGCTATTGCGTTTAGAGTAAAAAAAAAAAACGATGGAAGAATCCAACATGTCTAAACCGAAATATTCGCTTTTTGTTCCACTTTGGCAACTTGTACAACACAGCTCGCAGAAACTACTGTGATATATAATCTAACTATAAATAAGAAAAGTCTGCCGGACTTACAAAGCAAATCCGCGAGCATTTATTACCTTTTTTTATTGAACGTCACAGCTCAAGTAGATCATTTTTAATTTATAGAATAACATTGAAAAAAATTATAATTTTTGAAGGTCAATAGTACCTTCAATTTGTATTAAATAGAATAGGTCAATAGTTTTTTTAACTACTTTGAGTTCTTCGTAAATGCAATTTATTATTAAATGCAGGTTATTTTCAAAATCATCTGCATTTTATTTTTTATATATGTATTTATTTTATTCTGTAAAATGAATTAATTATCTAGAACTTGTTAACAATTTCTTAACAATGTCGAGAACAATACCATTACAAACCTAAAAATAATAGAGCTTTGACACGATCGACGTTTTATCGGACATGGTCTAATCACGCCTTTTATCGCTTCAACACGCACATAATATTGCACAAGTCAGTGTAACTCCTCATGGAGGAGAAAGACGTCCTTTGTAATTCCCAAGGTAGCGTATAATATTTCGATCATGCAATGGCACGTTGGATTCGTGACTAGAGAAAAATTTTACTTTTTAATTTTAGTTTATTATAGTTAAACTTTAAAAGGCTTATTTTGTTGAGAAGTAGAACGAGTATCATAAGAATATTTTTTAAAAATAAAAGACAAATTATTCGGCTGCAATTAGTAGCTCTTGTGGATAAAATACGATACTTGAATAATTTTTGAGTACGAGATATTTGTAAATATAGCTATTACTTAATTGTATATTCTATAAAAAGAAATTTAAGTTTACAATGTTTTTCTTTAAAAGTATGCTCTAGTTAATTTTCTTGCAAATAAGTTATGAAATTTTTCTCTAATACTCCATCGTTTTAATCTAAGTTTATACTGCTATAATGTGCAGTGACAAAGCTGAAACTAGAGACAAAACAAAGCCTACGAAGGAGCGTTTTTTTGCTGCGTAAGTTTCCTGCATATATATTTTTCCCACGACGTACGTATTTTCAAAGGACATGAAACATGGTGCATATACTGTGTGAAAATAATCGTTGTATGTGATGTGAGCGAGGTGAAAATGCTTAGTTAAAAAAGTCAATAATCGTCGACACAAAAATGAAAAAGAAAGAATTGCAAAAAAATGTAACTGAGATAAGAATTCGATAGCTACTCTTTTTTAGATGCTGTTAGGTGATACGTGCTTGTTTTCGATACTTTATTTATTTAGCTATAATCAAGTAACACTGCGTAAATTCAAGCTTCACTGAACAGCATCTTCAATGTAACTCGAAGGCAAGAAACGAATAAATGTCTTACTTTCCATTTCTCGAATGAATTGCGTCAGAAATAAGACACTGCCACTTTGCAATTTATTAAACATATATTGTAGAGGGAATTTAGTGAAAATTTACCGTTCTAATCTCGTAGGAAGTTTCGTTGTCGCCTAGACGAGAAACAAGAAAAATATTATTTCTATCTAAGAAAAACGCTTCTCTTGATAGATGTAGCTCTATGCTAAAAATCTGTCTTCGATGTAAGCATAAATTAAGATTTAGAAAAAAAAAATCTTCGATTAATTTTATTTTCTTATTTAAGAGATATTGTACTTTACTACAAAAAGTGAAAGAAACACTGCGAATTTTGTAAGGTGACGTAAAGTAATATTTCTCTACCAGCGATGTCGATATTAATTATAATTTTTACATAAATATAAAATTTCGTGATTAAAGAATGGATTGCATAACTTTTGATTGAAAAATAATTTATTTTTATGTTAATAATTGATTGTAATTCTCCTGTTAAGTTATACTGAATTTAAATCAGTTGTAAAACAAGCAGAAAAATTCGTATGCTCAAAGTTCTAAGGTTTTATAAAGTTTTCGTTTAGTTAGTTTAACCGTTATATTATTGTTATTATTCCCAACTGGCGGAGGCGTTTTTTATTTAGTAATAATGACTTTTAGACAGATAAAAATTTTTCAAACTACACTACGTCACCTTCAAAAATAATTCATTCTACTAAATTTTACATCGATGATAATACTTGGTAAGAAGATATTTTAAAATTTTTTCAACGCGCAAGTCGAAAGACTCGAAGCAAAACAATTTTTGTTGAATTTTGAAAAACATAATACGCTTGAGACGATTGAACAAAATATTTCATGAACGAAGCAAAGCTGTATAGTTTCTCAAAGAGAAATTGAATAATAACTCCAAGAATTAAAAAAGTTGATACATACACCATGAAATGCATAGGTAAAACCATAGAAACCAAGAGAAAAGTCGCACGTTGAAAGACTGTGGCGCGTCGACGAAGGGAAAAATGTTTTTACGTAACTGTGATTTTTCAAATGTTTTATATTGATATAAATATATATTATATGTATATTAATTATGAATTTGTATGCATAATTAAAGGAGGATGTTTTTGATGTTCGCGCTCTGTTTATACGAAAGAGAGTAAGAGAGGAAAAGAGAGTGAGAGTGATAGAGAAAGAAAGGAATGTAGCTTTTCTAGATTAACATATCGATAACCCATAGCTGTGTATTCGTTTTCACGCAAAACGAAGAGGAAGAAAGCGAACGAAAGAAGTAGCAAGAAAGTTCGATGGTTTATTTCCGTTTCCCTTTGGCTTTCCGCGTGGAGTCATCACGAAAAGAACGACACAAAGCTAAAAACTAGCCATTAGTCGCTTTTTTTCCTCGAGCGTAAAACGAGAATAAGTTTGAGACGTTAAGAAGGAAAAGTATAAATGAATGTCGGAAAAGTTTCTCATTGTTCAATCTTACGTCGCGCAAAAGCGAAATGTATTTCCTTTTTTTTGTTTTTTTTTTTTAAATGCAGATGCAACATTCGAGCCAAGTGTTCATCACGTTCTTTTTTTTAAATTAAAAGGTTGACTGTATACTGCGACCAAATGAAATAAACAATTGCGAAAATGTACGACACAAAATGCATCGCATATATATTATAAATCTTTCTAAAAACAAAATCAGTTTGTCTTTCCTTTTATTCTCGTCTATTTTCTATCGTCAACTTTGTTTTTTTTAAGCTTATTAATAACCAAAATGATTTTCTTTATTTAAATTCGAAACCAAATTTTAAATCAAGCATCTAAAATATTTATTAATTTAATCTAGTTAAATTCTTTGCATAAAATTTTGAATAGTTTGGAATAAACAGCCACGTAATAAAATTTTGTGATAAAAAGTTCATAATAAAAATTGTTAAAAAAATTCAAAACTTCTTTAATCTATATCTTAGTATTCTTATTTAACAAGAATGAATCCTATAGTAATTCAGTCTTAAAATACTTATAACAGAAACTTCTTTCTTTAGAATTTATTTCCTTTTTGCGTAACTTTTAATTGCAAGCAAGCTCTTACATTTTAAACTTCACTCGTTACGAGATACTTTCTTTTTATTTTTCTCTGTATCTAAAAGAAAAACTTAATGAAAGTAAGAGTAAATTGGTTTTACATCAAAATCATTATTACCGTGATTAAAACATCTGATGCGACTAACTATAATTATTTAATAAATAAAACTTTTTGAACCTTGAAAATATTTTTATACTAAAGTAAAGGTTTTTATCTCACTTGCATACATTATTAAGAGTCATCATTTTATAAATTTGAACACTGCACTTTGAAATTTCCACTTTATATTCCAACATCAACAACTCAACTAACATCGTACCACTAACAAAGTTTTCAACATAAAATCCAATCAATTTTCCGTCACTGCCCATTCATTCCCAACAAACCGAATAAATTATCAAAACAGCCTTGCCACCATGAATATTCCGCTCTTTCAATTACCCGGACGCGTTTCCCCGTCGCCTCGCAATCACGCTTCTCGTCTATCTTCGACGTGTTCTCGCAATAAAAATATTGCGGCGCGGCTCGTCTAAAAATACAAAGCGAAAGCGTGTCGCTTCGGCAAAAAAAAAGAAGAGAGAAGCGTTCGATTTTTTTCTTCCTTATATGTGCATAAGCGGCCGATAATATCGCGGGAAATTGCGGCGTCGGAATTGCGAGTCGCGCCGAGTAATGAAAGGGATGTCGAGGCAAAAAAAAAAAAAAGTCGGACGAAGCTTCGGAATCGAACGCTTTTTCATTTCGGTCGGTAAAAATGAATCGCGCGACTTCCGTCTGCTTTTTTGCAAAGGCTCTCGCTACCGATGTGTACTTTGGGACGCTTCCGGGGAGTCGTGTTTTCTGCGGGTATTAAAAGTCCTATGAGGCTGCGACGGAAAGCTGCTTTTCAAGCGAGTTGCGAGTTATTAAAAATTGGTATCCAGACGCAATAAACATAAAAAAATAAGGTAATTAATGCTGTATTTATAATTTCCAATTAATGTAAAAAATGCATCTTTAATTTAAAGCAAGAAGGCTCGTGTTCATATTTTCTGATGTATGATGATTAAAACAACCTTTTAAAGGCCTTAAGATGATGAAGACCTTGACAAAGACATTCAAGCCCAATTCTACTTGCCTATTTCTAGACTAGTATTGTTAAAAATTCTTTACAAAAAACGTGAGGTGATGCTTTTTAAATAAAATGGTATTCCAGACTTTAAACAGAAAACTTTTATAAATTGAAGGTAACTCTTTATGATATTTGTATAGCAAAAAAGGAGGAGTAATTTATTAATCAAATATTATTCTGCGTTTTTATAACTTTATCGACGACAAGCATTGGAAGCTTCAAGATTCCTTTTCCAAGGTCAGCGAACTCTCCTTTATTCGTTAGATTTTCGTGATAGAGTTTACTTTATTAGCTTTTTACGACTTTCGATTTTCAATAACGCAGCTAAATTGAAGGGTTTATTTTCCTTCAGAAAAAGGATATAACCTGAACTTTGTCGTACTTCCGTCATAAATACTGCTCTTTAAAAGTTGTCTAATGAAGTGAATCATGATATATATTTTGATAAACAGCCGCAACTTCCTCCAAAAAGTTATTTGTCGGCAAATTGAGCATTAGAGACGAGCAGTAAGTTTTTTTATTAAACTAGCATAAACATTATATTACAAAACAATAAATTTTGAACTTCAAAAATAATCTGAAAAAGTAAAAAAAATTACAAATAACAGAACTCAATCCACTACTTACATTTCTAATACTTTGAGTAAAATTTATGGTAGAAGCGTTACAATATATTTTTACGAAGGTCTCTGTCAAGGGAAAAACATCCCTTTTATCTTAACGAAAAATTACGCTTTTACAAAATTACCACTTCTATGTACACTCCTCGAGAGCAAAATCGCGTAAACGAATTTTTGCAACACCGCACAGTTTCCAGAAAAACTAAACAAACAACAGCTCCAACTCGGAGTGCAACCTTTTCCGTTAATGGAAGCCGAAGCAGCATCAATCTTCGCCGCCGTAGCAACAATGCCTCATCGGTAGTAATCCTCCAACACCCGTCGAGCGTCGAACTCCGTTTTTTTCGTCGAAAAAAAAACTCGGGCGCATTTTTCGCCGGCCGCAACGACGTGTGTATGTGCCCTCTAATTACGCGGAGGATAAATCTTCTCGGGGCTTTATTATTTTCGGACGACGGCGTAAGCTTCGACGCGCGAGAATGCATCCGTCTTGCCCCCCGAGAAAACTCTCGGGCTTGTTTGCGCGGAAATAATTAAGCCGGACGTGGATTTATACCTCCCGCGCTTAATTAGAGATCGACATTTGCTTTTCTTCGGAGGACGCTTCCGGTATATACACCGTGCCTGAGAGTATCCGTACACCCACTTTTTTTCACAGCCAGCGGAGATATCATTACGAAAATTCAG
>JAWWEO010000045.1:23816798-23866977 GCA_035582975.1 Ormyrus labotus | reverse complement strand
ACTGAATTTTCGTAATGATATCTCCGCTGGCTGTGAAAAAAAGTGGGTGTACGGATACTCTCAGGCACGGTGTATACCTTTGACGATGAAATTTACTCGTTGAAGTAAGACTGAAACACAAACGAAAGGCAAATTAGTTTTAGGCGCGCACGCGAGCCGAGTATTTAAACAACTCAATTATATTATGGCGTGACAATTTCGTTACGATAAAAATAAAATATAATGTTTTAAACGTAATTGCGATGTCGTTCAAAATGAAATTTAACAAAGGTCTCGAATACATTCCAATTTTAACTTTCTTTTGCTCGAGCATTTCAATTCAACTCCAACCTTCTTCCACTCCAGCAAAATATATAGCTCGACTCTAACCCCGCTCAAAGCAGCTCTTTCTCTCACTCCCTCTCGAATATCCGCGAAACGTGCAAAGAGGCCAATCGTCGACTCGCAGCCGCCCTCTTACTCCCGAAACTGGGTCCTTTGTGTTTCTCAACAAAGCCTCCGGGGAGCCGATCATCGCGGCGCCCGCATCGAGAGAGGAGAGTGTCGAACGGCGCTCTGGCAATTTCTCTGGCAACAAGTTCGCGCGACGATCAACAAGTGCAACGTCCCTTACAACGTCCGCGAAGCAGCGGCGACGGCGAAGGTTAGAATTGATCGGGCCGATCCGCGACCTCGGCGCTCGCGTATACTATTTTCCGCGGCCGCGGCGCGAGAGACGTCCATTCAATAAAAGCGCCGATCGATGCCGAGAGGGCTGCTTCCTTTCCCGGGGCTCGAGAGGCGGATGTTAAATTTTCAGGCTCTCGCTTTTTCGGTAGCCGCGACGAGGGACGGACCTGCGAGGATGATGTGCCGGGTGCAGAGGGGTTTATTTCGAGCGGTTTAGCGACTCGCGGTCGTGGAGGGCGGATGTCGGTAAAGGTAGATAATAGGCATTAGGGGAATGCTTGATATTGACATTGTTAATGATTGAATGTTCGGTATTTTGTAATTGTAAGTATTTTAAATTTTTTCGCACAAAATTGTTTCACCCATAAAATACATTTTCAAAGAATTTACCAGATGACTTCACGCGAATAAAAATAACCGCTGAACATTACATAGATTCAGGTATCTAACAGAAATGCGACGTGTGATATTTTTGACAGTTGGAGATAATTAATGAATCGATATGAAACTCAGGTGCGTCTTCGTCGATTAGATCTGATATACTTCTACGGGCACGTTCGTTACTAAGTTAAATATAATACCTCGGAGGGAATTTACTCTTATCATGCAATATTGATGTTCGCGGCGGGATTTTCCTCGGAATAATAGACAACAAAATCTGGAGAGCGAAACTCGAGTCTTTCGTTACTCCGTTTTTTTTAGTTTTGCAAATGGCACCTCCTACGTTATTAAAAAAAAAGTTTATGTTGCCAGAATGTCTGAAAAAATTCTGACGTTCCCAGTTATTAACGTTGAATTTTTTCAGGCATAAGTAGGTCTCTTGAGAGATAACGAAAAAATCAATGGCAGGATAAATTATTAATAAATTTGGCTAAAGTTACTATAAAGGTTAGATAAAGGCGCTTTACTTGCTAAAATTGAAAGAATAGTCTATTATAGACTAGAAACGTCATGATTTATTATTAGATGACTAGGTTCTTTTTACGGCCTGCGATTACATTATTTGTCGAAACTGAAATTACTTCCATAAAGCTTAGCGTTTTCAATTTATATAAAGCTAAAAAGTCCTTCTTGAAAATCTTTTGAATCGTTATGAATGAGGCGCATTTTGTTTGAATTCAAATTTAAAATATTTTCACTTTCAAGATTAATGAGACGAAAACGTAAAGCTGGAAAAAAGTCTCGTTAGCAAGATAGCAGCTTATGAAAAAATTTAAAAAATATGGATGCAAGGTATACGAAAAAATTGTTTGTTGTAATGAATAAACTGGTCTCTTTCAAGTTGCAGACAATTTGACATTTCTCAATAGTTTAAAAACTTTATGTATTAAATATGTAAATTTTGATTTAAAAAAATTATACGCTGAGATAAAAATTTCTTTAAATCAAAGAAAGTTTCATTGCGGGCAATCGGTTAAATATTTTTTTGATTCAAAGAAAACATTCTTTAATTCTTCTAATCAAAAACCCCTTTTTAATTAGAAGAAAGTTTCTTTAAAAAAAGAAAATTGTATTTAAAAGAAGAAAATTACTTTCCATTAAAAAGAGGTTTCTTTGAATTAAAGAATGTTTTCTTTGAATCAAAAAACTATTTAACCGATTGCTCGCAATGAAGCTTTCTTTAATTTGAAGAAATTTTTTTCTCAGTGTACTTGTTTTAAACCGACTCAGAATTAGCAGGTATAAGTTCGATGAAACATGAATCTATTGAATGGTTTTATAGTATTTAATTTATAAAAATTGACTAAACTGCTACAAGCTTATTCGAAAAGAAAAGTTAATTTAAACAATCTGAATATTAAAGTCTTGAAAATTGAAGAACTTTTTGAAAATTTAAAAAAATAAATGATAATGGTCGTATTTTCTACAATAGAAAAAGTCGAATAAGTTGAGTCACTCACAACTAAAGTGTATAAAAGTTATTTAAAAATTGAAAGTGTACATAAACGAAAAGTATGTCACAGACTCTATCTTTCATCTAAATCAATAGTTATAGGGAAAATTGGAAAAGCGATTTATAAAATAGCTAATGCACTGCAATTATTCTCTAATTTAAATTCGATTTTTAATACCATTACTATCCTTCCATGGCTCTTCCTTTCGAGGTGATTAATTAATTAATCCGATTTCAAAATCACCTCTGATATGATCTAAATTAGTTTGAATTAGAGCGAGCTCTAATTAAAACTAATTAAATTTAATTTGGAAAGTCCATTCACCTGCAGCATCTTCAATCTTTTTCAAATTGACCTAAAATCCGAAAAAAAAACGAACCCACGACCCTTTTTTTTCGTCGAGAAATATAATAAATAAAGTATTGAGGTCGCAACCCTTTCTGCGCTGCACGGCGAGGTTTAAGCAAAATGTATGGACACGAAGAAAATAAAACCTTTCGCGAGAGTACAAAAGGGGTGGAGAACAATTTGTAAAAATGATATACTGCGAGCGGAGTGTGTTAAAAATAATTTTGCAAGGGATGAGGTACTGCAAATAGAAGTCTTTGCAGACTGACGGATAGAGACGTGAGAATAAAAGAACTGGGCGTTTGTAAAAAAGAGACTTTTACAGAAAACTTTCGAGTGTTTGAAAGTTTTTGAATTTTATGGAAAAAATTCACGGTACTTTGCCGTCAGAATATGAATTTTCTATACATATATTTTTTATGCCTTTTTTTATTGATTTATCTACGAATTCGACTTTTTCCAATCTGCCTTTGACTTTTTCCAAGTTTCTCTCATATTCTTGAGATATTGCAGTAACTTCGAACATGTTACTTTCATGCTCCAAAAGCCTTACGTTTCCATTCCAAAAGTTTCCGACTCCCATTTTGATCGATCGTCCTTTCCCCCGGAATCTTTAACAATCCCCAAAAACCAAAGCCGAAAATCTGCGCTTCCCCTCCGAAAAGAGTCTGACCGAACTCGGCTCTTACCACTAACCCACCCACTCGGCTTCCCGGCGGCTCGAATCCGCGATCTTTACTCGCCCCCCTCCCCCCTCCCCTCCCAGCAGGTGTACATCCAAGGTATCGGTGCACGTGTCCGAAAAAATCGCCTCGCTCGGGCGATGAAAAAAAGGTGCACCTCTTTCCCCACCCGGTCGTCGTCGGCGTGTCTCCGCGGCGCACGCGGCCAGCTCCCACTACTACTCCCGCTGAACTCGCGGTGGCGGCGCGGCGTTGCGCGTAGAGCCGCGATCCGCCGGCGCAGTGCGCGCACTCTCCGTCCTGGGCTCGTCCGCGAAGGATGCAGCCGCGTCTGCGTCTCCATCGCCCCGCGACGACGACGACAACGACACCGAGCCGAGTCCTCGCGCCTGCCAGGAGGATGCCGTCGCCCGGAGCTTGAAGGTCAGTATGCGCACAGCGTGTATATAGACACAGTGACGAGTAGCCGTTGCAGCGAAGCTTCTGGGGACGAGAGCCGACCGCCTGAACCGCCACTGCCGCCGCCGCCGGGAGGGACGTGTTTATGTGTGGAGGAGCGGCGCGGCCCGATCGATGCCCGCCGCGGACGAGGGAGAGGCCGGCACTCTGGCCTTTTCAGCCTGCCTTGTATACGCGATTTCTGTGCACGCGGGCTTCTGGGGAACGCGAGATAACGCCGAGTACACTGGGAACGCGGTATATAGCTTGTTTTCACCCCTTTCCAAAGGCTTCGAGGGGGAGTCAGGTTATAGTTTTTTGTTTGGGAACGGGGGATAGAAGGGTTCAAGAATTTACAGCGGTGGCTTTTTATTCAGATTTGGGTACAGTACTTTAAGGTTTTAGTGATTGAACTCCCGCAAAAAAAAAGTCTATGCCTTCTACTCAGCGCATCGCCGCCAAATTATTGAATTCTCGTCAATCTCGTGAAAAAAGCACTACTTTCAAGCGCGTTCCCTCGTTAGATCAAGATTAATGATCGTCGATTTCGCCCTTTGATTTGCCAGCGCTTCCCCGTCGATAACTTCGCTTTAAAAATAGTACATTTCTATATGCTTTGATCTAAAAATGCGCGAAAAACAACACCTACTACCACCTACACTCTCGAAATCGCCGCTCGGCGTAACAATAAGGCGGCCGACGCGTCGATAATCGTCCGTTATATCTCTCGTGTTTTCTCCACCTTTATCATTTTTACGCGCTCGAAATTTAAAAAAAAAGCGCGACGAAAGAAGCTCCTTTTATCAGAAGACAGTCGGGGAGATAATCGGAAACGTCGAGAAGGTGCAACGATATACACAAAAGCCTTTCCCGGACCCGCGGGACTAACCTACAATATTTATAGAGATCAACGTACCATCGCGGAATACAAGAAACTTTTCCGAGGGGGAGAATGCACTCGGAAATTCCCCTGCTCCCAGTGCCATTTCTCAATTTAAATTTTCACGTTCTATTTTTCTCTCGTTCCTTCTTTTGCTTCATGTTTTATGGACCGCCCGACCGGCGGAGTAAATAAACTAATAAAAAGCTCCAGTATAAAGACATTTTCCTTTCGACGTTCCGAGTCTGCAGGTTGCGATAGATAAAATTAACGAGTGCACGTCTGCAAACGTTACGTAATACCTGTGGTATATATCTATCAAAGATCATAATCGGTCAAGTAGAATAATTGCAAGACGTATAGACGTAACTTCCGTGAATAGACGCTCCATATATCCACGTTTCTTCAATTCCCTCGGAGGTAAAGGGGTCAAGTTTTTTTTTTTCTTCTCAGCTTTAAAATACGGCATACAATTTTTGTAGGTTAGTGTTCCAGGAGGGTAAACCTTGAATTCTCGGTGTATAGCTTCGGTTATTTTTTTTTTTTTTTTCACTTTCTAAAAGGAACGGAAAACAGACGCGGGCGTTTTTAATAAAACGCCCGTACGTGCAAATTTTTTCAGCAAAAGGTGATGTGTGAGTCACTCTTTGAATTTCCGGTTAATAACTGCCTCCGAGCTTCTTTTTTTAAAGCGCGAAGGGCCTCGTATTTCGCGAAGCTCGTGGGAGATAGTATCTTTAGGGGTAATAACCTCGGGTACAAAGCGCCTTAAATCTCGTTAATTTATCGGCTGGCTAATGCTGACGCGAGGCGTTGAGTTTCATAGGCTGTATATTTTAATAAGACATAATCGCCTAAAAATCGTTCTAAAAATACGGGCTTCGGTTTATCTTCGCTGTATATAACGTTGAAGCGAAGAAAAAAAAATTTATTCCAGCGTAACTCTGATGAATGAGAAAATGTTCGTAATATTTACGTTAAAAACGATGAGTAATGATGATTGTATATCAACGTGGATATTCTTAATTCACTTTATCACTGTGCGACAATACAATATTTAAAATTTATTTCAAACAAAAAAATAGTAATTTCGCGATAAGAGATTTGTACTCGTAGTGCAATTAAATTTAATTACGTTAAATTTGTCATTTGAAATAATAGTATATGCGTGAATTATATATAGGTAAAGCATAATCGATATTGTACGTGTAATTAATAGAATATACTGTAATTAACTGTAACAATAGCAATTAACTATTATTTACATCTATATAGAAGGGACTAATATTGCTCTTCCGCCCGAAATAAATTCAAAATTGAAACAATAACTCTATTAATCTACACCCTATCAAGCCATTTCAATTTTTCGAAAGGCAAAAAAAGGAGCAAGTACAGCCGTATTTACCCCAGCAAACCTCTCCAACACTCGTGCGTTTTCACCAACGAAAAAAAGAAAAAGACCGCGTAACTTTCCTACAAGACCGCTTGTTCGGTTCCGTTGTAGGGTGGCACTTCTCATTCCGTACAGAAACGGATAATCGCGCCGAACGCTGTTGACTCTTTATCGGTTTTTCCTCCGTCGTAATTATAGATAACATCTATCGATTCTCGAGCGCCGTCGAGAAAAAGGCGGGGTCACGAAAAATCGCGTCCCCCGCGGGTCTTTTTTCGGGCTTCATTTTTTTTTTGGAGCGTGTTATATATTTCGTGCGGGCAATCTCGTTGAGAGCGGAGTCCGTATATATGCATCAAAAGAAATATTTGCGCAGTCGACGGGGGTTTGTGCTCGTTGTTATTAAGAGATGGGTTAGAATTTTTTAGTAAAATCAATCGAGCATACTTTTATTTTGAAATCGATCGACCCGAAAAAGTTTTGTTAAATTTTAATTTTTCGAGCTATAGCGTATAGATTTTATTTTCATTTTCCGCGAATATTCCTGGTTCAATCGACGTTCTATACGTAAATTATCAAAATTCCCCAGGCAGAAATGTTTAATTGATTGAAGCTCGGGAGGAAAAGGGGTATCTGAAATTGAGTATGAAACACATGGAAGTGCTGCATTTCAATATCCGGGGATAAAATTAACGCGGGTGCCTATCATTGCGTCCTACATTATGTACCGTACATCGACCAATGCCAGTTGTGAAATATTAATTTTACAAACGATCCGGCCGAGTTAATTATTAATTAAAAGCTCTACCGTCATAAGCTTGCAATGAAATATTTGCGAGTCCTGCTATTAAGCTTCACAATATTAGATCCGCAGTGATTATTGAACATTGTCATAATTAAATTGGGTTAGAGTATCGTTTTACGTAGGTTTTATCGACGAATCTGTATTCATTACCAACAAAACGCCCCGCAGTTAGACATAAAGCGTAAATCAGCGACATAAAAACTAAATAAAACTCGAAATTCACAATAAGAGCTATATTTAACCACAATTATTTTTAGCGCAAAACAGAAATAAAAATCAAGTCCGCCCGATCGGCGCGTCGGAAATAAAAAAAATTATTAATACCCCCCGTATATCCTTCAGCGTCAGATCGCACCCCCAGACAACGCGATATCCTTTTTCGTAAAAATACGCCGCCCTTTATCGACGCAGAAACCCACGTCGTACACCCGGTTTTCGAAACGCGCCCCGCTAATGGATTCTTCCCTCCTCGCGAATCGAGGCCGAGCGGAAATTTAGACGCTTCCGGGCCTGATTGGGGGCTATTGCGAGCTTGCGGCTTTCGACGCGCGCGCCGCTCTGTAAATAGGGGATGACGAGGAAGCACCCGACTTTATATTGGCGAGAGCGCAGAGACAGAGAGAGAGAGAGAGAGAGAGAGAGCTTGCAGATTAGGTGACCCCGTTGCCGACAGCCCGGCGTTGCCTCGAGGCGGCCGGCTGCCGTTCGGATGCTGGGTGGATTGTCTCTCGCCGTTGCCGGGCTGTTGCTGCTCGATTTTGCAGGCCGGCGACGGAGGCGTTGACGCGATGTTTAGGGAAATTGGGTCTTGGAGATTGGAAGCTTCGGTTCCGTTTTTAGATTGGGAGGGTAATTTGCCGGAATCTTCGGCGGTGCTTTCGCGAGCTTTTTAACGAGCGATCGAACGATTTTCAAAATTAAAAATGCGACGTTTTGAACAAAAATGAGTTTTATTGAGTTTCATCGGTAAAAAATTTGATAAATTGACTGCCATTCTTTAATAAGAATCCACAAATAAAATTACCCAACGAAGAGTTTTCAGCAAATAGCTGTATTTAAAAATGGCTACATTATTATTATATATGCGTAATATACCTTTATATCAGCTTTCTGCGTATATATATATACATGAAGCTTAATGGAACGTTTCTTAAAAATACACAGTGTACAAAGATCGTACACGATAAAATAATACCAATAACTACGTATTTGCCCAGTAGATCAACTTGATAAACGAAAATAAGCGTCTAAAATTATTCTATCAATGTGTCAGTTGTGAACGAATATTTAATAAATGTACGTAAGCGAAAAAAGTAAAACTGTATCCGCAGCCGGCTATTATTTCTGATCTCTATTTTTGCCTCCAGGTAACGGCAGAACCTAACGAACTGGAAATAGAATCATTTCGCATTCAACGAATTTCAAATTTCACGTCTCCGAACGCCCGAATTTCCGCGCCTCTCAAATAAATTTCGCCTCCGCGTCCGCCGGCCGCCCCTGAAAAAAAGTCGCCCCCGAATCAGCGATCTTTCAATTTCGCCGTTCCAAATCGAACGAATAAGCGGCGCATCCATATTACATCGTTCGTCCCCGCCGACGAGAAGAATGACGTTTCAAAGGATACGATACATTATACATTCGTCCGCCTTGATCCGCGGAATTTTCCGCCTCTCGGGGGGCGAAATCACGCCGCGCCGCGATCGCTTCTCCCGAGCGAGGAAGAAAGACCGCCGGCGAGATGTAAGGGAGGAGAGAAAAGTGAAACGAGCCGACGTATATATAAATACATCGGCCAGACGCCGAGGAATTCGACCTGCCCCCCTTCCGGCTGAGGGATGCTGGAGAGATGGCTCGGAAGGAGATAAGGATGCGCGAAATTTGTTGAGGAGGGTTCGGCGCGGATTACGGTTGTTAGTTGGGTGGACTGCGGATTTTATTAGGCAAAATGTTGACGGTATAGAAAAGAGTATACTTTATTAGTTGCATTCAACTGTTTTTTTTTATGAATAATATTATAAATAATTTATTTTGATATTTATGAAAAATGACTAAAGAATATAGACTGTACGAGCGGATTGCTCATTATGGAAATAGTCTGTTTGAAAATTTCATAATAAAATTAAAACTGCTTATATTTTCGTCGGAGAGAGAAAAGACAGCTTAAGCTCTTATAGGATTCGCCTTTTGTGAATTAAAATTTAAGCATGATAAAGGGTTAGAATCAGCTTAAGCACAAAGAAAAAATTACATTACGGTAAAAAGGGTCAAATTTATGAGTACAGTGATTGAATTTAATTAATATAAACGTGGACTTTGTTCCAAAGACCTTTCTGAACGTTTAATTACACTTTCTTAATTACCTTTACAATTTCGCTCCTCAGTTTAATATATTTTTAATAAATAAAACAAAGTATTTGGTTATTAATCCCAAATATTTTTTCAAAAAATGCTCTTAATTATCAATTCTTCGTCCTAAGCTACAATTTAAATACTCCGGGCTAACAAAAAGGAAGACATTTTCCCACCCAAATTGCAAGACCAATTTTCTATTATCCGCAAAACCTGCATTACGTAAAGCGCGAGGTTCAGTGGTTCGCCACTTAGCGACCGCACTTAATGTTCCTAATTAGACTTTAACGAGACACCAGGTAGACTAAATATTTTTTTCTCTCGGTTTAAAAATATAAATTTCAAGGTAACCCCTCTCTGCTCGAGCTGAAAGTTTTACGTAAACATATTTATCGAGCTGATTAAGTTTTCGCTCTTATTCCTGCAATCGTTCGATTGACGCGTTGATCAAACGAATTTTTTAACAAAAATAACGTTCGACAATAACGATTAAAGTATATCCGCGGAAGCAAAGTCCCGCTTTCAATGTCAAAATTCTCCAAAGAAAAAAAAAGCGCCGCCAAAAAACGCCTGAAATCCCTTCGAAGAATCACGAATCGCCTCGGATTCAATTAAACCTCGCGCGAAAAGGCCCCCCCTCGAGGAGAAATTCGAAAAAGGCCTCCCTAATCAACTCGGCGCGAACAACGAAACAACTTTTCCCCGAGCACGTCCGAGAGAGTATACGTCGGCACGCGCCGCTGTGCACGAACCCCCCCACGGAAGTGCGACACGGCGTGCGTACACTACAACACACCACCGGGGTGTGGGTTAAGTAGGTCACGAGGCCTCGGAAAGAAAAGGGAATCAAAGCGATAAAAAAGAAAAAAAGCGCGGCCGCCTCTGAGACGCATCCCGATCGAAGTCGCGGCGTGCCTCCGAGCAGTTTTTATTCGCGCGGAAGGGATTGCCGCCAGCGGGTTATGTCGCTTTCTTTTTATTGGCAACGAGGCTGGCTGTTTCGAGGGGGGGCGGTAGTAGTTTTGACGCCGAGTGCCGCCGATTGCTTTAGTTCGGCGGGGAGTCGGTAGTTCGGAGAAGGAGAAACGAAACTCGAGTCGAGTGAATACGGGAATTTCGTGGATTTGGTTTTTAAAATCGACGTTTCGAGTATTGTTTTTAGGATTGTTCGGGCGAGGCTGCAGAGGTAATTTCGGTGCCTGCTTTAAATATTAATGGAAAAAACGAACTGCGAGCGTGTTTGCAGTCTAAATTATATGGCGATAGAACGAAATTTACCTGGAAAAACATTAGGCTCGTTCGTTTATTTGTTCCAGTTGCGTCGAATAAAACGAACTTCTCACGTCTTGTTTGTGGAACGAAATTTTTGCGGGAGAAATTGCCTCCCGCGTCGATAATGCGAGAGAACAGACGTTGCGCCGGAGGGAAATTTAATGTAGTTTTTAACTAATATAAGAAGAATTTTTTTTTTTAGAAAAGGCGGAAAGATAATTATCGCTTTAATTGCGAATTTTAATTAGAAGATTAAAATTGCTATACTAATTTTCCAGCTGGATAAGCAAGAAAACTTTTTTGCAATTAACTTGAAATTCATGGACCTTTTACTCCTCCGCAGTTTTTCTGCCTTGTTTAAATAACCTTTAATCCTTAAAATTGTCTATTTAGTATACGTAATAATTTAGAGTTTTATTTCCCATTTATCCTATAAATAAAATTTAATAAAAATCTCTGACAGCTCAATTTTGTCTGAAATAATGCGAAGATAAACTTGGCCGTTTGATGCACAAGAAAATTGGATCGAGTCAATGGCAATCGCAATCCTGCCGCATTAAATAAAGTATACTCCACTGCCCGAGTAGACGCTCCTTTTACTGCTTAAACGTAAAGCTGTAACTCGGCTTCTCTACTTTCCATTCAGAAATTTATTCCGACTCTTCCGGCTGGTAAAATTTAAAAAAAAAAACCATTTGATTTTTTACTCTTGTGCAGTTGAAAAATTTTTAAGAAAAGAAGGAATTTTCATGAAAAGAAGGAATCCACTTACAAAACGCCCACTTTGAAGTTAAATAAAACGGTTTATTAAATGAGAATATTCGAGTAGTAATCGACCGACTTCTGGTATCAAAAAAGCCGACCTCCCGTCTCTTCTCGATTAGAGCAAAAAACGCGCCTCTAATTTTACCACGCTTCGTTCCCCGAATATATCCATCAACGGCTGCAGATCCCCATTTAAAAACGCGAGTCAATCCAACGTCCCCGACGACAAACGAAGTCTCCCCGTCATCGGCGTCGAATCGGACGCCCGATACACATCGCCTTCGAGGAATTCATTAAACCAAGGCGACGCGCGCCCGCGGAAATAAATAAACACCCGAGAGAGCGCGGTTGTCCCGATCGGTCATCGTGTGTCGCGCGACGTACGCGCACCGCGTAAATTCGTCCTTTGAAGGCTGCGCGGGCAGAGAGAGAGAGAGAGAGGCTTCGATCCTCGCAGCTGCGCAAAGTCCTGCGGCGCGAGGAGAAAGGAGAGAGAGAGGCGGGAGTGGTGGGGGGTGTGCGGCTTAGGCAGAGTCCACAAAGAGGATGAGTCACGGGAGGAGATCCGACCGGCGACGGCGGATTTATATGCTCTCTCGCCGCTGGAGATTCGTACGAGTGAATCGAGCGCGTTTGTTTATTGCCGCGTGCTTCTGCGGTTGGAGGGACGATGGGGGGTGTAATTGGGGAAAAATTGGCTGCGATTGAAATCGAGGTATCGAAGGGGTGAAATAAGGATTTTCGGTGAAAGTTACGTTGCGGTTCGTAATTTAACTTTGAGGGAATTTCGATGGGCTCGGTGGAATGGGATTATATTTATTTTAATTTCGAGTCTACAGTGCCAACCCTTAGCGCTTAATGGAATAATAGTTTGATGGAATTCCAAAGTTTCCTAATCAACGATTAGCGCATTTTAAGCACTGCGGAGAAGTGAGTTAACTAGAGCGAAATTGCCCAACTTTCGAACTTGATCCATTATACATCGAGATCCAAATTCTCGCGAGAGTTAAATTTTAATTCGATTTAATTTTACTACCGCCGCTTCGACTTTTCGTCAGAAAATCTACGTCATTAGAAAGTTTACGGCCCAGCGCCCACCTTTCGCAAATCCCCGCTAAATCCAAGCTGCAACGAATCCCCCCGCCTCGAAAAAGCCTCCCCGAACCCCGATCGAAGTCGAAACCCGCCGCGCGGCCCATTGAAAAGCCCGGCCGTCCATTCAGTCCGTCGTCGCGCGGCGCTCGGCGTCGATTGCGAACCGGGCCTAAGCGCAACGCGCGCAGCTCTTTCTCTCTCTCTCTTCGCTCGGGTGGCGGGGGCAGCCGGGGGAGAGAGCGAGAGAGAGAAAAAAAGGCCACCCCCGGTCTGGCCGCGCGAGGGACACCTGCCTCAGTAGGGGCCTCGGCGCCGGCGAGGCGGCCTCTAAGCGCTGCTCCAGCTCTCTCACGCTTTCTCTCCGTCAGTCGCCGGTCTTCCGAGGAGCTGCCCGGTAGGTGCGTGCTGTTATTTTTCTGTCGGTTCTGGGAGTGAATGGAGGGGTCGGGGGGTGAGATGACGGAAAAGTTCCGGGGGTGATGGTAGATGTAATATTAGGCACCGCCGCGGGAGTTGTGTTTTGGTTCGAGTTTCGTTCTGCGTTTTCTGAAGAAAGCGATTTAATGAACGAGAGATGAGGTCGAAGTCGAAATTGGGCGCCCGGAACTTTCGCCGTTATCGAGTCTGAATTTCGCGTTTTCCCTCAGTTATTTCAATGCTCGCCGCGACTCCTTTGAACGCGTATCGCTTTTTGTTATGCTTCACTCTGTGAAAGTGGAACGAATTTTCGAAATATTGTTGGTCCGCCTCGCTGGAAGTTTAAATTAATTGCTCTGGAGCGCGAGGATAATGTTTGAACGGACGTTTTCTTGGAAAATGACCGCGAGTCGTTAAACTTAAACAGTGAATGGAAGTCAGTTCAGGGTTTTACTTTTTAAAATTGATTTTTTTCTGTTATTTTACGACGCCGATGGCGTGTGAACTAAATTTGTAAATACTTGTTAGTACTGCAAAGCGTCGTTTGAAGCGTCAATTAGCGCGTAAAGTACGCTCGTTTTTATTCTTTAATTACTTACTTATTGAAAACTTTTCTTAATGAATGCTTTGCATTCGAACAAAGGAAATTGATTAATTGTTCCGGGTGAATCGACTTATTGCTCTCGTTATTGATTGTATTAATTATTGCGCTTATAACTTCTTTACAAAGTAGCAAAGCGGTTTATTAAAGTTTGTTATCAGAAAAGTTCAATTGCTTCACACGAGCCGACATCCTTCTACAGGCATTAACGAATCGAATTGTAATGTTTTCATTTCGCGCACAAAAGCACATAAAAGTTTATAAATCCGCCGTAAACAAAGTCCTTCGATTATCTTCGCTCCAACTCCAAAATTTTATCCACTTTCAAACCAAAACCTCCACCCTCCTCTAATTAAGTAACCGAAACCCCCCCACCTGGGAAATAAGGTAAAATCTAAAACAAAAAACTCATTTCACTCCTTCGACCCGCAGCCGCATACACACCTCGTCGAACCTCGCGCACCCCACATGAAACCCGGCGTCTCGCCCGCAAGGCAACGCACAATAGACGAAATTCCCTCCCGCGACGATGATACAAGTGCCGTCGCCGGGTAGCGGCGGCGACGGCGGCCACGGCGGCGGCGGGGGCGGCGGACCCGGCGGCACGAGCCCCAGAAGCAACAGCAATAAGTACGACCGGCTCAGGCGCAAGAGCCTCGCCTTCCTGGCGAGCCTGTTCAGACTGAGAAAGCGCAGTAATTGTCTGATCGCAGGCATGAGGATCGCCGAGGAGACCAAGAGTATGCAGCGCTCACCCAGACTCGATAATCCAGGTGAATATCCATATGTGCTTTCTTTTCGCTTCGACAGCTTTGCTTTTTTTTGTTGCGCGCGAGGATTAATAGCGAAGCCGTTGGAATCGACGAGCTTCGATGGAAAGAACGTTATTGGCGGCTGTACTTGATTTTTTTTTCCGCTTCCCCGTAATAATCCGGTTACCTGTTTAGGAAGGATTTCGTGCCCGTAAAAAGAATCAGTCTGACTTTCCAGGGAATCGCCGTAAAGTTCGCGTAACGCAAGATTGAACGAAAGAATAAAAAAAGAGGAAGCTTTATCGAATCAGCGCGTAAAACTGAAAGTATGATCAACGCGGCGATTCCCATCGGCGTAAAAAGTACACTTTTCAAAACGCGCGACACCCCGTATAAAATCAGTTTAACAGCGAACGAACGAGCCCGTCAAGTCCGTAGGATATCCGATTAAACTCCTTAAAACGCGTAAACGTCCGTTAAACCGCCTCTTCAAGGCACTTCGCCGCTCGCGCGAACTCCCCCCCCCCCCTCCCCTAAAAGCCTTTATCACCAAACGTAATCCCCGAAGCAAACAGGCCGACATCCCTCTCGCTTCCCCCCGCCGAAAGCTGGCGCGAGTCCAGCTCCACGTGGCCGCGCCATTCATATCAGCCTCCCCCCTGGCTCTTAATCGGCGCTCTCGATTTTTCGCGTCACGTGCCCGTCTCGCTTACACGGCGACCTTGACTGCGGCGGGCCGGCCGCGACTGTATCACGTGCCGGCCCGTCGTCGGCAATGCGATGAATTGCGCAACTATCCGTTATTAATTATCGAGCGCGAAGGGAGGGAGGGACTACTGCCTTCTTTCCTCGAAAAGGGAGCAGCGCCGAGTTTCGACGAGGTTCGCGAGGGAGCCCCGTTTTAATTGCGGTCGACACCGTTAATTATTCCCCCCTTCCACCGGGAAACTTCGTCGCGCGGAATTATGCAGAGCGACTTATCTTCATATATATGTACCTTCGACGCCGGATTAAGTTGCCCCGGCGGAGGGATGAAAAATCGCGTGGGAAGCGAGATTCTCACCGAGAACTCTTTCTACGCGATCGATAATCGGTGATTTCTGCTCGTTTATCGGTGCGGTCGCGCGCCGTTGCGCCGCGAGAATTGTTTTAACGCGGCGGGGGGGATGATTCGGAAATTGAGGCAATTACTTTCGAGGGGGAATTCGGAAAATGTATTATAACTGGAAAGAGAGAGAGAGGTCGTAAATCAAGTCGGCTAGTCGGGGCAGAGGATTTGTTTTTCGATAATGCAAACTCGGTAAATGGAAACTCCGCGCTCGTAGCCGTGATTGCTTTTGAGCCTCGCGCGGATAAAACGGGGAATTATTTGCACTGTGTATACTTTATTTGCTTGTACACTTTGTTTTTGATCAATGGCGACTGTAAATTTACATTTAAATTGGAAAGCGTTGCGTTTGATTCGGCATCCGAGCGTCGAAATCGCTCGAAAACGCTTGCGATTCAGCGCCGAACTAAATGATAAACAGCGCGACGAAGAATTTTACAACACCTATAATTTCCTTCGAAATTTCTTGACAACCAGTAAGCAACGTCTTCCTCGGAGGCCGAAATTGCCGGCTTTCTCAATCAATATTGACGCTCGATCGGCGGCAAACAAAGTACGTACTCCCTATTTGTCAGCCGACAGGCAGACGGACAATCGAGCTCTCCGCTCGTTTTTGAGGCCGCGGACAATAATCGCTAATGGCCGCTCGGTAATCAGGGATTGCGTAATTCAATTAATCGGCCGGCCGAAACCCCTTGAGTCCTCGTCTACCTGCGACTCGGCTTACGCCGAAAGCAGACTCGCGACAATCACCGACACTCGCCTGACTGCTATCTCTCTCTCTCTCTCTCTCTCTCTCTCTGCCTACTCGGTCAATAGGGAGTCGGGGTAAGGCTTTATTATTCAGCGAGGGGCTTTGATCGAAATGCTAATTTGCAGGCGGTTGCGTAAGCCTTGGAAATTGTATGAATTGTTTGAGGGGAAAAAGGGCTTCATTCTGTATCGAAGGTATAATTAAGCATTGATCGATAATGGTGTATTGCCTTAATTGATTGTGGTTTTTTCGGATTAAATTATTTTTTTTTTGAAGACATTCCTCATAATAAAAGATGCGCGAGTTTTTGTCGCAGAAAATCTATAAGTATATTTAAAAAAGAAATGCATAAACTAGATGCGTATGCATTTTATTCACGATTCAGAAAAGAAAAAAAGAAGAACTTTTAATTTATTCACATCAAATCTCCATTAATCATCTATACGATGATGGGAGCCGACCCTCGCGCCTTATAAATATTTAACCGAACCTTTCATTTAACTAAAAATGCAGAGCCTATAACATACCATTCCGACCGGCCAAAGAAAACGAAAAGCCGTCATGCGATCGTTTCCGCGTACGCAAGCTCGCATTAAACCCATTACCGCGGGGCGGCATTCGAAGCCGCGGCGATACATGGAAAAGCCATTCCTTAATTCCGCGTCGGCACGCGCAGTATTCGGATCCCCGAGGTCGCTCTCTCTCTCTCTCTCTCTCTCACGCGACGCGCGCCCGCTAATTACCGTTCGCGAATAATTTCGATGCTCCGCGGAGCGATGCGTCTTTTTGCCCCGCGGCACGTTTCGCCAGTCGGGATCGATCGGCGCGAAATCGCGATGCACCGCCACCGCATCGGATCTCGGAGCTGTGCGGGGAATGTATGGATTTCTCGAGAATATATATTGAGGGACGGGTATTGTGAAGTTTTGGGGAAAGATTCAAATGTCGCTGTTCTTCGAGCAGTCGTTTTTACGCGATTTTATACGTTGCTTTTGGCGTAAATTAAAAAACTCGACATAAAATTATGTCTGAGCACTAAAAGTTACCAGATCACGGCGCGACCGCTAACATTCTATTCAGAAACAAGCTGTAAATTTTACAACCAACTTCCGTTCACTCGTACACCGTTCTCGTCTTCGTTCACTTCAAAACAAACCATTTGAAAACGTCTACCTCCCCACATAATCCCGCGGAAGCGCCGCGCGACTCCCCATAAAAATTGGACGTAAACCCGGCGGTTTCATTATTCAGCTCGCCTAACCACGCCGATGAGGCCGGTGGCGACGGCGAATAAAACATTCAGCGGACCGGGAGATACCGCGCACCGCAACAATGGAGAGATCCCCCCTGAATGGCCGGCTCGAGTTATATATATCGTGCGCGCCTCTCTCTCTCTCTCTCGCGATCGCGAGGAAAGCAGCGGCTGAAATTTTGATAAGGGGCGAAATTTCGTTCTCCGCGCGGACGCGCTGTACTGCATCGAGTTCGCCACTCTCGCTCGATCGGGGACGCGGAGGGGAGGAGCTCGCGGTGTAAAAATGTGTCGACGCGCGCGACGTAAATTTCGGGAGACAGCGGGGATTATTCCGGCGGTTTTTTATGCTTTCGCCGCCAGGGATCTTCTTCGCTCGCGTGATAAAATTGTATTTACCTTTGGAATAAAGCGGGTTTACTTTTTTTGCAGAGGGCAAATCTGAAGTTTCTTTGCTGGATATGTCAAAGGCAGGCGCTTTTTTATTGTATATTGTACGGCGTAAAAGATATTTTCAGTAAATCTTGTTGAAGATTTTTTCTTTTTTTTTTTGAAAAGATAAAGCAGTAATAAAGAAGCTTTAATCGTAAAAGTAGAAAAAGCACAAAACCACGAACAAAAAGCGTCTCTCCATTTGCAGAGAGAAATCCTCATCTTTTCCTGGAAGTAAACAGCAAAATCATCGCTCGCACAATTTAAAATCAAACGAAAAGAAGATCCCGACCGCAACGAAAATCCCCGACAGACGATCCAGTCTCCCAGCTTATTAAGATTCTCCACCCTCTCGGCTCCTCGTCTCAATCCCTTCGCACCCCGACGAAAAGATCGCGGCCTTCCTGCACGTCGATGACGAAGCATCGCGACGACGACGGCGCCGGAAACCGCCAAAATCCAAGGCCGCGAAATCCGATCCCCGCGTCGACGGGTAATCGGCCCCCCTCCGTCTCGCGACTTTTCAGCTCCCGGCGACCTTCGATCTCCGGCGGGGAGAGGCGTCTCGAATTCATATTTATGGGTGTATTAGCCGGATCGATTCTGGATGTTTGTTTTCGGAGCCGGATGGCTTCCGAATTTTTCACCGGGGGATGCTTAGCTTTTTTTGAGGGGTCGTTAAGGTTAACGGTGATTTACGGGGGATTTTTTGGTTGGTTACAATTTTTATGCTCCGGCGGTACATTGTTTGGTTGATTGGAGCGGAGCTAAATTAATGCGACGGCAATGACGGAGATTTCGCTTTTATCCACAATTTTTCTTCGCCGATATGTCGCGAGCCGATTAAATTACTTCCGCGGAGAGGCTTTTAAGCGAAAATTGACAGAAATAAAAAATGAAAAAGACGGGAAAAATGAAAATAGAAAGTATATACGTCGCTTTATGAAAAGTTTGAAAAGAACGTTTTTAATATACGTTTTTTTCTTTTTAAAAGTTGTTATTAAATCCGCTGCCGTTACGCGCAAAAGGCCTGGACAAAAGATATTTGTCAAGATCAAATCATATCTAAATCTTGCGAGATTACAAAAAACCTAAAACGTAAATAATTCAAGAAAGTAACATTTGATGAATTTGCATGAAAGTCATATATCCAGATTTTGAAGTAGAAAATGATGAGATACGGTCAGACACGCCACTAATAACACTGGATATACGTTATAATACACTTTGCTTTGAGCGAGCTCGTTTATGTTGCAAAGTATTGACTGAATATTATTACAAGGCGCAAAAACGTTATCTCGGCAAATATTTGAATAACCAATATTGCATGTCGGCGAGTTATTAATTTATCTTTGCCCCTCTTTAGGGGGAAACAAACTATTCTAAATGGTTCGAAATTTGCACGCAGGAATTTGAAAACTTTTCGCGGCATTTTCTCGGAGCTTTATTAAATTTTTTGATAAAATTCGAAACGAGCAGAACAAAAGTCGATAGTGGCTCGAGTCGGGAATGTTTGAATTTCTGCAAGAATGCATGTTAATAGAAAGTTAATCTTCTGGAAAAAGAGCTTTACGGCGAGCTTGAAATTAAAACGTTATTTCGTATATAAATCCAAAATATGCGTTGTCATATTTTAATAAAGTAAATATGTTGCCTTTTTGTGCATTAGAATAACATTTAAATAAATCAATCAAAAATAACTATTGAATAATTCTTTTCTTTATTCAAAATAATTTTCACTATTTATTCTCCAGCATCTTTTTCCGATATTATTCACGACAGCAGCACACGACATTTTTTTTACTTTTGTTAGACTCATCGAGCATATCATTACAATTCATGAAAGATCTCTAGTCCCCATTGAAATTTATTGAAATTTATTGAAAGCACGATCGAACGCATACATCGAACATCTCCCGGGATTCGAAAAACTCATGAATACATTTCCCTCGTTCCTCCCCACCAAAAAGAACAAAACAACCCTAATCACGCGCCCCACCCTACACCAGCCCATCAACAAATATTCATCCATAAAAACCCCCCTCCGAACTGCAGCCCCAACGAAGCAATAACCCGCGGTGCCTATTCTCCTCAGCGTTGGCGACGGGCAGCCTAGTCGGCGGCTGCCGTCCGCGCTCGGCGGCATCCCAGCACCAGCCGCAGCAGCAGAACCACCACCAACACCAACACCACCACCACCAGCAGCACCACCAGCAGCACCACCAGCAGCACCACCAGCAGCACCACCAGGAGCCGGACGAGATGGAGGGGCCGAACGGCGTGTCGCGTATCCCGTCGACGCTGAGCGTCGCGGCGGTCGACGTCGTGCTGGCCTGCAGGCAGGCGGCCTCGCCCTCGCACTCGATCCTGACCCTGACCCCCGGCCGGACCCGGAACATCGACCAGGACATGGAGGCGCTTAGACTCAGCCGGCAGGACAATCCCTTCTTGCAGGCAAGTCGGAACGATAAGGCTCGATCGATATTCTTTGGGGCGAAGCGGGTTGTGCAACTGTTTTTGTTGCCTTTCGAAGGGGGAGGGCTTTATTTGGAAAGGAGTTTGACTGGTTTTCATTTTGGTTAACTCGGGGTTTAAGGTTCTTTTATTGAGCTTCGTTGTCGTTTCTTTTGTTGCATTTAAAGGATTAATTTTTGAAGTGCTTTTCTTTGTATTTCAACTCGAACTATTACGGCTTGTATCTATTTGCAATTGAATATAAGTTAAAATATTAATTAAAATCAGAATGATCGAACCTCAACAGTTTATTGAAAATCTTTCAATTAACAGAAAGTAAACGTTCAAATAAAGCTTTTGTATTTGAAAGGAAAACGCCATTTGAACTAACGATCAGACTCTCATTTTCGATCAAAACCTGCTTTCCAACCGAAACGAGATTAAGCATTTATTCAAAAATTTAATATTGATCAATCAGAGTGGCAATAAGTAGAGTAGCGGCGGTAAAATTTTCCCCGAGAAGCGCAGCGAACGCTCTCAAAACTTTCGTTACGAGCCTTTCCTCCATCCGGCTGCACCACTAAGCAAGAGTGGCACTTAAATAATAACTGTTATGCAACCTTTACGGGCTTTTGCGCAAACACAATTATCAAGCCGAGTAATTTCGCGTTTATTAATGTCGCGTTTCCAGCCGCTTTTGAGCGTCGAAACCAAAATGGAGAAAGGGGATATAACACTTGAATAGAAGGATCTGCATTATGAATAGAAATTAGGTTGCGATGCGCGGTAATCCTCTTTTCATAGTAATCTATACCATAATTTAACCATGAATTAAACAATCTTCCTTGTTTCGTACAGAAAAGCACTAAAAACTACGTTTTTCAATAACTGAACAAGTACATTTCTGCAATAATAAATTCAGTTCAAAAACATAAAAAAAAAATCCACTATTCAGCCGTACAATTGAAAATCCGTCGGGGCATTCCGTCCCAACAGTTCCGATTGAAAGGCAGCCTCCCCTATACAGCCTCCGCACTCGGAAAGAAAAGCTCCACCCTCCGAAAAAAAACTGCATTATCCGCCGGCGGCCTTATTAACTTTCAAATCTTGGAAATAAGGTCAATTTCGGGTAACGCTCGAGCGTTTTGTTCGGGAGGGGAAGGGAGATTACATTGGCCGGAAGAGGTTGCGTCCGGAGCGCGAGCCAAGGAACTTAAATAGCCGCTGGCATTTCCCTTTATTGTTCCAACAAAGCCCATTTTCTGGTGCAAGGCCTTTTTTTTCTTGCTTCTTCTCGCTTTTGTACTTCTCCCGCCGCCCCGTCGCAGTTTTCCGTATTGGCTTAGGAACGAGCTCCGTAATCCGGAACGACTCGCGAGGGCCTCCAGGGAATGCAATTGCATTGATTCATTGGCTTATCGCGAACTCGCTGCTCGGGGATGAAAATTTCGTTGCGAGTACCGGGAGCTTAATGAGGCAAGGTTGCTTGCCGCCGAGCTTGTTAATGTTAATGTTAAGGTTGAGTTTAAATAAATAGTGTGGAGTATAAATGTACGCTTTCCATATGGATTTATTGATAGCATTTCTATATTTAAGGAATGTTTTATTCACCATGAATAAATCAATATTGTGAAGGATGGATTGTTCTGATCCCGAGGGCACACCGGTAAAGTCCTTTTTCGAATCATTTTATTTTAATATAAAGTGGATCAGCGAGCATTATATTTCAAGATATAAAAATACATGATAATGCTAAACGAGTTTGAAAGTCTAATTTTGTAATACATTTTACATTAAAATTTACATCAGTTTATCAAAATTACAAATACATCAACCAGTAACTTATCGCCTTTTCCCAAAAAAATTATCAACATATATATAACATCTCCTGAAAAACTTGTTTTTTCTCTCTCTGAACTTTGAGCTTCGTCGGTGCGTCGATTAACTCGTCCTACCCTTCGGTGCTTAATCCACTAATGCAAAGCTCGGCAGCCCGTTCGAAAGCCTTGAAGGGCTTCGATTGGTCGGTGAGGACGCGACTCGGAATTTCGTCTGGCGGCGTTTTGATGAAACTTGAAAGTCAGCTGAAAGTCGACCCTGAAAGGCAGTCGATCGAAACCGAGTCGAAAATGAGAGTATTATGCTGATTCTGCAGTATTTTTTATCCGAAAACTTGCTGACTCGAAAGGTGTTAGAATTACGATTTGAATTGCTAAGCCGGCGGAATTCGATTTTTTGGGGCGGAGGAGCTTCTTGGGAGAAATTGAGATTGAAATTGTTTGCGTAATGCTCTTTTGACGTCCTATTTTTCAAATTGTTTTCGAACTTTTTTTAATTTACTTTAATGGATTTTGCTGGATTAAGATATTTTGAAAGTAATATGATTACTTGAAAGATAAGCTTCTTATAGTTATTAACAATGCTTGATCCTTTTACTTAAGAAAAACCTTTCCAAATTACAGGTTCTAGCTAGTAAAGAAAGCCTTATAGAACCAGTAGAAGAATCGGAATCTGATGATGCCATCCTAATGTCACAGGTATACAAAATTTACATTTAATTAAAAAAAAAAACTGTTAAAAAACGCAATAAAATAAACTCGAATGTGCAAAAAATACTTTCCAAAGATTCTGCAATTTTATTCAAATTAATTTTACGAAAATTCTTGCGCTCTCAAACTTCGAAAACTTCAGCGGTTGAACTCTGGTCTTCCTCTTTATTGATTTTAAAACTACTTTTAACAATTTTTCGCGCGGTAAATATACTGAACTTTAAAATTAAAAACATTTTAACGACCCAATTTTCAGAGTATCAAAGCTGCAAAATACTTTTGAAACGAATTTAAAAAAAAATTAGACCGAGCGGGCAACTTGTTCGTTAAGCATTCAGGCGGTTAAAGTTTATATTCGCGCTTTAATTCGGTGTTTATTTTCGAATATCCTGAAAATATTGCTCTGCTTTCACGTCAATTAAAAGTGTTTAACTTATTTGGGAATTACCCTCATGAATGCTAACAAGATTGACATTTCATAAGCCACAAGTTCTCTTCAAAAACTAGGTTAACTTCTTATGAAACTTAGTAAATTAGATACCGAAACTTGCGCTGTCCTCCTTATGCAGCAAGTAAATAATTTTACGAATCCATGATACTTGCTTTTTATGGAGAGATTCTCGATTGTATTGAAGCCTATATTTGTGCCATTATAGACTTCTAACTAAATTTATAATTTACATTCGGAAAAAGTTGTAGAAATTAAATATTGTTTTCGAATAATTTAAATTTAATCGGATTATCTTCTGTGCTTCAGATTTATTAAAACAGAAATTCATTACTGGCCTTTTTCAATTCAGTATGTTTGACTTTCACATATTGTACAATCGATAAAGTTTGAAAAACGAGGCACGTACATTTCCGAAAAATTCTTTTTTCAATAAAAAATCAAGTCTATAACATTTCCACCGTAACAAAAAAAAAATATTAAAATATTGGATTAAATTTCAATGGTATACTCTTGTGCCAAAAATCGCTACAAATTGCAAAATAAAAGAAAATTTAAAAGAAACTCTTCTGCAACGCTCAAAAAAATCCCCACCCAAACCCTCGAACTGCCTCGAAAAAAAAATCAAGCCCTCCAAGCAGAAACCCCACAATACATCCTCCGCATCCTTCCAGGAATTCGGCGACACGGACCCTCTGACCCTGGCGCAGGTGCACGAGCACCTGGTGCGCAGCCCGCCGCCGGCCTCCTGGTCGCGCACCCCGATGTTCCACTTCCCCCATCAGCAGCAGCAGCAGCAGGACAGCCCGGGCAGCAGGTCCGAGCCGACGCAGCAGCAGCAGCACCGGGCCGCCGCGACCTCGCCGAAATCGATGCTGCACCGCGACGACCAGCCCAAGAGCGAGGGCTCCATGGAGATCAGAGGTACGGCGTTTCGTTCGAGGGAGAGGCTGTTCTGAGGAGGGTCGCTGCGGGTTTCGATGGATATAGTTCGTCTTGTAGCTTGGCGTAAAGGCAGCGATTGATGGCGTTTTAACGATGTTTAAAGTTCTCGAAAAATAGAGGTGCTTTTTAAAAATTTTAGAGAATTTATATAAGCGGAACTCTAATAATTAAGTTTTAAAAGCGTGAAAAATCTCGTTCTAATCACAGATCGTAATTCCATTTACCCTCCGAGCCAAGTCACTCATAAATTTCAAACCCCTCGAAGGCAGAAAACTAATCCCCCGCCGATCGAATCAAAAATCCTTCAAAACCCATCCTCGAATCCTCAAAAAAAAAAAAGAAAGCCCCACCGCAAACGGTCCAATTACTCGCCGGTCGGCTGAAGAATCCCCCCCGGCACAATAATTAGAGGAGAAGCCGGCGGCGGCTCTCTCGGAGGACCCTCGAAAAAAAAGAAGAAGAACCAGGAGAGCGAAGCTCGCCGCGCGCGATTACGTAAATCGGCCCGTAGTCCTCGACCTTCCGGCGAAAGATGATGATGTAAGCGCGGATTTATCGATTCCCTCGTACATTCTCAAAGCCCAAAAACTGCATCGCGCGGAATGCATTAATCCGACGTTTACCGGCACGCGCGAACTTTATTATTATGCGCCGCTCTCTCTGGAGCGCTTTCGGGCGCAGGCTGGTTTATTCAGCCGCTTCGTTTCCGGCCGGGCGGACGGTTATTTATTGCGGGCGAGCGAGTTCGTGCTTTCCGCCGGTGAGCTTTTTATTTTTAAACTGGGCTCCTTTGGCTCTCCGCGAGAGAGAGAGAGAGAGCGAGTTTTTCCCCGCGTTAAGTTCGTGCCGGATTTTAAAAGGGGTTTTCGTCGTCGTTTTGGGGGTGAACGGCGAGCGAGGAGGTTTAGGAACGTGATGTTTTAAATTCCGCGAGAATTTCGAGTGTATTTTCGATGCGAGGCGCGCGCGTTTCGTTAAAGGAACAGCTTGGACATAAATCTCCTCGGAAACTTTTCGTGTATTCTTGTTGTCGAGGGAAATTTCCTTTTTAAAATTAATATTTTCACTTTGAAAGCCTTGGTATCACTGGGCGCGCTAGAAAGTTCGTCGCTGGAACGCTGTTTGAAAGTTTCGAAAACTGGTGCATTTCACAAAAGCCTGTCTGCAAAGCTGTATATTTGTTGAAAAAAGTAGGGTAACGAAATTCATTTTCCGTTTCCCCTTTGAGACAAAGAAGCTGAATAATATCTGAAGCTGTACAAAAACAGAGAAACAACAAAAAAAAATCAATCACACCCACTCCTTCCACCCTTCCCATCCGCGTTCAGCGTCACCCTAAAAAAATCCTACAGCAGTCTCTTCCGCTCGCGCGAAACAAAAAAAAAACAAGTCCTCGTTCGGAGAAGAGCGGCGGTTTTCAATGTCGCGCGCGACAGCTGAAATTCATTCGGCCAAGGTTTATTGCACTTGTACGACGTGCCGCCGGTGCCCGCGGATATATTTGTTTTCGCTCCGCGCCGCGAGCCGCTGATCGATCCCGAATGCGCCTAAGCCGCGGCGTAAACCCTGACATTGACGGCCCGCCGCGCGAGAATTCGCTTCGGCGGCTGCTGCTGCCGCCCGGCTTTTTCATCGAGTTTATATCGACGAGTGTTTCGCGAAAACTTCGGACAGGCGGATCGGGGGAAGTTGTTATTGGCGATGAAGGGAGCTGAATTTTTTATAAAGTCGATCGGAAAATTTTGGTCGCTCGCTTGAAAGTACTCGGACAACGCGAAACGAGAGGGAATGTGAGAAATGTATAGTTTCCGAAAAGAAATCGTGCTCCTATCGGTGTAAGTTTTCAACGAGAAAGCTGCAACTTGCGGTTTCGAAGAACGTATATACAGCTTGAGAGACCACAGTTGCGTAAGTCTTCGAGAAACTCTGTCAGATATAACGTTAATAATTCAATTCACCTGAAAAATTCGAATTCGAACTATTTCCCGTACCGAAAATTGCAATATTTAATAGCGGGTCAAATATAATACGTATTTAATGTTTAAAAATTAATTATTAAAAGTACACTATAACAATTGATAATATTAACTGTTAAAATTCCAGCATTTTTATTTATCGTAAATTAAAAGTATTATTTTAATAGTTGTACAATGATAAACGATCGATTTTCTTTCCCGGTGCTGAGACGATATTTAAAATTAAATTAGACCCTTAATAATCGAAGTGAGAGACACATAAGCCGATTCGCGAACAGAGTCCGAAATGCACTTTCCCTTCGCTACTTATGCAGATCCGCGCACACATACCACCGAGCCGTCACTCGGCATTAACCCGCACCGAGTGAAATATGCGTTATACGGCGAATGTATGTACAATGTCTCTCGCCATTATTCAGAGCCGATAGCGGTGACTTTGAATTATTAGAGCCTCTGCCTCAAAGTCAAAACTCCTCGCCTCGGACGCGCAATTAAAGCTTCCCGGGCGGCTCTCTTTTTTGCCCGACGGCGATTGTTATTTTTAAACGAGAGGAGGTGGGGGGTAATCCGGATGTACTAATTGGCTATTAAAGCGGTAATCGCGAATTTCGAATTGAATAAGTTTCAAGGCCGACGGGGGAAAGATTCGCGTTTCGCTTTTTATATATTTTCGCCGCCCTTTCAGGGTTTCGCCTTGAAACGTCGCTCTATTAAATCCCGCTGCATCGTCACGGAGCTTCGCTCGATTTTCATTGAATATTGATGAAACGACGATAGCTTATTAACGAATAGATTAATTTAAGAAAAAAAAAAGTCACTACCAGAAAACAGCCATAAATCAGCCCAAACTAAGTAACTCCCCCCCAATAAATCTCTCCCCGAAAACCAGCAGTACTAACCGCATTTTCCCTCTTCCAACAGATCGACACTCGCACACGTTCTCGCTGCTGAACCCGACGCCGATCCGCTCGCTCTCGGAGGTCCGCCGACTGCACCGCTCGGCAGAGGACAGCGTCCAGCTCATGTCCTCCGAATCATGAAGCCTCTGTCTCTGTCTCTCTGTCGCTGTTCTCTCAAGAGGAAGGATTCGCGGGGAGGACCACGCTTCCCGGCCGAGGAGTGATTTTGCAGCTTTTTTCGCCCCTTTGAGCGAGGAGCTCGGAGGAAGCGGAAAGGGGTCGATTGCGATTTTAAGCTGGCTCGCGAAGGGAGTCGGATTGATCGTATAGAGTTTTTCAGTCGGTGGTGTATTACATCCTGTTTTTACGTTTATCAATCGGTTTTAAAAAGGGCTTAGCTGATCGTTAATTTTCGCGCGATCTACGCGACCCGAGGAGAGAAGGCTAAAAGCAAAAAAAAAAGGGAGGTCGCTTTAAAAAGCCTCGCGATAAAAAAGAAAAAAGGGGCACTCGAGAGATTTTTAGTTTGTACGATCGTTGACGAATCGTTTGCTTGGGCGCTGAGCGCACGGCAACCGCGGAGGATAACTAAGAAACATTGTGATCAAATTATATTGTCGATTTTAAAGGGAGGTGTTTTATTGTCGATATATATATTATTGTATTTTGTCTTCGGGGAGGTGCGCATTTTCTGGACACACTACACCCGCCGAGGCCGCGGGGACGTTTTATCGATTGCCCGCTGCTCCGAGGGATATATTCTTTGCGAGACGATTTTTAATGGTTCGCGGAAGTATCGGTAGTATCTCTCTCGCTTTGACGACGGCGGATATTTTTTTTTTTTTTTTAAGGCGTTCGCGTGAATTTATATTGTTTATTGTTATCAGTATTTTTGTTTGCGCGTTCTAGTTTTTGACAACTATTTATCTTCGTTGGAGTGCTTTCGTTTTGTATTTGTTAAACAATTTATCCGAGTTTAAAAGGAATGATTTATCGAGGGCAATTGAAAAATGTGCAATGTGATTATTGACCTATAATGCAACAACTCTTATTCTTGCATCTTATTATTAATAAAGTCGTCTCGCATTTTTCACGAATCTATCGGCTGTAGATAAAAGAAATTTTCCACTTGACCACAAGTCGTTGCTGAGTAAATAAACTTCCTTAGAAGTTAAAGCTAATTAAATACTTGTCAAAAACTAAAAAAAAAAAGAACTACACAATTTAGAAGCTTAATTTCAAACTGTTAAAATGAAAGATGCAATTTCCTTTGTACGGCTTGACGCAATTTTAGTACGTACGAAATGGGGATGCGCGTAATTTTACTCGAAATTATACAAAATTGAAAGAATAAAAAAAAATAAAATGGCGAAAAAACCAAACAAAGTAGACAGTTGCCTTTAGCCCACGATGTATTAAGTATAACTTATTGTAATCAACGTGCATCAGCAATTAATTGAATATGTACTCTTAAACGAACCGTCTCTCGAGTCATTCGTACAATTTTAGCCGGGCCTATTACGCATTACTTTTAATTACAATTAGAGCTTTAATGAAAAAAAAAAAAAGAAAGGTCGAAGCGCACCGACGGCGTCTCGCAATCTTCTTCGCTTTACATGATCCAGCGAGTCGTTATGAAAAAAAAAAAAAAAATGATGTATAATTATATCCTCAGAAATGAAGCATTTCCATGACTTCGAGACATTCCAGTTTTTAGCGACAGTTCAAATGCGACATTTGACGTGATTTTAAATTAGTTGAGGAGATTGAGACGCGAGATTTTACGATTGACGGTTTTTCCGAAACATTTTAAAAGTAACGTGAATTAGTTTTTCTTTTTTTTAAAAAAGAACAGGTCTCAATCTTCTGTTTAGAGTTTTTAAACCGATATAGGTATAATTTGGTATAATTGAAGTATAAAAAGCAGCTTTTGAATTATACACTTTCCTATGATATTTTTGTAAATTCGGTATTTTTTTCCGAAAGATTCGCTCGATCAACCCTTGATTAACAACGCAAAATATTTTTCTAGAAAAAAACATAAAAAATAAACTAAAGAGAAACTCAAATTAAGCCGACGATCGACTTTTGCAACGATCTTTTCCAATTTTTAAGAGTCCTTTCGAATTAAGTAATAAACAAGACCTAAACAGAATTTTCCTTCTCATAGTTCACGGAAGCAAAATTCCCTTTAGGATTCGATCCTTCCCACTCAATGATAACGCGTTCGATTTTCATGTTCTTCAAATTTATCTACGATCTTATACAACAAAAATCAACTTTGTCTGTCAACGCTGAGCTTCTCTGTCTCTCTGTCTCTCTGTACTTTTACCAAAACGAAAAAAAAACTCAAGATAACTTGAAAGCAAACCAAAGGCGTGGATTTGAAAAAAAGACATTGCCGTACTGCGAAATTATCGAGAGTTTGCGCAATTGAGACTCGTACAAGTACCAGCAGGATATTCAGTGACGTAAAAGCGCTTAATCGGAACGATATCGCGAGATAGAGATAACCAAATTGTTATTACGAAATCGGAATCGCAGCCTGTAATCGAGAATCGAATTGCGCGTTCTATAATAAATTTGAAGAAATGAGATATATATATATATATATAAACAGTTATAGATTATTATAAATATTAAAATTCTGTATGTACATATATACATAAATATTATTTACACGAGGAAAAAAATAGAGAAGAAGATTGATTAAACGAGAAATCTTTTCTAAGTATAGTAATATCGATTTAAGGTGAATTAAGAAAACAAAAAAAAAACACTACGAAAGTTGTGCGAGGCAATGGAGTAAACTTTCACGATCTAGTCATGAAACTAATTAACCGAACGTTGCTGGTGTAAAAAGGTGGGTAAGAAGCGGTAAACCAAAAGGATTTTCCATTATTTGTATGGATTTATTTTTAAGGGAAAAAGGCAGAGGTGCGTTTGTTTTTTTGGAGTTACTTAAGAGGAGACTGTGCTGATGATTTGTACACTTATTTCTTAACGGTTGAGTAAACGCGATTCGATTCGTTTGCCGGGAATCTTCATAGTGTCCTCATAAGTCACGATCGATTTTGCATTTTTTGAATGCGAAAAATTGAGGCGAGGCACAAAACTAATGATTTTTAACTGTAACCAAGCAAAGAACTACAGCTCTTAGAAGAGGGTACATCCAGATCCTTTGCTTTTCAAATCTAATTAAAATTTTTACCTAAAGCACTTAATAACTCATTGTATTTAACGAGAATTAATAAGTTATTGGATTAAAAAATTTTCGAAGAATCTAATCAGCCAAAAAAAAAAAAATTGGCGATTCCTACTTTATATATATAGTTTAGCGAAAGTATACATTTTATCAGTGCCTAACAACGATTAGCTTCTCAGCGACGCAGAATTTTCCTGGATATATCCTCTTACAAACTATAAAGTATAACACTTTTAAGGCCTACGGACGACAAAGAATTTCGTCCAACTCACGTCGGCCAATTAAAGCAAGATGCACAAAACTAAGGGCAGTACGGATGATCATTTCAACGGTAGAATACTGCATAGTTTTGCGTTACCGAAGTAATAAGTGTCACAACAGGGTGCTCTAATTATAAACAAAAAAAGAAAAAAAAAATACAGAATCATTCGCATCTTCAACCGTGAAACTCTGTATGTGAATACCTTTGCGTATATATATAAAAAAAAAACTGTCTCGATAAACTTTAAGCAATGAAGCCACGGACATTCACGGAGGAGTTCATCACTGTTTCGGCGAGGGCTGGAAAGTTTTGTGCAGCTCGATTTGTGCGATATGACATTTGCCATTTTTCATATATTTAAGTAATTAATTGATTAGTAAGTTTTTGTAACTTGACGTGATCCGTACGTTTTACGTTCAAGAGATTTGAATGTAGCGTATTTGTTAGCCTTGTAAAAGTTAATTTTTATTCGAGACAAATTATAAATATATTTGTGTTACTATAAATACATTATCCTTGCGTACTCGATTATTTATTACCTCTCCAAACAGTCTATCCACATCCTCGCTTTATTTTTTTTTTATATGCATTTTAATTGCTTGGGCTTTTATATAAAAACATTGTAAGGTATATTTGCCAAGAATTCTGCTAGTGCTTAAGTATATATGACTCACAATATTGTGATGTGACGCACGAGATTAATCTTGTATTTAACATCGGTATATTTATAGAGAAAAACTGAAAGAAAGTCCGCTTGAGATAACATTTGCTTATCGCTAATAGAGTATAACAATGTCTGTACTGCAATCATTGCAATTAATTTTAATTATCAGCGTCGTGTCGTGCATGCATATAAATTTCACAAACCGAAATTGCCAATTGCAATTTGTTATAACGACCTGTTAAAGTAATTTTTTTTTCTTTAATTTAAAACAAATCTTATTTCTTACATGCATGTATTCACTCGTTAAAATTTAAAGCAATAAATTAAAAAAAAGTTACTTTGACATCTGTTAATTAATGCTCGAAGGCACAACGAACTGATCTCTGATTAATTATCGGGCAAAATTATTAATCGACATTGATTAAAAGATACATTTAGTATCTCCTTCTCTGCACCGAAGCAAACGATTCGCAAAAATCTCTTTCCAACCGAATAAAAACCAAAAGTAACGACTCCCGCGTGTCTAAAAAAAATATCCCGGTATATCTCCCGACTCCAACGCAGTCCATTACATAAACAGAGAATTCAAACAAACCACGAGGCCCGTTTTCCCCCGATAAAAAATCAATGACCGGCGCTAGTGACATCTGAAGTGCTACGTCGGCAGCAGCGCGCACTCCTCGCCGCACCTCCGCGCAGTATAATAAGCCGACGGCCAGAGCGGCGCGCGCGAAATGTCAGAGGAGCGAAGAACCTGTTATTTGACGGCCGCGCGCGTTCGATAAACACGGCGGTGCAGCACGCAGCGCCTACGCGACTCTTCTCTCGAGGATACATATTTTACGTAATGGCTCGAGCGTGCATTCCGCGAGTAGTAGCCGCTTAAAAAAAAAAAGAACAAGACCGTCCTCTTGGTCGGACGCTTCGAAAATGCGGGGAATCCTGATATTCGACCACCTGAACGACGTGCTCTTCACCAAGTGCAACGGCAGGTTCGCCGGCCATGTACAGAAGCTGGCCAAGCTCCAGGGGCTGCTCGCCGAGGGCAAGGTGCGTGTATTGCTTGTTTGTAAACAGTAGGCGGAGGTCCGCCCAATTTTCGGCCTACTGCCAGCCTTCTGCTCGAGTAATAACGTGCTTTTCTTCGCGTTTCAGGACGAGAGCGAAGGGAGTTTCAAGCCCAGTCCGAACGTTATTATGCAATTGTTCTCGCCTATTGTCACTTCGCAGCACGTTATGGCATCGCAGTTCGGAAATACCTACACTGCCATGAAGTGTCAGGATGGCACAAGCATGGTGTTTGATGAGTACATGGGGTACACTTTTATATATGTTTCCAATGAGGAGGTGGAACTGATGAGGAGAACCTTAGGTGTTTGTGTTACTATTGTAAGGCATCTTTGTGGTCCAGATGTTTCTATGTGGGTATAATAAGTCAATTTGTGCACATAAACTAATTCTTGTTTTTGTATATTTCATAACTGATGTAAATGATTTCAAAAGATAATTTTTTCCTGCTATTTTTTATTGAAATCATATAATTTAAAGTAACTTTTAGTATGGTTTAATTCATTAATATTTTTATTTTCAGATTAAAAACCAGTAAACAAAAAGTTCAAATGGTTTCACATCTATTGGATGCTTGGAGCGACTTAAGAGGATCTGAACAGAACATGCTGACAGAAGCAGTGGAACAATTGTCAGTAAATTCAGATTTGGCAACAGCAACTTTAAGGGTATTAAGTGATGCATCTGACAAATTGAAGGCTCAACCAGAATTTGCAAATGTGCATGTATTGGTATTAGTCGAACATAAATTTTTATCTCTGTTTTCAAGTAAAAATGCACAGGATCTGCTAGCATCAGATATTATGTTGATGATTCTTTTGTGCTATGTAGCTAATAATAATAGAAATAATCAAGATAATGCTTGTGAAAAAAGTGCCAAAGAAAATTTTATTCTCTTGCCAGATAGTGGTTCTGTAAATAAAGAAGAAGAAAGTTTTGGAAAACTATCAAATCCAACGTCTGAAGACATCAGTAATTTATTTGGTAAGTTAAAGTTACGAAAAAATTTAAAGATGAGCTCTATAAAAACATAAATAAATTTAATGTTCATATTTTAGAAGGTTCTAGAAATCCATCTATAAGTGAAGGATTATGTTCATATGCAGCTGATGGTCTTTACAGTCAAGTGGTGCTTCTTGGCTCTGAAGAAAGTGGTTACACATCTAACGCTGTTCACATATCTGAATTAGCTGAAGGAATAAATTTAGTAACAATAGTGGAAATGACAACTTTGGCTATTTCATCTGGACTATATGATAGCTTTTTTCATTTAAACATTATAAATGGACTTCAGTTACAAAGAGATATCGATGAATTGAGGCCAGCATTTGATAATTTAGAAGCATCCATTAAAAAAACTTTAGAGGGTATAAAGAAAAACAGATCCCATATCAACAATGATGTTGATATGTGCCAAAGGAGATTACAAGTCAAATGGGATTTTGTTAGAAAAAAATATACAGAACTTCTTAAATCAAGAGACCCAGAATCTATTTTACAAATAGAATCAAACACAAGTGGTTTTAATGACGTTTTAAAAGACTTATTCAGATTAATTTGTCTTGACAATAATTTTTTGAAACATGGAACGGACGTGATAAATACTGTTAGCAGACTTGTCAGTCAAAAGTTAAACGACTTCAGTGATTTTCTCAAAGTTAAAGCTTTGAAAAATTTCACAATTGGATCATATCCTTTTCTTACATATTTATTAAGAACTTTGTTGAAAAAACTTTATTAAATTCTTAAATATAATTTATAATTTTCTTTAAAAAATTCTTTCAACTTTGTTCTTCTAATCTATATTGTTAATATAAAATGTTGTTTAAAATATTTTCTAAATGCAAAATGATTCATTTCTTCAACGTAAAGAAATGAAAGCTACTTCTTTTAGAAAATGAATTTTGCTTCATGTGTCATAAATGTGCTTTTAAGTATCTGTCCTTAATGCTTAATGTCCTATATCTACGAGAACTTCCCTAACCATCAACAAATATCTGGAAGAATTTCCTGGTCTAGTGCATTTTATATACATTGACAGAACCACTCACAGGTTAACCACTCCAACGATAGATTTTACCAATCCTGAAACATTAACATTAACAACGAAAAAGGTAAGCTTTCCATATTATCTTTTTATTAATAATAGTAAAATAAAATTACAAATTTTTAAAATTTACTTATACGTTGCAAAAGTAAAGTACGAAGTGTTAAGTAAATTAATTTTTTTTCTAAGTATGGTAAACATAATAGTCACAAATTAAGCATTAAGCATAACATTCGTTGTTAAAATCGACAAAAAAGTACGATATAATTTACTTTTCAAGCCACAGTAGATTAAGATGAAAAATAGAGACTAAAATATTAGAAAATTTCCGCAGATATGGACGATGGTCGAGCAAAGCAGACTGCATCTGCAGGAGGGACATATGTCCATAATGTGGAAAGATACAACCTTTAACTATGCCTACTTTTTGTGGTTTGAAGACAGCTCGGTACGTTATCATAAATACAATCATTAAATTGTTTACAACGAGAATAGTTCATAACAAACAAATAACTTGTTTTGCAGGGCTCACCGCTCAAGTGCAAAACGTACTTCAATCACATATTAAAGAATTTCCCCGTTCCTGGTATTCTTTGCGGAGATTATTACAGGTAATTACGGTTACTATAGATTTTATAGATTTAGGTACTCTTCTTATAAAGATATAAGATATAATACTGTTTCAACAACAGATACAATTAATTTTTAAAAATTATATGCTACTAAGTTCTATACCTTTTATACAATTAAGCTTCAGGAAAATTTATTTTTCCAATTATTATGAAACATTTAAAAATTTATTTGCATTGAATTACTAATTGATTCTTTGGTTTATATTAAAATTTGTTCTTAACAAATACCAGTTCTGAACTGAAACTTTTTTTAATTACGATGTTTTTTAATAAAAAAATAATTTAAAATTCTTTATAAATACTTTATAGTAGTAAAAAATTAAATTCTTTCACATTAATTGTTTATAAGAATATTTCCCTGTAAAAAGTCCTCATAGTTTTTATACATACAATCATGCATTTTCTTCCAGGAAATTAGCAGAAGCATACTTCCCAAAAATCTCGCCAAACAAGATTCGAATTTATGAGCTTTACTGTGTACATTTGGGCTTAGTAACATCGTCGTGCGTGCTTGAGCACTCGAGGCGACTTGCGGCGACCATCTGGGAAGTCACTGGACTTCCCAACAATCCCGCGGACATACTTTAAAAAATATGCTTATAATACTTAAATTTTATATATATTTGTATATTCTTTTGCAGTGCAAAAGGTCTCTTTATATTCGCGATTTGGGCAACGACTAATTTTTTTATCACTCACGAATCATGTGCAAAAAAAGAGTCGCCCACCCAGGAACTGACTGTTTTCAACTCATTCCGCATTAAACTTACGTATATTTACAAAAGGAATTGCAATAACACGTAAAGTTAAAAAAAAAATCTGAAAAATGAAAAATATAATAAAGTGAACGAAAGATGGTTGGCGTTTCATTTGTCACTTTCACATGTAGTGTCTTAATCTTAAGGTCTCTTTAAAAATATTTACACCAATTATGTACAACATTAGACAACAATAATCCTTGATAAACTAGAAGTCAATTTAGGGATCTGTGGTGTCATGGTTAGGCGACTTAAACACCTGAATATCTGAACAATTGGTCCTCACTGAGGACTCTATGAACGCATGACTGGTTTGTTTCTTCGACTTCTGTGTTTTAGTTTCTATTGCACCAGAAGTACCCTTGCTGTCCTTGTCCAACAATTTAGAGGTCTCTAGTTGCTTTATTGTACTAATATTAGCTTTCCCAATTTCTGAATTACTGTATGCTTTTTCCCACTCCCGCACCCGTTTAACATTAGATTCCTCTTTTAGGTTTGTCTGGTCCAATAGTTTTGAGTCAGCGGCACCGCCCGTTTCTGTATTCTGGAAATTGATTTTGAGTTACAGTACACACCAGTGTTACTTAAAAAATATCAACATTGGAAATAATGTAATGGATTATTAATAATTAATGCATCCATCACGTTCAGTATTAAAAAACCAAACCAGAAGAAAAACTACCCATCACAAATATTTATTGTAGAAATTAATTTTTTAATAATGTAGAAAAATTAGTTATACATAAATAATATAAATATTAAGTACATTCCAAAAATAAAAAAAAATTCGCAAAATATTAATTACTTCTTTTTTGCAATTATACAAGCGAAAACAATCCAGCAGAAACATTATAATGTTTAATTACAGTGCATCCAAACAACTTTAAATAAGTTATGCTATTAATCAGTTTATTAATAAAAGGTGTAGAAAAATTTATAAATATCATTAAGCCAATAATAATCTAAATTTGTGCATTATGAATGATTTCTTAAGTATCTTCATTATGTTAAACTAAACATTTCAAGTAAATGGAATAATACTGGAGTTTTCTGAAATAATTTTCATTAATTAGTAAAAGAATAAATACTGTTAAGTGTTTGAGTTTGAAAAAGTTAATGTAGAAAAGCATTGATAAATACTTCAATATAAATTTTCAAATGTTATTTTAAAATAATAGTAAGAAGTTTAATTGCTTAATTATATTGATCAAATTCTAAATAAAATATTAATTATCTAACATTGCTTATTATGTCCAAATATATAAAATTTGTTCATTTACCTTAATAAGTTCGAGTAATGAGGGTTGAGGTGGTTCTAACTCTGTAACAGCTTCTGTAGAAGTTTCGGCATCAAGCTGCATTTCACGCATTTCATGTTCTAACTTAGCCTTTTCAAATGCCTGAGAAAAAAGTTGACTCCGAAGAATGATAATTTCACGCTCAAGTTTCGACACTAGTTTATCAGTTCTAGCAACATCTGGAAGTAATTTCTCTAAAAAATGTTCTGCAGCCTTTTGTATTAAATTTACAGATTCAACTCCAGTTGTTCTGTCTAATTTCCCCCTGTAATTGTTTAAATACAGATTAAATTATTAAAAATACATGTAGTAACTTTGAATTACATCAATTTAAATTTACCTTAAAGATGCATATACTTTGTCAAAAGCATCAGATTTGACAGAAGATTCATTAGGACTAAGTTTGTAATCTGAACCATCAACCCGGGAAGAATTAGTACCTAAATTATCTATTTTTAAAGATATTGGTTTAAACTCTTCGCTGAAAATAAATATAATTCACACATTAATATAGTAACCTACTTTAATAAAATATAATTCAAACGACAATACCTTTAGTTAATTTTATACTTACTTTCGTTTGTTTAATAAACAGTATTTAAACTTATGTGTTCCACCTACTTCAGACTCTGAAGTTGTTAAAAGACCAAATATGAAGTTCTCCTGAACGAGTAGGTCATTTATATTACAAAAATATTTTGAAAATTCAGAATGCAATAATTTATCTCGATACGTCGCTTTTAAACCTTGATCTCTTCGGTAGTGATACCATCCAACCACTTCTTTTTGACTCTCTCTTAGAAACAATTGCAACTTTTCTCCATCAATTTCACCAACAGAATTATACAATGGATCAGGAGGAGCGGTAAGTACTGTTTTTATATCTAAAAAAAGAATAATGATTTATTCGAGATATCTATGTACATTATTTTAAAATATTTTTTGTTATAAAAATTTCTAGATGAGTAGTTAATACTTACTAATATGCCTTTTTGTATGCTGAATATCTCTTTCATCATCTGTAACTTTTTTTGAAATATAAACACGAACTTCTCCCAAAAAAAAGCCTATCTGAAATAATAAATATTTGTTATTAAGAATAATGATCAAAAACTATTTCCAGATATATAAATTTTCAAAAACCACGTCAAATAAATAATATAAACTCAATGAATTAATTTAAAATGTAAAGAAATCTAAAATAATTGTAATGACAAAACAAAGTGCTCAAGACCTTTACAATACCAAAAAGAACCAAAAAGTCTAAGGTAAACAGAATCTCCAACCGCTTTACAAAGTAAGGTTAGTTTTAACCTCAATCTTTTGAACCACCTGTGCCTGGACTCGGAAAAACCCCCAAAAAAAGTTTTAAAAAATTCAGAAAACTTACTATATCTCCGTATCTTGTATTCTCATAAAGCAGGAGCGACAAAGCAGGACCTGAAATCGAGACTAACACATCGTCGTCGGCCATGTTGACACTCTCTACTGTGTAAATTATCGCACTGCAACAACTAGAAAATGCAAGACGCCTTTGTTTTACTGAAGTTTGACGCTGCTATCAAAAATACTTGAAGCCGAGGGCGAAAGGATGCTGGACGGATGCGGATTATTAACAAGCGGCACAACTCGCGCGGCACCGCAGTTTGGTGTTGCACGCTACTCGCCAATAGGAGCAGGCTTACCAACCACGTGTCATGTAAACAAATGATGAGGACTTTCTTGCTGTAGTCCTTTGTTTTACCGAACTTCGAATGGAATGATGAGTTAGACTTTGAATGTGTGAAGAAATATTTCATTTGTGTGAGACTAATTTTTATAAATCATCCATGGTGAAAAGAGGAACATAGAACAATCTACTTTCTTACAACGAAATGCCGGTAAACAAAAATTCTATTTATAAACATATAAAAAAATGTATAATTTGATGTATTTATTAAGGAATATAATGTATTTATTAAGGAATGAACCCTCATAAATTAGAATGGAATGAAAAACAAAGAACAATTCCAGTTAAAGTTATTCTTTAAATTAACAATATCTGCATTTTCTATGTTACAACTTACGGTACGCAATATTCTTTAATTATAATTTAGAATTCCAGTGGACTAGAGTTCATATCAGTTTAAAAGATTTGTTTCTGGTAAATTGATCGACGTTTGAATTGGTTACATTTGTCATGTTTAGCTTGATAACTTAATACATTGTCTAATTCAACCACTAGATAACACTTTTAATAAAATTAATGTTCAAAGTGGACTTATTTTAAATTTGATTCCTTTTAACTCATCTAGGAGAGTGTATGACATTTGGGTAATGGATGTTTCTGTAACTTTGGGATATGTTTTCTAATATTAAAATATGAAGGAAGCCGCATCCGTTCGGCCTAACGCTCGATTTTTCAAAAGTTACGTGCTATTTTAGCGAAAATCTATGAAAAATCGTTTTTGTTTAATCACTTATAATTTATCAACTATTAACGGTAAAGTATTTTAACTATTGGTATTCAAAAGGTAAGATAAAATCCTATCGATTAAAAAAAAATTGTTCGAAAGTTATAGTCAATAAAAAGTCTATCGATGTAATTTTAGCTTAATTTTATTGTAAATTTTTATTTAGCTATAACTTTGGACAAATAAAGATTTTTGAATGTCTTTTTTTTTAATCGATAAGATTTGATGTCACCTTTCAAATGCCGAGAGTTAAAATACTGTACCGGTAATAATTGAAAAGTTATAAGTGTTTAAACAAAAATCGATTTTTCATAGATTTTCGCTAAAAGAGCACATAACTTTTGAAAAATCGAGCGTAGTACGAACGGACGCGGTTTCCTTCATATTTTAACATTACAATAAAACATATCCCAAAGTTACAGGAAAATCCATTACCCATCAAATGTCGTACGCTCTCTTTGTAAGAAGTAAACAGTAGAATATAAGCAGATTTTAGTAATTATATTAGAAATATCGCGTGAAAAAATAGTAAACAGAATCTAAATTAGACAACTGTTATACGTAGGTAAATTTTACTAACTGATTAAAATTAAGCTATGTAAGGTATGCAATAATTTTACTAAAACGTGGCAATTTCGCACATTTTACAAGCTTCAGGATATATCCAAGCATACAAAATACGAGCAAAAATGCAAAAAAGTATGTCAGAAGTGGGATTCGAACCCACGCCCACAGAGTGGACTGCGACCTGAACGCAGCGCCTTAGACCGCTCGGCCATCCTGACTTTATGACAACATTTCGCTCGTGTGGATTTTCGAAAATTAATAATCAATAAAATGGTATATCGTTCAAGTTTATTTAATTTAGGTCACCCGGTCTTATCTTTGATATTTGCAGTTAGTAACTAAATAGTAACAGTCACTTTGGGCGCTCGAGAATATCTTAAAATTCATTTTTTATTTTTATTTAAACAGTTTTATTCATTGAAATAGTATTAGTATATACGTAATAACTTTACAAAGAATAAGTCAGTGCTAGTCTCGGTAAACTCAAAAGCTCAAAAGTAACATTAAAATTTCATCATATTTTTTTTAATATCCATCTATGTCTGTAGCAACAATACACGATTTTCTCTTTTTTCTTCTTTTTACAATTAGATCAAAGGTGATTCATGCGAGTCACGTTCGTAAAATCGAAGGCGTTAAACTGCGCGATAGACGCCGCAGACACATACACGCACTTCAGGAGTTGATGCACGCGGAATCATCAAGCGGTTTTTAGACTGTTTTTGAAGTTACTGAATTTCATCGGCTTTGAAAGTGGTAACGAACTCAACGCCAATATAGAACCATGACGACGATGAGGTGAGAATTCGCTAATTTTTATTTATTTGAATTGAAATTATTTTAACGTACCTAAGTAACAAAATGAAACGAGCAGAATCAATTTAAAGAATTGAAATGATACTACAAATGTGCGATGATTCAATTAGTGAAACTATAACCGCTTGAATATAAATAAAGATTTGCAGTGCATCACCGATCTTTATCGAAAATCTAACTTGCCAAGTAAAACATATAGACTTTATGCAATTTTATTCACTCCTAAAGTTTTTAATTTAATAAAACACCCATTTCATCGCAAAGGGTATCCGTATAAAGGGGCCTAATTTATCGAATTATGAACCATCAATAAGCAATTGTAAACAGTGAACTATTTAATTTACCATTAAGTTCTTTTTATAAGAAATTACATAATTTTTCTGACATTTTTAAACCGATAACGACGAAGCAAGGCAAGAAAGACTTCTGGTACCATCACACGGTAATGGCGCGAATCATTATTTTGAACGACAGAATCACCCACTCGCGTGCATTAGCAGGTTCGCTAATCCGTCAGAAAAGGCCAAACTTTCGGTTTCGAAATTCCAAAATGTTCATGCCTTCAGACGCATCCGAATCCTCAGTAACAAGTATATCCCAATTAACCAAAATCCTAAAACAACCTCGCCGATTCCTCTCGACGCTCGCCGAGAAGTTCGCGGGCTCGTGGCAGCAGCTCTCCGTCGCGTCTGGCTCGCCCAAAATACCTGCGTCTCAGGAGGAGGCGCACCGCGCGTATTTCTAGCCCCCGCAGCGCACGCAGCATTGCCTTGGCATCTCTTTCTCTCCTTCCGTCTGCCTCTCTCTCTCTCTCTCTCTCTCTCTCTCGCGGAGCAGACTCTCTGGTCCGGCGGCCCAAGATCGGCGCAGAGACTCGGCCGTGCCGACGTCGGCACTCGTGCTTGACACCAGAAAAAGTGCCATTTTTCGCGTTCCTCCGCTCTCCGCGTTTCTCGCGCACAATTCGCGCGTGAACGAGCCACCGAGGCGAGGAGGGAGAAAGTTGTAGGACCGGTGGTGCGAGAGGAAGTCTTTTACGAGGAGCCACGAGATTAAAAAGCTACCCAGAGGAGAACACGATTTCCACGGGCGAAGATGGCGAAGTGCGAAGATAGTTGGGATTACTTGGGCGAGAAGTGGGAGCATATCGAACAACCCGTAAGTTTCTTTTTTCTTTCCCCTGCTAATTGCGCGAGAGAATTGTTGAGTCACAAAGCGATTGATTGGCTGGTAGCGAAGGTATATAAGCTCGAAATTCTTTTACAATTTGAAGGTTACCGTAGGAGAAAGTTTTTCAAAAGGTTGTCGAGCTGGTACGCCGATTCTTCTGAATGAAACCGTAACTTGCGCGGCCGGTGTTTGCTCGCGTTGCGCTCAATTTTAAGCACAATCGAGAATTTTGAGGTTTTAGGCTACTGTCAATGTCAGGTTATGTATGCGTGTCAATGTCGTTACGCAAGGATTGATTTGGTGCGAAGCGTTGAGCAACCGTCGAAACGAAGCGCACTAAAATTAATCAATCAGTTTTCGATAAAAAATTTTACGGAAAACCCGAGTGGATAAAAAGAGGGAGGAGCACAGAGCAGGTCTCGATTGTTAGGTAATTAGGGATGAACGTATACGCGCTTAACGCGTTACGCAAGGTTTGTTTTTAAGTGCAGGGCACCTATAGCGAATAGCCTAAATATGCCGAGAGATAATAATTAATAATAGCCTGCAGACTTATTCGAAAGCAATTTTTGAGGAATTTCGCGTCGAAGGATATTATTTTATTTTATAGAATTTTACGTTTGAAATAATTTCAATTTATCGAGCAAATAATTATCTGCCGAACTTTATCAATTAGGACGAAGTAGACGAGCTGCGACGCGAGCCTTGATAAATCTACTAATTAAATAACGCATAAACGAGCGCGCGCGAGCCTGTTAGAAAGGTTATAATGCAGTCGTGTAGGTGACAATGAGATGCGCAGCGGGCTTGCAAGCTTCGATTGCGAAAGCGATATTTAGTCGCGCGAGGATGCACATCAGGGTTGTGTTGACAAAATAGACAAAACGAAAAATTAATCAAAATCGTGTGTAAATACGGGGTGATTTCCCGTAAATTAATCAAAATCGTGTGTAAATACGGGGTAAAATTAAGAAGAAAATATTTTAAAATATTATTCCTCTTCATAAAAAAATTGTTGGAGAAAATTCGAAATTTCAATCGCAAACGTAAAATACGTTCAAAATAAAGGCAAATTGCGCAGAAGGTCCGTATATAGAAAGCGGCAAAACAATGAAACGACGATATAGAACGAAACGGCATGGATTCATTCATGATCGCAGCTGCTGGCTATCGCTCGCAATTAAACTTTCTTCGGGGGAACAAGAGACGCGATCTGCGTCATTGGCTCGCTCAAAATTTATCGCGCGCTCTTCGGGTCCAGAAACGCCGCTTGACCTCATTCTGTAGTTTGATATCAGCTGATTTTATGTAAATACTTCTTCGATGATTTTGTTAATGATTGGTCATTCAAAATATTAAAATTAATTCGAACAAAATTGAATTTGATGAAAAATTTAAGAAATTGCAATTACTAAGTGGTTATATTACGTTTAATGCAGATATTATTTTAATCATATATTATTTTTATTTTAATCGTACATTGTTTCAGTTAATAAATAGTATGCACCGCGAAACAATTTATTGTTAGCAATTTCAAACAGGTACACACGTATATATTCACACTCGACGCACAGCGCGCGTAGCCGACGAATCAGCTGATCGCGCCAAAGGTCCCGGCAGGCGGTCAGCTGCACTCGTGCACTTTGGCCAAAGCGCGCGCCGGTCATTCTTGGCGATCGAGCGGCAGGCTAGACGTCGAACCCCCAAGGCCGATGACTCAAATCCGACTTCGTCGCAGTTCCATCTCTCCCTTTTTCTCGTTCTTACGTATCGGATGCAGCAGCGCGTCGAAGGCGCCTGTCGGCGCGTCGTAGTAAACCAGAAATACACGGGACGCAGTTGCCTCATTCCTTCGTTCGCGTGACGGGCTTTGATGTCGCCGATCGGACGTATAGTCCCGCGTTTCCATCGGATAAGGCGGCTGCGCATCGAGCTTAATCGGATCTCGCGCCTCGCGGATCGTTTTGCGCGATTGAATTAATTTCCTCTCCGCTCCGAGAGAGGTCGTTTGTCACTTGTCTGGATGGGTTTCCTTATACACAATTATTTTTTAATTGATACGCTTAGGAGCGGTAATTTTATTCCGACCGGCTGACTTGGAAGAGTGTTGGGAATGCGGGAAGAATAATTTATCTGCCGGCAGGTCACGTGTACGGCGGCGTTTTTTTTTTCAATTGAACGTTCAATTAAATTTCAATTAAATTTTCATTTTCGCATTTGCGAAGAGAGCAGTAAAATATTGTTTTCGATTGAAGGAATGGGTGTATAAAGATTTTCTGGAAGAATTATTTAAAATTTTGTAATTTTTCGAGTTTATAAATAGTTTACAATTGCAATAGTTAAATTGAAATTCAAAATAATATTCTGATAAATGTAGCATTTACAGCAAAATAAAATTAGAACTTGCGCTAAAGCATACGTAGGTAGATATATAGATATGAGTAATTTTAAAAAAAAAAACGGCACGTGCAAGTAAGGTATGTCATTTACAGATACTTTACTGCACGAATCAATAGTCATGAAAAATGTTGCATGGGTATACTGAAATTTTACTATTTTACAAATTGTGCATTTCCATTACGAAGAAAAAGCTTCTTTGTAAATTTATAAATTTTATAACCGAGAATTTACTCTGAATAGAGAACGATATATTCAACTCCGGCAATTTCTGTTAATAACGTTTAAACCTTCATAAATTCACTTAAATAAAACAGATTCCTCCTTCTTTTACACGCACGGAGAGAAATATTTCAGTAAAAATTACAAATATTTCAATAAAAATTACTAAACTTTTAGGTAGTGCAAGCACAGACTGCAAAAACCCAAAAAATTACCATTCGTTTTAGTAAGTTTTATTGACATTTCAGGAAAATTTAATAAAATTACACAAGTTTTTACTAAAATTTCATTAAAATTTACTAAAAAGTATAGTCATTTTTTGGGCTTTGGCAGTCTCAGTAAAAATTACTATACACAGACTGTGTATAGTAATTTTTACTGAGACTTTTTCTCCGTGCGGAAAAAGAGTTTCTATTTAAAATTGATACTGAATTTATACTGAAACACGATAATACCGTCTGCTTCCCCGTTCCTCAAAACTGTACAAACTTTCACCCGAACCTGCTTCTCCTCCTAAAAAAACGTCTCCCACCCCAGCCACAGCTCCCTTATCTAAATCCGTTTACTACGGTGACCAGTCGCTCTAAACCCGCGACCGTAAACCTCCCTCTCCCGAAAGAGGCTAATAATCGCGTCCTCCCACCGTGGGTGTGCGCCGGTGCCCGCTTCCGCCCCCTACATAAAGCCCGCGGCGCTCCGTCGGCCGGCTTGTCCTTCCTGCGCTGGCGCGCGCGCCCCTGAACTTCAGCCGCCCCTAGCAGCTTTCTCCCTCGGCGAGCTCTCTTCCAAGTGCGGCCCCAGGTGCCGAGCCGGACGGATATACACATCAGCGACCTAGCGAAGTCGGCCATGAAGAAGAAGCGCGGCTCGCTCCTCGGCAGGCTCTGCAAGTGCTGCACGCGCGAGCAGATGCTGCAGGCGCAGTCGTCGGACGAGGACGGGCCCGGGGGCGGCGGGGGCGCCGCCGCCGCCCCAGCTGCCGCCGAGGGGTCAAGTTTAGCGGTGACGTCACAGGTAAGAGGCCGTTCACGCGCTCGGGGACGGCAAGGCGATACACGCCTGACGGGCCGAAATTCGAGACGGATCTCGTGGAGTGCGGGCTTTTAATCGATGGGGATTGATTTTGATTGGCGCGATCGCGTGAAAGTTGTAGGGAAGGAGCGGAGTAAAGCGCCGATGAGTGATTGGATAGAGTTGGATTTATTATTAGGTTAGATGTACTATGGCGGCTGTTGCATTTAGGAGGAATTCTGTATTAATAAGATGCAATATTTTGCTTTTTAAGTGAATTTGTTCTTTAATATTTTTAGTTTTATTAGTTAAATTAGAAAGTAAAGGTCGTTTGAATGTTAAAACAATTTTAACGAAAATCTTGTCCGAGCGGGAGAACAAATTTTTTACAGAGGCTAATGGGTTAATTTGCTGCGAAAACAGTGGAAAATGAATTAGCTGGCAATTGGAAATGGAAATTTAATGCTGCTCTTGCAGTATTGATTGAGAGATGCAATTAAGAAATATGGATTTGTTCTATTACCTATAGGTCCGGTAAATGGTCTATTTTCGCATACTTATAGTAAAGTAGTTATTCCGAGCTGTAAAAACATGCATATAGATGGAGGTAAATACTTTTCGAAATTGGAGGTTCAAATATTTTCAGGCCTTTCGTGTCGTACTAAAATTTGCTGAAATTTTTTTCGTTTTATTGAGGCTTTAATCTTTCTTTACACTTTCTTTTATTGCCGGTGCTAACAATAAGGAACTCAATTCCAACAGAATAGGAAAATTTTGAAAAGTTAAAATAACAATTTCAAACAGTGCTTGTATACTTTATTCGTTATAATCACTTTAAAGTATCAAAAAATAATACATTTGACTCTATAACATTTTAAATAATCTGACTTAACCTCAAAACTATCATTCCCATCCAAAATCATCATAGCTACTAAATACGACCATTTCAAATCCACAAAGCCGTCCAATATCGTTCCGACGAAAATCCCAAATCCGGTCCCGCATCCGCAAAAGCCCCTCGGCCACACGGCGCCGCCGCCCCCCCAAGTCGGGGGTGGCTCCATCCTGGCGCTGCACCGGGATTCAAATCGATCGCGCGCCGCGCCGAGTTCAAGGTCGCGCGGCGGCGTTCCCCGGCGAACTTCGCACCCACGACTTTCAGCCGGCGGCGGGAGACGGTCTTTCGTCGGGGGTATTTTCCGACTCTGCATTATAGGTAGTCGGGGGTTACCGGGAATTAGCGATGCCCCGTTATTGTCGGAGGGAAATTGAAGGCTTTGTTGTACTTTGCCGAGGAGGTGTGTGGATGTTGGAGTTGGTAATGAGGCTTTTCGAGGGATGAGAGGAGGCTTGCGTGGAGAAAAATTCTGGGAGGGTTTAATTTGGTATTAGCGCGAGTTGGCTCGGCATTTTTTTTTTTTTTTTTTTTTTTTTTGTGATTGCAATTTTAAGGCAATTTTGGAAAGGGATAATAGACGGTTCTAATATTGAAGTAAAATAAAACTAAATTACTTTTGATCGATAAGTTAAAATTTCTGCGTTAAAATCTGTATTATGTTACAATTAAACAAATTTATTTAATAATTATTCCAAATAACTAAAACCAAATGATCAAAAGCACTTAACAGCAGCCGTCAATTTATTATAGAGGAAAATGCATTAGCTTCGAGTGTCGATGAATATCAAATCAACATGCATAAAACAACGCTCAAAACCCCGAGCTACAAGCCACCAAATCAAAATCACGTCAAAATTCTCCCTCGAAAAGCTATAACCAGAAACTACCGAGCTGCCTCCTTTCACCCGAATCGACTCTTGCGTAACATACCTCCGCGACAAAGCCTCGCTTCCGCCGCGAGTTTTCCACCCACCCGAATGCCTGGAACCCACGTGCGTTCGTTTCGAGGCGGCAACCGCCTCCAGCCGACGGGCTCGCTGTGTCGCGCAACCGCCGATAATCGAATTCGGGCAGCGGGGAAGGCAATTTTTTGAGCGAGCGCCGCGGACGAAACTGCATTACGGACGGCGACGCAACTCGGTTCGGTTGCGTAAGGGGGTGCCGTTCTTTTAAATTGGGGTAAATGGGCGGGTAATCAAATTTTTATGGGCTGGTTCGTTTTTACGCTGAGGGAGAGGCGGGATTGCAGGATATTTGTGGATTTATGTTGGTTACGTTTTAAATTAGAATTGAAATTGTTGTTTGTTGAAACTCGCTATTAGTTGAGACTCATTTAAACTGCATTCCAATTAAAGCATATAAATTAATTATAATTGATACAATAAATACAATATTATTAGTAAGAAATACATAATAAAGGAATAATTCCACTGATTTGTTTACATTCTCAATTTAAACTCAATAAATATTTTAAATATCTCTAACCTGAGAGAATTTTCGAGTAAAAATATTACCCCCTAAATTAGACTGATCGCAGGACAATGCCATTTTCTGGATAATATTTAAAATAATATTTACTCTAATTGAGTAATTTTTATTCTAATTTCGATTAAATTTTATCCTAAAAGGGGCTAAATATTATCCAGAAAATCGCATTGTCCTGTGATCAGCCTAATTTAGGAGGCAATTTTTATTCGAAAATTCTCTCAGTGTATGAAACGAAACTAAAATCAGACTCTATTCTTAAATAAGCTCGTGGGAATTTACTTTTCTACCCTCCGGCCGGAAAACGTCAACTTTTTGAAAACGAAGTTACCGTTTTCCGGCGACGTCAAGCAGAAAAATAGTATACGCACCTCGAGAAGTAAAATGACAAGCTCGTGTAAATTGACACCCGAGCTGAAGGCGAGACAATACTTTTCCTCCCTATGGTACGTACAAATATACTATTCTTACAAAATAAAAAATATTTTACCAACACTTTGTATTGTATTGTATTGTATTGTGATTTATTGTATAAAGAATACAAAGATGGACAGCAGACGATACGCTGTCCATGAAAGGTTTAGTCAGTTTTGACAGTCTGTATCTATGATATTGCTCTTTTTAACAAAAAAATAAAAGTACGAAACAAACGTTATATAAGGCAACAGTAAGACAATAAAAACTTACAATTTTAAGTGCGTAAAATACTAAATTATCTTTTGTAATTTAAAAAATTATTAATTTATGTCTTTATTATGAATGCGTCTTGATAAAAATTCACGTGACGCGTTTATAATCCCGAGAAACCCACAATATCGTTTTACCACTGCGGACTTACGAGCAATTTAACGCGTTTCATTTTACAATACAAATTAACGGCGAGTCTCGCGACCCATAAGGCGTCGTAAAGATTATTTCGAAACCGCTCGGATATGAATTCTTTTCACTCCGCGGATACAAATGCGTGCACCGTATCTTTGCCTCTTTTTTCTTCGCTTCGTCGCCGTGGAACGTTTGCGCAGAAATTCTTTTTGAGCCTACTAAATCTTTAGGTACCACCAACGGAAATGAGAGATTTTCAGCGTTCCTCAATTCTTTTACGAAACTTGCAGACGTTCGTGAGAAAATTTGTCAAATGCTTATCATGAAAAATGACAAGATTAACGGAAGTAAAAGTAGAGCGCTTAAAGTTACTGACGTACGAATTGAGGCAAGGGCTGATAATTAAATGGAACATGAAGAAATGAACCTTGAACTGATAATAACAAATCAAAGATAAGTCTGTTTTGAGTGAAATCGACAATATCAGGTCAAAGAAATCGCTCGCTTTATTATTAATTGTACTATTTTGCTGTGATTATAAACTAAAATGTTATTAAAGTTTCTTTTTATCGCAATTAAAATACATATTCTCAATTAAATTTAAATTAAGACAAAAAGGAAATCCTTAAATTTTAAGTAAACAAAATAAATACAAAATATTAATATTTGTCATTGATTTATAGCTGCATATAATATTCTCATTTCATCTAAAACTTGATCATTGGACTTGCTTCAAACCGTCTTTCAATTATATGCTAAACTTTCAAGTTTCATTTAACCTTAAATATTTAAAATCCCCTAGAAAAATATATAGTTTTAAATACAATAAAGGGAATAAATAATATGAAAAGAGAAAGAGAATTTGGGATAATCTAAAGAAAAATATTTTATTAATATAAATTAACATGCTATTACGCATACACGCATATACGCATGAAGATAAAATGTAAAATAATTAAAGAATGTATATATGCACGACAATTAAATTAGTCATTAATAAATCACATGTTAAAGCATTGACATAATCCTAATGCTAATTTATAAAGCGTTATTAAAGTTTTTTCAACTGTTCTATCTTAAGGAGGTTCTAGCCTTTTATGAAGATGCAGAAATTACCGTAAAATCGATAAATATAACTTCAAAATATTATCAATAAGACGTATGATTTTTTAAAATATTTTTCACCAGGGTTTCTATTGAGAAAAACAGCAATGAACTTTACGTA